>VZTA01021971.1:0-61769 GCA_013398855.1 Mohoua ochrocephala
GTGACACTGTATTTGCACTTTGAAGTGTGATGGTCCTGCAACAGCTCTTCCTCCCTCTAGGGATTCTCGTGCCCCCTCTCCAAAGAGTTGACAGCTTTTGGCTCATCTGCCTGGCCCAGCTGGTGAGCCACAGAGGCTGCAGCACACATGGAGGCTGATGTAGCTCTGCTTGCCCCCAGCCAGGCACCAGCTGGACTGGATCCCATGAAAAGCACCATTATTTTCCAAGAACTCAAGGAAAGCAAATACCTGGATAAGTTCTTACTCATTTTCTGCTCTCATTACCCACAAGTAGAGAGTTTGGACAACAGCTTCAGAGATCTTTAATACAAAGACTACCGGGAACTCGTTGTCCTTGTCTTCTTCCTGAAACAAAAGAATGTCCAGGAGTTCTGTAAGCAGTTAATCTTGGGTGTTTTCCTGCAACAGCTGCTGTATTTAAAGGATTGAGCCCACCATTCTCTCACACAACATCTTTGGCCAAAGAAAAGCTCAGAGGTAGGCAAACAACCATTTGAGACTTGTAGAGCAGGAAAAGAATGAGCTGGAACAGAGATAAGGCATGAACATAGGCAGCAATGGAGGCAAGGCTCATTTCTGCATGGTCCACTGATATGGAAAGCAGATGTGGTCAAGCAAGGAACAGAATAACTTATACTTTTTTTCTTTTTTTCTTGTCCAGGTAGGTATGTCTGGGTTATTGTTAGGTTTACAGCTAGAATTGGTGCTGGAGAGAGGGTTGCAAAGTGCAGGTGACCGAAGGTTAAAGTAAACTAGAAGGCACTCTGAGTTGGAATAAGGATGAATGCTGAAAATAGGTTGTTGTTGCTGTAGCAGGAATCTCTCTGGCCCTAAACAAGTCTAAGTTCAGGATGGGCTTAGATGTGGAGCTCTGAACTGGAAGGATCGAATTGCTAGGACATGTTCTGGGTCCTGCTTGGTTTTTCCTTTATTTTCCAATTTCTAGAACATTTGTGGAAAAAGGTTAGGCTACTTCTTATGGTCGCAGTTACTGAGAGCAGGAGCAGCTCTGTCACATCACATGCAGAGGAGTGGGATGGAATTCATGTTGAAAAGAAACCGGCTTAAGGCTAGTCAAAAGTTCATCTCTGTAGCTAAAATGGTCTTTATATCTCTTGAACAATTATTTTCACCTAAGATTAAGACTGGAGAGCGGATGAGAGTTATGGAAAAGGGGCTGAAGGCCTCAGTTTAGTGATGCAAGGGCCACTGCTGAGGATGAGATGTGGTTTCTTTGTTACTCTAAGTTCAAGGGAGAACTGCAGAGAAGAGACAGCTCTGGGCTATATAGTTAAGACAAGATTCAACTGAAGAGCTGGTTGGATTCACAGATACTGAAATGCCTGTGGACTGGACTGCTACCAATGGGAAAGTATGACCTTTCTTCTTGTTTGGATCAGTTGTTTATTATTATTGAGCCTGTGGCCAGGGTTTGTGGTTAAGGTTCATTTACCAACAGCAGAGACTGGAGGACTAGGATCTTGTCAGGCCTAGGAGATTAGGATGAGGACTGATACCAAAAGAAAGTAAACTCCTTATACTCCTTATCCATCTGCCACTGGAATGTGTCTCTTGGTAGAACTACTATCAGGAGTGTGGTTACTGCACAGCAGTGGTGGGGAAACAATTCCTCTCTACTCTTCACAGTAAAAGGCTCGCTGACAGGACTTTGGCTTAGACTAGTCCTGCATACTAAATGTATATAGTTCAAAATACAAAAAACCTTTGACTTTATTCCCACCCATAAAGTCAGGCTTTAGTCTTAAGACAGAGAGGCCTATCTGGACACAAACAAACAAACAAGCCCAAAGTAAGATATTCTTCCCTTCTAGCAATGATTCTCACTGTGAGAGATTAAGCCTTGAAGACTGTAGCCGTAAAACCTGAAGTCTTCAGGACCTGCTGTTAATAACTGTACTAGTCCTAGCACAAGGTAGATTATTAACCCTTTACACAAACACAGAAGATCAATTAATAAAGTATACACACACATGCATGATTTAAATATGTGTGTATAGCCTTCTGAAGAGGTCGAAGTAATATGAAGACCATTCAAAACCACCGAGATTTTGCACAGAGTCTTCATGTTCTCGGATTTAGCCAAACTTGTAAGGGCCTGGTAGCCAAAAATCCAAATCCAGTGGGAATAGCTGTAGACTGGATTAAGAGGCTACAAAGCCTATATCTGCTTGATTCCTAGACACGGCACCTCTAAGGAGTCAAATAGTCAAACTAGTATTTCAGGCTCTGCTGTTCCCAACTGTAAAATTGATCATATCTTTGAAGCCCTTCTGTAGACTGGAGAGAAGCAGGAAATATTCTTGCCTCCTGGTAGAAGCCCCTATCTTAGTCCACAGTGCCTTCTGTATTGCACCTTTAAACACTGGCCTTCTGGCCCTGCTGTCTGTTTCCCTAACGTTATGTCTGGCCATAGTTTAGAGTCCCAAGATGCTTATCACAGCTTGAAAAGAGAATGAGCCCTCCTTACCCTCCGGCTACTGGTCCCAGCCCTAAACTGCCACAAAAATATCTACTTTCCATCAGGCCTTGCTAGCTGCAACCTCTGCCTTAGCTGAAGGCCACAGAAGGACACAAAATAGGCTCCTCTTTTGCAACCAGCCCATAAAGGAGGCCAGAGAGACATTCCTTCTACAGATGAAAGCCTGGCTGTCCAACCCAGCTGTTCATCACCTTAAGGGGAGGCTAAACTTAACTATAACCCCTGAAACTGCCATTGCAGCCCCACCCCAGTCTCCCTTCAAATGTAATTTTTGACACCCAGAAATACCTAGCATTTGCATCTCTGACGGATCTGAACAGTAAACAAGGCCAAAGCACATCCTCAGCTACATCTGAAGTGAACACTGCCCAACAGATACTTTACATTATCAATCTGTCTGTTTCAGGCACCATTCCTTAGTTCTGAACATGAGCATTTGGCCAGACCTAGTGATAAAATAACCTCTTAGGCACTCATCTTCCAAACCCAGACCCTGGTCTCAGTTCCAACCCTGGCTCCAAACAAAGCTCAGTGAGTGCCAACATCTTCACAAGGGTTTTTAGTATCTGCCTCCTCCTAGAACCAGCCCTACATACATCACTGTAAGCCTTGTCAAGTCCATCAGTGGAAACAAACTACTCTGCCCCATACATCCAGAGCCATAGACTGGCAGTATTTTTGGATTGTGAAGATGCTATATTATGAAAGCCAGCAGATTCTAACTTGCATGAAAACCAAGCGTAAATCTGTGATTCTGTCTCAGCATCGCCTTCAGCCATAGTCCAGTGAGTTTTGCAGGGTAAGCAATAAAGCTGAGCATTTGGTACTTTATTGTTAAAAACCTCAAACCCAATACTTACATTAATGTAGTCAGAGACCCCTCACAACAGATATGCTCCTAATGAGGCCTCCTGGAAAAAAAGGTTTCTTGTGGGGGATGATGAGGAAACAGATGTCCAAGCAAAGAAAACTCAACACAGCTGCCTACTAGAGGGATGCTTTGCACTCACATGTGGTTATCATTGACTTGGCATCTGAAGGAAAAAGGGTGTTGCAGGGTTTCACAAAGTGGCTTTGCTTCTCTTGAGTTTGCAGTGCAAACACAGGCAGCCTCATAGGGCATCTCAGCACTATCACAGTTTTGGTTGTTTTGGTATTTGAGCCCAGAGTGATTCCCAAACATTTTTGGTATTGTGGTTGCAGGCAAAAATTTGAAGTCACGGATGATGGGGCACAATTCACTTTTTATCAGATCTAGATAATTATGCTGCAGATGTCTAAACACTCTGGAACTCCTTTGTGTCTGATGGAGGGCAACAGGTACTCCGAAGGAGCAATTCCTCTTGAGCTAAATTTCAAAATCTACTCTGAGATGCCACGAATCATATTCATCATGAACCTATTACATTTTCAACTGTATCTCTGTGAAGACAGCTGAAGGTGAGTAATTTGTATGTAGACATCTACATTTAGTCAGATAAATCTTTTAAACTTCCTTACTAACCTGGAAGATCAGGATCTTGAATAATCGGCAAATTTCCATACATGCTGCCTTTATGGCATTATGATTTATTGCTCCATGAAAAGGATTTTCAAGGGTATAGCATGACATGGGATTTCTTGTACCTCTTCTAAGGAATTTTTTTATTATTATTATTATTATCTTCAGAGTTAAATCCACCTGTGAACTGAAAGAGAATTCTGTCTATTTAAATGTCTGCAATAGCTAAAAAATTTGTTTAGGTCTGCTGGTCAGGTGGCAAAGACTGCCCTAGCAAGGCTGAAACCCAGCAGAATAGTGAAAATTTATAGTGTATGAGCATCTGGCCTGGGTCTGTTTCCTCTCACCTCTCAAGAACCAGAGGTAGGAAACCAGGAGATCGCCACTACCAGGAGTGGTTCTGTTTCTTAAAGTCACATTTGGGGAATGCTCCAGCATCTGGGAATTGTAAAATTGTTCCTCTGCTCTTCACTAGAGTTTAGTCAACTGCTGTATGTAATACACACTTCTTACACATTATGCTTAATTACTTAGCTGGAAAGAGCCATCTGCAACACTAAGATCAGGGCTTCTCAGCTGATTACAGAAAGTAATTTTTTTAATGCTCATCCTTTCCCAGACAGGGTTGATTAAATGATGAGATTCAATATAATGTAATGGGGGCAGCACCGACTGCTCCTCCTTGCTCAGTGTCTTGATTACAGGACATGCAGCTGTAAGAGTGAGCAGTTTCTCAGTGTAAACTTGGTGCCTTTTCATTTGCCATGGACCATTCAAGAGGCTGATTCACAGAAATAAGTACAAGTAATGCAGCGATATTTCAACTCCATTATTCTACCAATGGCATGTAATTTCACTGTCAGTGGCCATTAAGCTAGCCAATTGTGTTTGTATTTAGTCCTTAGTACCCTAGCACAGCTTTTTGCTGACTTTGCCACCAATTTGAAGTCCACATCCTCTCCAAAGATTGTATTCATATCATCATACACAATGCTCCAAGCCATATTATCTTACTGAATATTCAAGGGGGAGGGTGTTTGTGTGAGTGATTGCCTGCCACTGAAGCCAAGAGTCACACTCCATTTAATATCCAGGAAGCAGAATTAGCTCCCAATGAATATTCAAAATGCTGCCCATAAAACAAATGCCATGACTATGTGAGTTGCTCAAGTGCAGCTTGAGTGGATGTGCCTAAGCTGGCTGGATCAGGCAGGAGCCACATGTAAAATACCTGAAGTAATACTGAGGAGAGCACAGGCTGCAAAACCTTCTTAGGCCAGGGGCAAATGACTTTACTGCAATTCCATGCTGCCTCGGTTATATTATCAGCTATGCCCAATTAGCTACCTTGTAGCTGAATTCATCTTATTTCTGCCTTCCCATCCCAACTTTCTCTTTTTTTTTATCTAGTTTAAATGAATTAAATGAAGAAAATATGAACTAAAATAATTGAACTGTTGCACTGTTAAATCAGGGCCAATGCTCATTGAGGAACTGATGTCCTCTATTCTAAACACCCATGTTTTTTCCTTCAGAAGAGAAATCGATCTTTTAAGGTGAAATTTAAAGTACCCTTGGAGACAAGGTGGTCTTCTCCATGCTTGCTACAAACAAGAGAACTTTTCTGGCTGACAATGATAAGCAGGAAATATTTCCTCTTCCCAAACCCTTGTTAACCAATTTCAGTCTACTCTCCAAAGGTAGGCAGAGACAGAGACACTTTGAGATAACCTGTGGAGTACAGTATGGAGCTTGTGAACCTGAAAAACAGCCATTATCTTATCTTTTAAGATTGCCAGAAGAATTTTAAGAGATAATTACTTTAAAATCACTCTAAGGAAAGCAAGGTTAAAATAAAAGCAAACTAAGAAAATAAAAACATCTGTTTACAAAATACAAACAAACAGTACAGGTGAACAGTTTTTAGGATGAGATACAAAGGAAGAAAATAATGTAAATATCCACCTAGAGTCTGGATGGTGCTTAAGAACGCCAGACCCTCCTAGAGCTGTATGACAGCAATCAATGATGGGTAAGGAGAGGAGCCAGGGCACTTCTTCTATGGGCCAGAGAATGAAGTGTAAACAAGGAGAGGAAAAAGACTAGAAAACAAGCAACTGGCAAAGACCTGGGCTGCAGAGGGAAATCCTGTTTGCCTTCTATAAATGGATACTGAATGATGTCAGAGGGCTGAGTACTCCTCAGATAGAGCTGCTGTGAAGCAACCTCCAGATCGTCTACCATGTTACAGAGAGAGTGAGACCTTTGGAGTTAGCTCTAAGCACACTGAGATGTTGCACTAGTTATTTAGACTGGGATTTCTCTCTGTGTTCGAGACCCATTAGCAAACCACTTCTCTGTTTTGTTCTGTGTAGAATGGAAATTAAATCACCATAATCAGGTCATGGTAGCAAACATTTTGGTCTAGAGCAAGTGCTGAGGTGGCAGGTTATTACCTTCTCCAAGACAGAGTTCCCGAAACATTTATTTACAACATATTGATTATAATTTTTCCAGGAAGTGCTGATTACAGGTTCAGCAGGTTCTCTCTATTTCATGCTTTGCTCTGAAGAGACACCTTCTATTAAATCTCCATGCAACCAACTTTCAAACAGTCTGCCACCATCTTTAGTGAATACACCCCATTTCAATTTCCCTGCTTTGGGGAAAAGCACTGAAGTGCCAGGGCACTTGTGTGGTTCAGAGGTTATCATGATAACCGTGAAATAACTTGATGTTAACTTACATCTCAAAATCACTCTTAGCACAAGCCAGGATAAATACTTTCATTTTCTTTCATGGTTATTTGCAGAAGCCAAAAGTAATAAGGCAGTTCAAAGGTTTTTTAAAGTCAGAAATGAAAGAAACACGTGTTTAACTTAATTGATGTCTATGTATCTATCAGACAAGCTATAGCTATCTGTCATTTTCTTGCATCCCTCAAGATATGAGCTCAAGAGGGACTCTCAAGTTCTTGATCCTGTTTTTTTTTTTTTCCTTTCAATTTCCACGTCCCTGCTTGAAGTTCCCCTGAAATTCTGTTTGCAAATCTCTCCCTTGCCCTGGAATCACACTATTCTGCACTTCATTCAAGAAGTAGCTTTGGTAATGTGTCTCCCAAACCCTCGCCTTGATGATAATCAGAGAAACAGCTATTTACAGCCTGGTTCAAGACATACAAGGGGACACCACTACTGGATGGATGTGTACACTTATCCTGCAGTGTCTCTACGGCCAGTTCTTTGGATAAGCACAGCAGCCCATCTCCTCACATCAGCGGGGACCATCTCTGCAGGGCCATGCTTCAGGTCCCTTACTCATATTTTTCTTTGGCCTATGCAGTCACGGTAGGATCTTCTTTCATGTAAAAGTATTTCCCCTACTTTACTATGAGCTTTATCATAGCTATTCATCTGGGTCTTTTTTACATATCATTTTAATAAAAAAACAACTTAGTGAGTGGTATAATTTTAAAATTCAAGAAGGGTGTTGATAGAGAAAAAGCAGCGCTTAAAGGCAAAGTGGCAAAATGCCACTAAAAGTAAGGATTTGCATTTACTTTCTAGAGAATATAATTTTTTGACTATACAGTTTTAGATCCTACTTTAAAATCCCTTCAAAATTTGTTGTTTTTAAAATTCTATCTAGGCCTCATTGTCTTATTTGAAGTATAAAAACTGAGACGATTTGAATTTGTGGAAACACTAACATTATTAATTTTCTTTTTTTCCACTACTGCATTCACATTTAAATATGAGATTAAAACAAAAATGCATTGGAAGTGAAACACAGCTGAGCATTCACCCTTGAAAACTGAACAGAACTGCTTATAGATAATTTAAAAGTGCATGCATATTATGTTTGGCTTCCTTGGGAGTTATCAGAGAGATGCCAGCTCGTTTGCCAACTATTTCAAAGTAATTTAATACATAATGCATTCTAAATGTATGACACAGAGTGTGGGAAAACTGGCATTTCGGTAGTCAGTTACTATCTAAAGGAAGAGGAAAAAGAAAGTATGACAACTGCTTGTCAAGACATTTATTCCAGTGACATCTGCCAATGTGGAAATGAAAAAAGAGCAGCATCAATGGGGTGTTCTTAAGATGTGATTTAGAGTGTGGGAAGTGATGACAAGTAGTAGAAGAAATTTGCTTCCATTAATATTCCTAATAATTTTTTTTTTCAAGACCCATGATGCATAGACTTTTACTTTAAGCTTGAATACATTTTATTGAATAAAGCCTTCTGCAGGCTTCAGATGAGATTTTCAGTCGTGCACACTGCACAACAAACCAGCTGCCCTGAGTTACTCCACAGAGATTGCTCGATAGGAGTTTTCCAGCACGGGCCAAAAAATATCACAAATGTTTCTGCACCATTAAGGAAAAAGACAGAATCCCACAATATCTCCTGCCTTGTCCCTGCTTGGTGTCTGTGCTGGTCCTGATGATGGCAATGGCAAGGAGGAAGACTCTACCTGAAGAGGTGTCCAGGAAGTGACTGGAATAACTCGTCAAAACCTAGAATATTCAACTGTGGAAGTAAATAGTAAATGGAATAGATCAACCTTTGCATGGCAGATACAAGAACTGACCTCTAGGAAATGATAGATGGGTGAGAGCTTTGGATGAAGAGACTGGCAGGTATGACGAGTGCAGCAGTCTGTGATAAGTCTCGATGCACAGAGCCAAGTCTGGCATTAGCTGTGCTGTTTATTGTGTGAGAGTGAATGCAAGTCAGCAGATAAAATGCCAAGGTAGAGGGAAATGAGAAACACTGGACCTGTTCCTACTTCTTACTCTGGGCAAGTTCATCAACCTTTGTGCCACAATTTCTTTTTCTATAAAAATGGGGAAGGAAGGGAAAAAAAACCCCAAACCAGCAAAATATCTTCTCTTACGCTTCTTTGTAAACCAATGAGCTCTATATAGGATCTTAGCAGTCATCTCAGGGTAAGAATCATCTCATATAAAACATTGAAGAAGAAGAAAGGCAGGGGGAAAAAAATACATCACAAATGGATCTGTAACAAGTTGTTTTTCCAGCACAGCCTGTGACTATCATTTACAGATGACAGCTCTGTATCAAGATTCAAAATCCCCATTCTCTGTTGTTTTCTGCAATCTTCCTGGCTTGCTGAAAATTATGAAAACATTTGTAGTGAAAACCTTTTTTGCTTTTGCAAGAAAAACGGCACTTAACACCTAA
Organism: Mohoua ochrocephala; assembly: GCA_013398855.1. Taxonomy (NCBI): domain Eukaryota; kingdom Metazoa; phylum Chordata; class Aves; order Passeriformes; family Acanthizidae; genus Mohoua; species Mohoua ochrocephala. The sequence goes on from VZTA01021971.1 coordinate 9,234, forward strand.
CTACGACTCCTCTCTTTTGTTACTCCAACAGGAAAATGAGCTAGACCTCTAGTCCTGCTGTACTGTACCAAGAATCCTCCTTTTTTTCTCTGCAGCAAAGGTCTGAGCCATCTGCCACAGCCACTGAAAATTGTGTCCCTGCTCATGAACCAGGATTTTAATCCCAGGTATTCCTGTGGCAAAACTTGGTAAGGTAAGGAGGGGGGAAAAACCCTTTATAATACTTCTTTATTACTCAGCTTCACATCTTACCTTCTTGTACACTTTCCTACAAGCCACTTATCAGTTGAATTTGTATGCTGTGACCTTTTAGCTTTAGCAGGGAGAAAAACAAAAGCTCTGGGCTTTCTCTGGCTCAGCCTGTGAAAACTGGTGGACATTCATACTTAATATACTAAAATTTCGGTTCCAGAGACACACTGCACAGTAGTTGCCAAATAGAATGCCAAGATAGTCACAGGGAAATTATCTTTCTGACAGCACACTGTATAATGTCTGCTGGGGTGACTCCAGCTCCAGCAAGTCACAACTAGAGGTCACACGGTCTGGATGCACTCTCGTATCCAATGTCTGTTTTCCACCAGGTCTAATCTCCAATGAGAAACAAAGGCAAAACACGTTCATTGTTTTGGCATTTTTCATTATCTGAAGACTGGAAGAATGTTAGTATAAGAACAGAAAAACAGTCACACTTGGGGACCTCGCAGGTGCATATATTCCATTGCTTTGTCTCCATCAGGGGCCCACACTGATGTCCAAAAGCAGCTGTGTTTGCACTGAGTTTCCTTGGTACATATCCCAGTCCACCATGCCAGGGTCTCTGGGGTCAAACCCGGCATCTCTGAATATTTTTTTTCAAGAATTTATCCAGTTGCATTTTGAAGAGTTATAGACCTCAGACTTTCACAAATTCCTGTGTCAGAAGTTCCCCAGTTTATTTGCATGTTTTCTAAAAGTTATCTGTTTTGTTTGTTTGGAATGTGCTGAGTACAGGCTTTGTTTGAGGACTCCTGGCTATTGTGCTGCAAGATGCAGCAAGCATTTTTCCCTAGCCTTGTTCTTCGTACCCACTAGCAATATTATCAACATCTGCCAGACTCTCCCTCAGTCACCTTGCTCCCAGGTTGAAAAGTGGCTATTTAGTCATTCTTTGTTTGCTTCCAGCCCTTCGCTCCCTCTTCTCTGCCTTTCCCAGGTCTATTATACCTTTTATGGGAGCTGGAATGAGGTTGGTGGAATACAACAGGAATATGCAACAAGAAATTGGCCAAAAAAAACCCCCTTTATCTGTTTAGTTCCCCCTTCCAAAGTTTTCTGGCATTGTCTACAATAATCCCAATGTCTCTTTTCAAAAAGGGCAGCTCAGATTCCAACACTGTGAAGTTAGAAGTGAGTTTTCCCTCCCTTGATATTTATCTATGTCGACTTTTACCTGCCGTTTCATCACACAGAATTAGGAGATCCTTTGCGTTTAGCCCTTACCTTTACTATCCCGAATATCTTACTGCTCGTTTGATCACTTTGCCTGTTCAGACCTTTCACTGACCTTGAACACCACTCTCCCCCGACATAAAGCTAAGTTAATCTCTGCTGGCTGGAATTCAGTGTGAAAACTATCCAGGACTCCTAACTTCTCTTTCCTCTTCATTTAGCTGGTTGTATATCTCAAAGATGAATGTCCACAGCAGCCTGGTTTAAAGCCTTGTCGCGTGCCTTGTGTTGGCCGAGCAGCTGGATCTCCTCTATCAATATCCCTGCTGCACTCTTCAGAAAAACAGCTCTGATATGTTTCTGAGGAAAAAGCTTTGGCAGTGTTTGCTCATCTCCCATATATCATATTTACCCATGTGTACACTTTTCTTTGGTGCAGCTCCTAGTGATTTGCCTGCTACAGACACAGCAGATGCATTTATCTATTTATCCATGGTATCCCAGATCTCTTCCGATGCACCTTCAGAAACCGGCGTCGCAGTTAAAACCTCCAGTTCTCCAAGTGCATAAACAAGAGGTCATGGATCACAGTTAATTCAGTCCTGAGCTCCTGCAGAAAACACGGTGTGTTATCAATAAACATAAGCTCCCAAGTTCCCGAGACTTCTTGGAACGTTTCAAAGGAATTTGAAGTCTCTGCTTTGTGCCTTACCAAACACCGTTTCCATCACTGTAGATGCCTTTCATTAGGTGTTCTTCACTCTCTGCCACTTTCACGTTGGACCACTTTAAGCCCCTCTTTCATCAGAGTATTTTTTCTAAGAAATTCACCTGCATTAGCAGAATCTGAATACTGGTACTTCTGTCTTGTGCTGCCCCATGCTTTTAGTTTCTTTTCCGCTTTCCTCTTTTTTTGGCCAAAAATCAATTAAAACATTAAAAAATATTTAGTGCTTTTGAAAACTGCCTGGCTAAGAACACCCACAATATTTATCCACCAACAAAGATTGCATGGGCAGCACCAGTAAATCACAACTTGACCTGAAGGAACCTGGAGTGGAAAGTGAAATCCATCAAGACTTTTAGAGCCAGCATTGTAAGTTTCAAGTCAAACTCCTAGCATAACTGATGTCAGCTGGGGTTCTGATTCACTGCAATCTTTTAATCTAAGTTTCTGCATTTAAATGCCACTTTACAGCACCAGGATGATGCCAACCAATCTGCCCTTCCTGTTCTGTGTAGTCCTTGCTCTGATTCAGCAGTCACACAAGTGGGACTGTGTATTTCCCCATGTAAAGGACAGATATTGCAACATGTTTTTTTAAAGAACCCTTTCTCAGTCCTATTTCTCATTTCCTAACCCCTGGGGATTATCTGGATTTCAGGGTTGGTGTCTGGGTTGTTCCAACCTTAGAATCAGAAGCAAGATGCAACTCCAGTAAGACCAGTGGAGCTGACAGCCCTAAAGAGCAGGGACGAGCTTTGCCCAAGCTAGATCCACACTTCTCATCCCAAGAAATTCTGTGATTTCCCTCTTCCAAGGTTCAAACCCGCTGGCTACTTATTCTGCACACCTGATCAATGGGACTGGATTCTGAAAATGCCATTAGAGAGAAACAAAAGTCAACAACAGAATTAGGGCCCTTTCATTTCTCCCCAGAAAATAGAAAACAAACATTGTAAATTGCCCATCAATTACTCAAATGCAAATGCTTGAAGTTCTTTTCCCTGTTGCAATTATAGAAGTTGTTCCATGCAATAAAAGGTTATTAAGGCAATACTTAATGGCCTTATTCATAATTCTAAGCAAGCTTCATTTAAAATTTAAACCTACCAGGCTGTTTGAATGTAAATCACAATGCTCTAGAGTATAAAAAAAAAGGAACGAGAACACCATAAATCTCAAGTATTTTCAGACATGTCTCTTCCCATCATTTCTGTTGCATCAGCTTTACCGCTCACTCTTTCTCTCTCAATTAGACCATTCAATATTCCTCTCGCAATGCTCTCAGTGTGGTTTTCCCATTCTTGGTTGAATAACTCTTCAAACACTACTGTGGCAGTGGAGGAGGGGTTGCCTTCCTGGAATCTGCTTACTTATCAGTATGGGCATCTAAATGGTCTCAGCGCAAAAATTAATGCTATCAGGCCATTACAAGAGAGCCTCCTGAGATCATTAGGCAAAACCCGACCGCAGCTCTGCATGCACAGAAGCACTTGGTTGTACAGCCACTCTCAGTACAAGCACCCTTACTCCTCTCCTGTTGAAACTTTGGTCGGAATTACAAAAGAGGTTGAGGTGTTTTTGTTGGGTTTGGGTTGTTTGGGGTTTTTTTTAAATGGTGTTGGGAAAGGCAGAGCTCAGTTTATGATTAACTTAGCCAGGGTGTAGACCTTATCTCAGCCCATAATTAGCATGGCTATTTTTTGGAATACCGCCTGGTAGCAAACCTGCGCACACAAGTAAATAATTTCTCCCACTCTGAAGACTTTGCCAACTTCACTTGAGAAGCGTCTAAATTATTTGAGCTGAGAGATAGCAGCATGTGAAAAGGACATGAAAATAATAAACCCCTTAATTTTTTTCTTTTGATCTCAGGAGCAGAAAGGTTTCCAGGAACAGAGCATGATAGGGTTCACCAGTTTCAGTCTCACATGCAGCACATCTATAGTCGGAAAAGGTCTTTTGGTAGGTTCCATGACAAATCAATAAGAATTGCTCCACAGGGGGTTCAGCAAGTACTGGGATAAATCCAATTAGTTGCTAGGTAAATGCATTTATTTTTGTCTTCTAAATCAGTTTTTTCTTTCCTGAATGATCTTTCTGGACAAGGAGCAACATGAATGAGCAAATGAATTCTATGGCAGCCAGGGCAATCTTTTGATTAAGGTAAGCGTGGGCTTCTTCTCACCTCTGCTGTTACATACTGATGAGGTGAGCTGTGCTGTAAATATCAGTGCAAAATTACTTTGTTTCTTCTGTCCATTTCAGATGAAATACAGACACTGAAGACTGGCTGCAGAGTGTCTCCAGCATGCATGTGAAGAGAACAATTAAGCTCTTTTACTGAGGGACCCTATGCTCAGGGCTCAGCCTCTAAAAGAAAGACCTCAAGGATCAGAGATGGCGTTCTTTTTTTCCTATTTATTAACCAGCAGAAACATACAGACAGACAGAGGACAAAAACTATGTCCCACAAAGAAAAAAAACAAGGACTGCATTATTTTTTACTACTTAGAATAGTTATTATGCTGTAACACAGAAAAACACTATTTTTACAAGATAGCTGAGAAGTACCATGTAAGACCCAAATTAACTCAGTTTATCTCTAGATCAAGAAAAATATCTCAAAAATAGTTTAAGAAAGTTATTCTAATTCCTAAAGCAAGTACCATGAGGTCAGGTTTGGGTACAGTGATAAATATCTGCTCCTTTGCTCCAAATCATTCCACACTGAACGACAAAAGGGATATGGATTGCAGGGGTTTTTCTGCCTGTCGTAGTACTGATACTACAATCACATTATTCCTTCTGAAAAACCAAGAACTTAATTCAGTTGTATGAAGAAGGTACAAGTGGAAGCAAACACTACATGAACAAGAGCATACTTTGCTCAGGATTTTATTTTTTGTGCTAACGATCCATGAGATCCATACACATGTCCAAATGATTTTGAAAACTAATTGAAATCAGTTGTCCAGCAGGGGGCCAAAGAGATGATGAGGGGTCTGGAGCATCTCTTTTATCAGGAGATACTGCGGGAGCTGGGCCTGTTTAGTCTGGAGAAGAGAAGACTGAGCAGGAAGCCCATTAATGCAGATAAATATCTCCAAGGCAGGTGTCAGGAGGATGGTGCCAGATTCTTTTTGGTGGTGCCCAGTGACAGGACAAGGAACACAAGGAGTTGCACCTCAACACGAGAAAGAACTTCTTTACATTGAGGGTGGCAGAGCACTGGAACTCTGCTGCCCAGGGAGGTTGTGGGTTCTCCCTCTCTGGAGATATTCCAAAGCCCACCTGGGTGTGTTCCTGTGTCACCTGCCCTAGATGACCCTGCCATGGACTAGATGATCTCCAGATGTGCCTCTCAACCGTAACTATTCTGTGATTCTGTGTTTCTGTAAAACGAGTGAACACCTTCCAAAAAATGCCCCGTGGAAGAGGAAAAGAACTTGCAGGATGCTACAGTCACTGTGCTACAAACCTTAAGTATGTCTTACCTTTGAGATTTTAAAAAGCCATTTTTCAGATGCAAAACTAATGGATATTCAATTCTATAGAGGGATTAGGAACATTATACAGAGAGCTTTTCTAGTAAGTAATATTACATTTCACAAAGGAAGACCTCTAAGCACTATGTTCAATTTGCCGGTTGAAATGCAGCCCCAGAGATGAGTGAGGTGTCGTCCAGCACATCTCTGATGTAGCCTCACTCCTCTCAGCTCTTTCTAAGCTCCAGCCAAATTTCAGAGCTCTGTGACTCACTGTCCTCAGAGAGGTATGTTTGTGTCATCTCACTCCATGACTCCTTCAAAGGACATTGCCACATGTGCATTAGTTTCAAAGCTCTCAAACACCTCCACACTTGTGAGATAATGGCATTATGAGAAACAGAGCCAGAAGATGGAAAATGGAGTGACCCTCTTCCTTCCTGTGATGCTCCCTTTCCTAACTGCTACGCACAGTGGGCGAACCCGAGAGACCTGTGGGGTGCAAGTGTGGGGATGACAAACATTTCTGGGAAGGTAATGTTCTCTAAAGCACCAGGAATGGTTTTTACTTCATTACACACACACACTGGAAGATGTTACAAACCAGACACTCTAGATACAAGTCTTAAATCATGGTTTATATTGGACATGACAGCAAAGCTGAAGATTAAGGCATCTTTCACACCTGACATATTCACTGACTTGTGACAGTGAGAGGGGAGGAAGAGGGCTCCAGGACACAACAGGAGACCTATCTCATGCCAGGTTGCTTCAGCATGGGTTTTCTTCCTGGTTGTAATGAAAATCCTTCTGTTAACTTGTCAGAGACACGTGATACCTATGTGGGGGTGGTCAGAGCACTTTGCCTCCGCTGCGTGCACCAGAAGCATCTCCAATATTTACCAGTAATGGCATCCTTGCTCTTGTTTATCCCAATTACAGGACTACTAGTCCAAAAGGTAGCATGTCTGGCAAGCTAGGTAACAGTCTCACTGCCATCAGCATGGGCTGCCTCTTGGAAAGAGTCCTGTACCACATCATTCATGATAATTTGAAGGTCTGGTGGGCTCACTGCACACGCCAGGATAGAGGAAAGAAATACAAACGGCTCCTCCACCTCCGTGTCCCTGGATGTGGATGTGTAAGTCCTGGAAGTTTCCTTGTTTGCAGGAAAAATCTTACCAGAACTTGCCTCTGACTATTACTTATGCCACAGCTTTAATTACTCAGTTTTGCCATTAAGCCATGGGCCATCAAGTTTTAATGCAATCTTACATTGTTGATTAAAACATTGTGTTATTTCCTGAATGTCAAACAACATATGACAATAAAGTAGGCATAAAAGATCAGGAAAACAAATGTTCGGCTACTTCTGTACTGAATGCAAAGCGTAAATGACTGATCTTTGAATGCTTTTGTATTTGCTTGAAGCTTTATAACATTAAAATTGACAATAGCAATTAGTTTGCCTTTCAGAAAAATGAAATTTGAATATTCCTGGATTCTCCTGGGCCCAACAGCCTGCAGCTAAAGCATATTAACTTTCTTTCATTGGTTCTCCTATTACTGTTGGTAATGTATTTTTTTAAATGAAAGACTGAAATAGCCCCAAAACTCTTACTATTTCTTAAAGCAAGTTCAGACATGCTTGATGAACAGTTGTTTTATCTAACACGGACATCTTGAAGTTATCCACATCATCCTAATCTCCACGTATACACCATAGAGAGCTACAGATACCTCAAGAGAATGACTCACAAAGTGATGTAAATTAAGTGGGTCTGTTGAATTACCTTCTCTAGGGGCCTATTTCTCTCCACTGATGTAAATAAAGCTTAGGGTGACTAACTGAGACTTAGCAAGGTGATGATGTTCAGAGAGAAACATTAAATTACATGTATTTTCTGATTTTCTTATGATACGTAGGGTTTCCACATTAGAGCACTTCAAATTAAGAACAGATCTTCAAAAGCATAGGACAGATCTCTGACTTCAAAATTATTATGTCAGTCCGTTCTAATATTTTAAGTATATTGTCATCTTTGCTCCTGATACTCTTGCAGTCATGTCTGCCCCAGCTGAATCCCTAGGTCTAGGAGGAATCCGAGGCCCAGAGGGAACGCAAATGCCATCGATTTCCCTGACTTTGATGAATTTCTGGATATCATCTATAAACAAGACTGAGAAAACAACCCCCTAAAGAACAGAGCAACTCAGGTCTTCTGAAATGAAAACATCTCTGGAAAGGGAGGCTTGTGTCATACTCCTCAGTTTGTGCCTGCAAGCAGCAGTCAGCAAAAAGAGAGACTACCAGAAAGACTCACCTTCTCACAGCAGCAGTTTTTTGGAAGTTTTGCTGTACACCATGCTACTGTCAGCTTGTCAGAAACACTGGTGTCATTACAAAGCCTAATTCTCCCCTCCCCATTTCTCCCATCCCTGAGGTTATGTCTCATCTACAGCTGGGTTATTTGCTCTTAGCAATCCCTGACCTTCCCAGAACTGAGGAAGATCTGTCAGTTTTTGAAACTCTGCAAGATTCTGCCTCAGACATCACCCAGCCTTTCCCCAGGTGGGTGGTTTTACATGAGCATATTTCATTACAATGCACCATGCCAACAAAACCTCAAATCACTCCCAGTTATTTTCAATACTGTGTAGAAGAGAAGTCTACAGGAGGCAAATCTGATATGAAGAAGGACATGAGAATGCCAGAACAGACTGACCAGTATCCCAGGAAAACAAGGAAACAATCAGTCCACATGTACCCACAAGATGACAAAGGGATGAAGCAAACAACCCAAACAGTTCTGTTTCGTAAAAAACTTACACCAGATGAACCTACCGTCCTTTTCTGACAAGGTAACCAGCCTGGTGGCTGAGGGGGAAGCTAAATACACGACTTAAAATCATCTCACATGACAGCCTCATAAACAAGCTTTAGCAACATGGTCTGGCTGTAACCAGCCTTAGGTATGGGCAAAAGGGGTTGCAAACCTGCTTTTAGCACAGGGGCTATTGGTGAGTCACTGTCAGATGGGGAGAGAGACTGTCAGCTCTCTCTCACTCCATGTTTTTATTAACAACTGAACGATGGTTCACGGAGTGGATAACAACAAACTGTAAGTCGCAAATGCCTTGAAGGGCAGGGTTGGAGCTAAAAGTGATCAATAATAGCTTGGAGGAAGGGCACGAAATCACTGTGAAGAAATTCAGCAAGGGCAAGTGCTAATCCTACACTGCAGAAGGAGAGAAATCAAGTATAAAACAAGGATTGACAAAAGACCTGGGCTGTAAAATGGGTCCAAACTTTCCTGTGTATGAGTAGTGTGAAGCTGTGTAAACCTAGGGCACACTGAGAGGATTGCCACTTGTGAGAGACAGGAGGAGACATAATTTCATTCTTTCCAGCACTTTATTAAGTCCCTTTTGGAGTCTTGCACTGAAAGGCCAAAGGGGAGGCCAATCTGGAGAGATTTAAGAGGGTAATAACTAGTGCTGAGAACATCTGATCCATGAGGAAGGTGGCTGGTGAGGCTCCATTGCCCTGAGAGAGCACTGTCTCAGGCTGCTGCAGCTGCAGGTCCCCTCAGGGGCTGTCTCCTTCCACAAGGCTCAGGCTCTTTCTTTATAATTCACCTTTCCACACTGTTCCTGACTTTTAAATTGTTCCTGTTTCTCATTTGGCAAGGAAGGACATACTATATCTTCCTCCTGAATAAGGGTTTCTAACCTCATTTGTTGTTCTCTCCTCTGGGCTTCCCACTGGCCTTTCCTTGCTCTTCTCACCCTTTGCTGGAGCACCCCACTGCCCAGAGTGAGCTCAGGTCACCTTTCATCGTGTTCTTGCATCTCTGCTTCAAGGTCACCCATCACTTCTCCTGTTTCCATGCCCCCCTTCTTCTGTTTTGGTATATGAATAAAAGGGTCAGCAAGTCTGTGGCAAAAGCTGGGTAGGGAAAAACATCAGCCTAAGTGACTGATGACTTGAACTGACTTTAAAAAAATGTTTCCATATTCCTGTGGGCATGGCTTCAACAGCATCCCCAAGAGCATGGGCTCTTAGGAAAAGGGATAAACTTCCCACTCAAGAAACTGCACCGAGGACTCTTTTGCCTCTCAAGTGACCTATATGCTTTTGGATGTTACGTCTTTCTGGTCAACTTCACAAATACTTTCATGTTTCTAAACTGTGCAGTATGGATTTTGCTCACGTGTGGTGCTGTGGATCCGTAGTTCATTGACACTGCTTCCTGCACCGCCTCAGGGCAAGGGGACCTCCGGGGGCACCACCCTGGGCACCAGCTGGCCCATAGCCATGTTCCTCCCTCCCCTGGCTCCAAAGGACACCCAAACACAGCCCTGGCAAGCCCTGTGCAAAGGACATAGTGGGGGCATGGGAATTCAGCCTGCCTGTGTAGGGCACTGCTTAGGGACCACTGCCTGCTGTCATGCCACCAATGGTTGACATTCCTCGATACGGAGAGCCTGGCATTAGAGGTCTCCAAATGAGGCTGCATTGTTTGTAATCCACAACCAAAGCCACCTCAGTTCCCGTACTCCACACAGGCTGCATACGGGGTGGGTTCCCACACCTTTCCCCCAGAGCTGACATCTCTGTGCCGTCCCAAGCAGCCATGGCACCACACTTAGTGGAGTCCTGCCTGTGATGGCTGTGCCAGGACAGAGACGTTGGGGCTGCAGGAGGCATGGCACAAAGCAGAGGCAGCAAGAGGGTGACACGTAAGGGTCAGTTTTCCTGAACGGACACGGTTGTTTGCTTTTTGTCAGCTTGTACCTCGAGAAATTCACAGGGCTTCCTCATTTCCAAGGCCACTTTTTCTTGGGGACAAGACAGAAATGAAAACAGGCTCTGGTGTTTGTCACTAAAAGGCACCTTTACGCAACGTTCCTTATCCCCAGTGCGTGCGTCAAGTGCCGCTCCTCGGTTCCAAACGTTCTGTTCACGCGGCTGAGCAGGATAATGGCATTCGAGCGGGGAAGGAAAGAATGAATCATTATTCACCGCACAAGTCCTGACCCCACCATCTCCCTGGCAAATGAAGGCAATGCTTTCCAGGGCTCTTACAGTGATACTTTTGTGAGCCATCACTTATTTATGTACCTGGTCAATAATTTAAATGTCCTGGAATGTGCATATTACAAAATAACTGCCTTTGTTCTTTAAATTTGCAAGGATGCCCTGCTGGCACTAGTACAATTAATGACTTTATTAAGTCTTAACAGCAACATTGAAATACTGGATTTTACTGCTTTGATGGCAACTCAACTGAATTCTAACTTTGAAAAAGTTATCCTTGAAAGAACACATTAGGCATACACAGAAGTTTTAGTAAATTTGGGGTAAGGTACCCGAGGGTTTAAGTGAAGCTGTTGCATCAAAATAAAAAGAAATGTCACTTTCCCTTAAATAAGTTACACAGAGAGTAAGAAAATACTTTCAATGGTGCTCTTGCTAACAAACACAGCCATTTGCATATGAGCCTCGGTGACAGCGGAGATGCCACAAGTGCGGTGTGGCCGAAGACGATGCTATTCCAATGAGGCAGCATCTGCAGCAGCTGCAGGATTGCAGTAGGCCTGGGCTCAGCCCTGAGAGGGGCACAGCCCATGTGAAGGGTTCCTGCAGCCCCCTCTTTCCTCCTCTCACATCCACAGCTGCATGCAGGAGGTGTTCATGCGATATTGGTAATTCACACCAATTCACTGCCTCTAAAAAGGTGTCCAGGTGACCCTGCTGTCATTTTAACCAGGCACCTGGACAAAGGGTGGCTTGTGTTTGCCCACAGGACTTCTATAACCGCTCCTTTATGATGTATTGCGAGTCGGAGTTTCAATGTAATTGAAGAAATAAACCTAGATAAGCATTTGCCCTAGAAAATTAATCAGCTTGTCTTCATGAGGGTGTCAGGGACTGTGATTCGTGTGGTCTGAACTCCCTTTTCTTTTCAGGCATGCTAATGAGTACTACAAAAGAAACTGTAACACATTTGTAACAGCATCTTTTTTAAAATCTTGCAGATGGTAGATCAGCTTTTGGTCAGTAAAAACAACCCTCCCACACTTTATCCCAAAAAAGGTTATCAATGGAGCAGATGACGGACCAGCCCACCTCCCCAAGAGCATTTCAGGACAGAATGCTGTAGCATAGACATCAACAAGCACCAAAAATGTTTACAGACAAACTTAACTACGCCCTTTCAGAAGTATTTATCAATAAAATTTCTGCTTTAATGAAAAAGGGTCGGTGCAGTTTTGTGTTCGGGTCTAGGTAATGATGTAAATTAGGGAACAAACAGGAAATTGTTCCATCATTAATGTTTTAGATTAAGAATCATAGGATGTGGAATAAACAAACAAAACAAGAGGCAGCAGTTCTGTGAGGTACGTGGAAATGCAATGTACTGTGCTTCACATCCTGAGGGTAAACAACAGTGGGGACTCTCTGATGGCTAGCAAGGACTGTGCATGTGCTGCAGCTTCCATCAGACCTGGGATGGCTCCTCACAGCAACTCTTTTGACAAAGTCAGTAGGAGCCTAATTCCTCAAATCTTTCTGTCAGACGAGGTCAGAATCGGTCAATATGTTTAAATTATCTGGGGCAGGAGGAGGAAAGGGCTGGTTTCCAGGAGGAGTCTAATTTCCTGTTTTCTGAATTTCTCTGTAAAACCATTTTTATTACAAAACCAAATTTATCTTAGTCTGCAGAAGCTTTATTCCACTAGTATGCTGTTCCTGGGTAGAAAACACAAAACTACTCTGTTTTCTGTTTTGCTGCCCAGGTGAGGAAGATGAGGTGCCGTGTGAGGAAGACGGCAAGCCATAAAGGATCTTCTCTCTCTCTTCCTCACCATCTATCCCTCCAAACTGTGCACCTGACCTGCAAGAAGCACATCCGAGGGCTAGGGAAAGGTACCTGCAGAGTGACATTATTCCCCTCCAGGTGCTGCACGATCTCATTTTTGTGTGTTTATCACAATGGATACGTGGCAGTAGCACAGTTCCCACCCTGCTGATCCAAAGAACTGCAGGCTGCAGTGCACCCTGAGGGCTTCTTGGTGCCTGAAATACCATTATTCACCTTCCTTTGCAAACCTGGCTGTTCACATCACCTGCCCCTCAGAGGGAAGTCAACCACGAGGATGGAGTATTTCCTCATCTCCTCTCATCCCTGCCCATCAGTGCTGGGTAGGTTCCCCAGGAGCCCTTTCCCTTCCAGGCAGGAAACACTGAAGCTTCTAAACTCAAGTGCAAACTCTTCCACGCTTCCCTCCTGCTGGCACTTCTCTCTCTCTCGTTGGGAACAGCATCTCACAGCAAAGAGTCTCTCTGCCTTAATCCACATTTGTTATTAAGCGAGTGGTGTATTTTCTATTTCCACCAACCTGATGGGGATCTTTCTGACATGTAACACTATGTTTAAGTCTTTTTAAGGATACACAAGCAGATTTCTACTAGATGACTTTGAAAGTACAGGACTTTTGGACACTCATTATCCCTCTGTAGGTTTATACAAATATTCTGTTTATGTCTTCTATTCAGATAACTTTATTTGACTTACATCTCCATTTTCTATCTTGGTTTTAAGATAGTTTTGTATCTTTTACTTAGGAAGTTAGAGTATAAAAATTCCTTGATGAGTTTCAATTTGAAAAAAAAAAAAAAAGCCAGATGGTACAGTTAAACCAGAGGCTGGTAAGAAGCTTTTTATTTCATCTGTAACTGAGAAGGATAACAAATAGTTAAATCTAAACAAAATTTAAATGTTTTTTAAAAAATTCTAAACCTGAAGTAATGTACCCAAATATCAAAAAGTGTTGGTCAGGGAATTATACAAATCAGACAATATGTCCGTTTTCAATAGCTCATTAAATATTAGAGAAGTTGAAAAGGTTGGAAAGAGTCTCAATATTGTGCCAAGACTTACCAAAGGAAGTTAAAATAAATAAATACTGCATCAGTTGGGCAACAATCCTAGTCAATATAACTGATAACCTGACAGGAGAGACACTTATTAGGATGTAAAAGTAGATGAGACAAGTAATGCCACTAACACAGATTTATGGAAAATCAATTTTGCCCAATAAATTTGATGACCTTTTTGTAATATTAAAAGTTTGCTCGTTAAATTAGTAGCACTGATATATTAACTTCAGGTATATGTAAGCTATTTTAATGTAGTAAAAAAAAATTGGAGAAAATAAGAGTCAACACTGAACACCAGATTGAAAATTACAAGCACAGTTGCTAAAAACAAGATATCATAATTGAAGAGGTGAGTTTCTAACAGGTTCATGAAGACATTAATTCTGCAGCATTTTTAGCAGTGAAATGGAAGTATAAAAACTGATGGTGACACAAGTATGCAAGTGACCTGAAGAACAGAGAAAGGGAACAACTGGGGGTACAGGGCACAAGAGTAGAGAGACTAAGATACAAATACTAAGATAAAAAAACTTGAAGTCCAACATCTAGAAACAAAGCATGCATGCCACACTCATAGCCTGAAAGCTTCTCTTCCAGAAAAGAGCATCTCTGATAAGAAATTGAGCATCACTGGGGATGATTGGCTGAGCTGGATCCCTGATGAAACCAGCTGAAAGAGAGAGCACAGTCCCACAGTGAGCAACAGGAGTACAGGGCAGTGTCAAAGATGGCATTTTGCCTCTGTGTTCTTAATGGGTTGTGAGTGCTATTAGAGATCTCTGACTAATTCTAATGCCCACAGTTGTGGAAGAGGTTAACAGGTTAGCACAACCAAAGAACTGGAAAATAGACATTAAATACAGACATCCATATCCAGAGTTCTGTATCGTTATCAAGTAAGTCCCATCTCACTGCACATCTTTAAAGCATATTTGGCTGTAAATACCAGCCATACAGAACAAGAGGTACAGAGCCATTCCTTGTAACAGGCAAGAACCCAAGGGTAGACAAAATAAAAAGATAAAAAGTTTTAATTTTACATGCTGTCAGATACTGGAGTAGACTCTCAGGTTTTCTGGTAGCTTCTCTGTAACTCAAAGTATTTTTAAAAATACTGAGCTATAACACACTGACTCAAAATGGGAATTAAGGAAGGTCCAGGGTTGATGGTAGCTGGAAGATCAGAGTAGGTGAATGCAAAAGCTTTGTGCAGTCTGATAAATATTTCACCTTCTGTAGAAGAATCCACTTCTTTTTAAGCCATTTGCTCTAGAAATGCCTCCCCCTCTAATCCTGAAACGTCCCTTTCTTCTCTCTCCTTCCCTGTGAGCCTGCCTGCCTTTGAGGTGGGTGTCAGCAGAGGAGTCCATTACTGCTGCGATCCAGACTGGCTAGATGCATCAGTCCAGCCAAAGGAACCAACACAAGAGAGTGACATTTTTTGACAATTAACTGTACAGCTTTTCTATTTGATGTTAATTTTTTTCTCCCCAAAAAGTTGACCATACAGATTGGAAAAAATTCTATAACTGGCTGTAGGCTCTTATTGTGAATTGCCCATCCCTGCTCCTGGATTGACAGCACTCACCACATGTACCCCATCCCATTAAAAAGACCAGAGGGGCAGGCTTTGCACTTGCCATCCTGGATGCAGCCCGTGTACAGTGCCCACAGCAAGCTGCTCTTCACAGACATTTTGACAGAAAATATTTTCTTTCTCTCCTCACACACACACACACACAACACAGGGTGAGCTCTGCAGAACTATGCTTGCAGTCTCATCGAATTGCTTAATTGGGTTTTTCAAAACTAACTACTGCCAGTCTCCTAGCTCTGTGATTAGCAATGTATCTAAATCCTCTTAGGAACTTGGTGAATCTATTAATCTTCCTAAGAAAGTATATCAAGCCGATTAAATGACAGTTGAAGTGTTCTGTGCAAAACACAGCAATAAGACAAAAAACCCTCTGAAAAGTTATGATATGTATATACTCACATGTTCAGCCTCCTAGAGAAGAGAGCTAATTCCGGTACATTGAATATCTTAAGAGATTATTTCTCTCTAAAGTTCCTTTTTCATCACAGCATTTTTTTTTAACTGGTTAAGATAAAACCTATCAGTCATGGAAGAGCAGAATGGAAACAGCTTCATTAAGGCGAACCCTCTGATAGTTCCCTTATTTCTGAAAGTTAAATTCTCTTGAAAAATTAATCACAGCGAATCTGGCAGAACTAATTTTAAAATGTGAGAACATGAGAGATGCTCTACTTCTAGCCTCGAGTGAGATGAGATCAATATGTTAAATTAAGTCTACATAAAACTGTACAGGAGAATTTGTATAGGCAACATTTATTCCCATTCGGGAGAGTAATAGCAATTTAGAGAGCAGCGAAGAGAGATCTTGGCAAAAATATCACTGGCTAAAATTAATGACAGAAAAAAACTGCACTGAACTCATTCATTGCCAGTCAGAAGTCAGCATCAGTTGTATTCACTTTAAATCTTCTGAAAAAACCCAAACAAATACACAAAAAAACAGAGCTGTGAAACATGAGCCAGCAAGTACATTAAGAAAAGTTCCCCAGACTGTGATGCTGATACCTAAAAATTCCTAAAAAATGTCTTCCTACATCCAAAAGGAAGATAATAAAAGCCACAGAGATTTTGGGAAAAATTACAAAATTAGTCATGAATCCTTAAAATTCTATTTCATTAACATCCACCTTGTATACAAATTTCCTAATTTAATACACACAAACACACAAAGAATACACAAATGCACTATTTGGGCTTTCAAATCATCAAGGAGAAACTAACGGCTTGCATTATTTTTTTGTTGGGAGCGAAGAGAGCAAACAGACTCATTATTATGTTTTTCCCTACTGTAGTTTCACTCCCATTAATTAACTATTAATTGAGCACAAGTGGCATTAACAGCAAAAGCACCAGCAAAAATAACTCACAATGTTGCAGAAAGCAGCCGTGTTCAGGCTACCAGGAATTTCTCTCGTAGCAGTGGTCCAGATATTTTGATGCTTTAACCTCTTCCCCACTTCAGTGTCTGGACAAAATTTCCAAGCTTCCTGCTTAGCTCACTTTTCCTCCCTGAATCCAAGTTCTTCCAGCAAACAGGGGACTATGCCATGGTCTGTGCCCCCCAGCAGTTGACACATGGATTACACAGAATAACTCTCCCTGGGCTGTGGATGCAGGCCTGTGCCAGGTGCAGGTTAGTGAAGGTGAGAGAGGTGCAGACCTGTGCCAGGTGCAGGTTAGTGAAGGTGAGAGAATCGCTGCACTGGAGCTCAGACCAGATGGGATCGGTACCGACAGGGCCGATATCTCACGTCACTCAGGGCACCAGGACACCACAGTGTCACACAGGGCTGTGTGCACACTGCACTGCTCACCAACAGGAGACCCCAAAAGGATGCCACCGATGATTCCTAGTTACACACCCAAAGTCAAAGACCTGAGAGGACTTTTTACGTGCTGCCAACAGATCTTCTCTTCATCGAATAGTTCATCATTCTGTTAGTTAGCGGTTTTTGCAATTTTCAGGTCATTATAACTTAAATTGGTCCTTATCTGGATGCAAAATATTTAAATGGAAGTCAATACAGGAAATGTGCATTTCACCAGAGTCTTCTGCTGCTGGTGATATGGTGTTAAACAGCAGCAGCAGCAAAATAAGGTGGCCACAGTCATTCTCCCTTCATTAACTCTGTGAAAGAAGATAATAATATAGGTTTCATAGACTACTTTTTCTCTAAATGGCTGATATTTTTAGTAATAACATTCATTAAAAACCACTCCCTCTCTGGTTTCTAGCAAGCAAGCCAACGCTGTGTCTCCATTGTGTCCCCACTGAGGGCCACGCCAAGACTGCTGTTGCTGCCCATGCCACAAGTACTGCATTTCCACAGCCTGCAGCCACCTGTGCCAGCAGCCTTCCACCACAAAAAATCTAGCTACAAAATCCCTAAATCCCTATCGATGGCTTCATGGCACTCACTTAGAAAAATAAGTCCATGCATGCCATGTAATAGTCCGTGTGCAAGGTGATTTCTAGCTCATTTTGCACCCCAGAAGGCTTTAGGGGAGCTAAGCAAACCAAAACACAGGTGGGAAAAGTGAGCTAACAGGCATCGACTGCTTACTTTACACGAGATTTTTCTTAGGGAAGTGTTCTTTAAAAGGAAAGGTAGCTTTGTTTTGAGAGAAAGTTGGAATGTAAACACTGTCTTTAGAAGTAGCATCTGCTCTTTTCCTTTTTTTTAGCATATGCTCTTTCATTTACAAAAGGATTTGTAAAACTTTTCTAAGCTTTTAAAATTCATATATTCAAAACTTTTAAGACAACCATCAAAATCAGAAGAGTTTTAATTTTGTTTCCTTTTGATTGTTTTCTCTTTTTCTCACAGAAAAAGAATTTTTTCTTTTATTCTAGTCAGTTTAGTAACAAATAACAGGTTTGGGAGCCCCGGGATTTTCTTGTAAGAGGAATAATCCAGCTTCTGCCTAGATCTAGTCATTACCAAAGAGTCCAGCCTTCAGCACAGGCACAGGGGAGATGAAAGACTGAAAAGATGTTAGGTACTCATGGTTTCAGGCTTCCTTTTGAGTTGACAGATGATAACTGTACTTTCATGACACAAGCCTTCACTTGGAACCAACTGGATGTACAGACAACACAGAGGACACTATAGTCAATCATACAACTCCTTCTCAAAAAAAATAGAATACCAGCTCCCCAAAAGTAACATAATTTTCTGTGCTCAGTGAAGTCAGCGAGAGCACTGGCTTTTCTTTTGGTGGTGAATGACAGCATTAAATAGTGCTGGTATCCCTGGCCTTTCCTTTGAGGAAGAGGGCCGAAACGGGAAGCAGGCGGGCAGCGCATGGGCTGAGATCCAAGGCAGGCAGGACAGCGGGAGGCCGGGGTTATTGCTCTCAGGTGAACAAAAGCTCTCCTACCCCACGTGAAGAAAATCAATGCAGAAGGAGAGGCAAGGCGAGGCAGAACGTGCTGAGTAAAATTTAATCCATCCAACAATTGCAAAGACCTGAACAAGGCACTGTATTTATCCAGGCCCTTTCAACCCCTCAAAACAGTAAGTGGTTGCACTGGGAAGCAGTGCAGCATCAGGCACTCTACCTGTGTCACATTTATAACAGGTTTTCCAGAAATCTCCGTGCTATCTGGGAAAAAGCTTTTTCACTAGTGATGCCCATAGATGTTTATGGCTTCCTAGCACCACATCTAGCTGTATGTTCATGGATAAAACTTAGACGTGATGCTGCAGGAAGAGCCTTCTTGTGGAGTAGCTCAGTCCTTTGGTGTTTGCAGGTTGCTTGAAATGGCTGGAAGGGGAAAAAAAAAATCTCTTTTCTTTATAAAATGCAGCTGTTCCAGGGATAGGAGCAATAGCTACTGCTCACATGAGAGCAGATATCACAGTAAGACCTGGTAGCTTATATTCAAAAAGATATTGATAAAATACAGATATTTTAGTGAAAAGCAATAAAAATTGTATAATGCCCGAGAGAGGCTGATTTAACAGGGGAAAAAAAAATCCAGAAAAAAATCTTAAGAGTATATGAGCAAGGACTGGTAACACTGCAAATATTTGAGAAAGGAAAGAAATGTAATATGGTGTAGTCAGGAAAACGTGAAGGCAGGGAAACAGTGGCTAACAAGTCCATACCATCACCTAGCACTAAAGCTTGGATAGCTTGTGAAATAATTCCCTTGCTTCCTCATGATGTGTCCAACAAGCTTTCTTCAAACCCTAGGAGAGCCTTCTCTTTGCCTCAAGATTTTCTAATGGATATGAAGGGCTCACAAACATCCCAAGGTGCAAGGCTGTCCCTTCACGTACTTTTTTTGTCTAAATCCCCACAAACATAGCTGGCCCAATATCTCAAAGCCTAAGGGCACTGCTTATAATGTCATGCTTAGCAGATATCCCCTCTTCATACCAACTTCAGCCTTGTGAGGAGTAGGAAAAGTCTGTCACATTTCTATCCTGCCTAATACCACTTTGATTGCCATGCTAATATTAAGGCATTTTACCGTATCTGGAGATTTCGGGGCTGCCTTTCTCTCAAAGTTATAGAGTCTCTCTGCTGTATTTTAATCTTTTGGATTAGAAAGAAAGGGAGCAAAATAACCTTTGCCAACATCTAGGCCCTAGTTGAGGAAGGAAGATTATTTACATGCGTACAAACACAGAAGCAGGCAGCTCTGACTTACTGCTGTTGGCATTTTCCTAACATTTGATCATCTGGTTGCTAAGCACACTGCTACATTACCACTTGACATTTACGTTTTATTTTCAGTTTATTACTAAAGGTAGGAAATGAAGCTCTCTCCTACTCTCTTAAATTATAGTCATCTTGCTAATAATACTGCTAAAAGCCCCATTCCATTTCATTTAATGAATTTAGAATACCTGATAAACATTCAGATACCGCCAAGCGAACCTATTGTCTTTCCTGCCTGAAGAGGCAGGGCCTGCTGAGAGCATTTTCTCATCAGAGAGGAGGGTTCCTGAAGTAATCCTGCTCTTGTAATCTGTGTGGAAACTCACTGGAGCCTTCCAGAAGAGTTAAAACCATAGAGTAAACCAAACCTACAATAGCCTCGAGTTGCAACATCAAAGAACTCAGCTCCTGTAATCCTAAAGAACTAGTAGGGTGTTGTGCAACTGAGGAAACCAAAGCAGAAATCATCATGTGTTTTCTCTGCCATCAGTCAGCAGGGCAGTAAACAGCAGAAGCAGCTTAATGCAATGCACTCCTGAGCACCTGACTGCGAGGCCAGCCTTCCCTGCAAAGGTAGTTTATCAGCCTGATGAAAGATCAAAAGTAAATTTTGCCAAACTCTTCATCTCTGAAAGACTTTGACTCACTGGTGGCTGCAGTATAAATCACTTAACAGCTGAACCACCCGGGTCTTCTGTGCCAGAGGAAAATATGTGAAGTGAGAGCTTTATCTTATGTATAAATAAGTGACTAGGGTGACCAGCTCAGGTTCAGATGTCTGACTTCCAGACTCCCTAGTTAGGCATCCCACGCCTCAGGGTCCATCTAGAGAAGTGATGAGTATCTCCAACTCCTGCTGATTACAATGGCAACTATAATTTTCCAGCCACTGCCAGCAGTGAGGAAAACATTATGCTCTGATAAAGGCCTCGGAAATAAAGTCAAGACCTTATCCCCAACTCCAAGCAGACCAGGGGGGTGGCGAGGATAAGTCTTGTACCCTGGGAAACTCCCACTCTAACGAGCAGCCAAAGCCAGAATGCAAGCATGTGTCCATCCCCAGGAGAACATGAAGGCAGCAGCTCTTCCCCATGTTTGAGTGGGAAATGGGCAGCAGGGGCAGCCCAAGGGCCATGGAGACTTCTGTAGCTCTCCCCTTGCCTGGGAGAGGTGACCACACAGCTGTAGGGATGGGTGCAGGAGACTGGGAAGCAGTCGTGGTGTGGTTTGTGCCTTCCTCCAAGCATAGAGAAGATGTAGGAGCGGGGTCAGTTCAGGGCAGGGCTGGAAATTATTGTGTAGAATAATGGCTTTGCCTGTCCTCTGTTCCCCTTCAGTCTCTCTACGCTGGTTTACCCAAATCAACACAGAACTTTTCAACCCCCCTCTGTATCTGTCCCACAAATCCTCATAGCCCTTCACGTCCCAAGTGCACGACCGCAGCCCTCATTCATCCTTGCCCACTCCCCCTCTCTCCCCTGACAGCCTCCAGTTCTCACAGGTCTGACTCTCACCCTGTTTCTGCAGGCAAGCCCCAGCCTAGGAGCAGCTGGGGTAACAGGGAAAGCTCAGGAGCAGCTCTCTTTCTTGCAGATAAACAAGTTACCACCTGCCAGCTGCTCCGCCGTGACACACGCAGCAGCCCACACACAGGTTTTTCTCTTCTGCAGAGGAAAAACAGAGTTTACCCCTACACATGAAAATAAACCTGCCAGGAAAAAGCCTGCAGATGGGGCACACTCCTGTCGCAGCTGGGGCTTGGCACTGCCACTGTGCTGTGGGAAACGGAGCACGAGGAACTGCTGGGTCACAAGTGCTCCCTTGGAGGGCAAGGAGTGGCCAGAGAGGTTCAGAAGAGGAGAAGTGGGAGCACCAACTGAAAACAACAGCACAGAGACAAGGATTTCTCTGAGTGGGTGGATTATTCTGGAGTAAAATATTCACTTATTTTCCAAAATAATCAGTGTTCTCCTGAAGAACAATTTATTTTCTGGCAAAAAAATGTCACTTCTATTCAGTATTAGCATGCCTTGCTGAGAATCTGCCTGGCTTAGCTCTTCCAGCTTTACGATGTACAAACAGCTTAAGCTGTGAGGAGGCCTTGGAAAGTAGAACAACAGGTCTGTGCTCAGTCCCGTGGCAGAGCGAGCCACTGCCACCAGCACAGCGAGCCAGGGAGGCTGCTCTGGGAGCATTTGGGTGTACTTAACCAGCGTTCAAGGTTTCAGCAGGGAAAGCTGCAGATCACTCTGAGTTTAAGCACTGCAGTGATCTGAAAATTGTCACGCCACTTCTCCTGCCTGCGTTGCTCAGCGTGCAAGCACAGTGTGAAGCCCTCACGTGAGCTGTGCAGAGTTGTAGGCACAGTTCAGTTCCTCGTGGTCCTGAAGAGGTGTTGCAGCCATTCTGATTTCCCTGGTATTCACGTGAATTACAAGTGTGGCCTAACAACCGATTTAAAAATAGTTTATTGGAAGAATAAACATTACGTCAGTTACTGAACTGCCAAAAACTTCTGTCTGTCTATAAATGAGGCAGCATAAAGATCTCTAATTTTCTCTTTCGGAGTTTTAACCAAAAAAAAAAAAAAAAAAAAAAATTTTCCTTCTTTATTATATGAAGTAGTTTTATTGTTTGGGAAGGGACAGTTGTCAATCAGCTGCAGTTTTTGTCTGTATGGAAATGCCTGGTGATACTCCAACCTGTAACTCTGACTATTTATGAGCTAATTGTCCAATATGGGTTGCAGTTAGTCCTCAAAAGCACCAGGTTTTAAGAAAAAAAGAAATAGCATAAGGTTCCAATATCAGTGTGTATCAATAACATTGCCTTTGCCTATGTGAAAAGCTGGTACCTGAACATTTCCTATCTAAAGAAAAGAAATTAAATATTCAAAGTCCAAAATTTTTTCTTAGGTTTTTATCTCATGTGGCCTGAAATACAGGTGAAAATGTGACAGCAATTTTCATCCTTCATCATGTCTATCTAGGGCTTTCTAAAGATCTCCTAATTATATGGCACACTTTGGATTGTCAGATTTTAGGGGGAAAAAAAGGCTTTGATCATGATTTTTCTACATTTCTGCCTAATTTGATCTGCATGTCAGAGGAATCCCTGCACTTTGCAACTGCAGCAAAGCCAACAGCAAAAACTAGATCGAACCCCTTAAGAACTGTGAAGAAGATGTGCTCGTGTCGCAGATCTCCAAGGGCTTCGACACCCTTGTGTGGCTCCTGGTTCTTGTCAAGGAGTGGCACTTGGCAGGCCCATCCAGGTCGTGCTTTGCTAAGTGAAGCAGGTGCATGGATTCCTGCAATGGCAGCCCAACTTTTCTCCAGTAAATGTTTAATCCAAGAAGAATGTACTGTATTGTACAATGGCAGGTACAGAAAGCCTCCCCTGCACTCCCACAAGTTTCACCAGCCCAGTTACCACGGTAAAAGGCAGCAGAGCACTGGGCAGTGCCTTGCAGGCAGCTCACTCACCCATGCTGATGAGACCCAATTTAGGCTCATGAGAAGGGAGTGTACCTAGCACCTGTTTGAAGAAAGAAAATAACAAATAATTAGAGAAGAAAGTGAAACTTCACTGAAGCCAGGAAATAAGTTTAGCTCCACATATACTGACTCCTGAGGCAAAAGGTTTCTAATTTAAAATTTTGTTGTGGGAATGCATCGCCAGGCACCAGCTGGAGGGAGGAGAGAGTCCCAGTGTTCAGTGAGCTCTCGCCAGTCTCCAGCCTTCCCTCACCACATCCCAAAATAATCAAGGGTGGTGGGTGTGGGGCCTCCTGGGAGCAGAGCTCCAGCACATACACAGGATCCACAATCAAATGGAAAGTGGTGCCACTTTCGCAGCTACTTTTGCCCAGTGGTTGCCCATGGGCAACCTGGAAACCAGTATTTTTCTAAATTAAGGTCTCATTTCAATTGCAAGGTGGCATTTTCCAAATGGAAATATTTTACATCAGAGAAACTTGAGGGTGCGCTATGAGAAGGGATGGTTTCCTTCATTTCCACACCGTCTCCATCTCAAGGACAGGAACACGCTGCGTGAATGTCACGCCCCAGCAGTCGCGTCTATCATGTACCATCTACAGCTCTAACCAGACCATGACTGAGTTGTGGCCAGGTGTGGTACAAATATTAATGAGATCCAGCATTCCTGGGATGCCCTAAACAGTGACTCCAGAACAGAGGCAGTTTTTAACCCTTGTTTAACCTAATGCAGAGAGGCAGAACTAGGTCTGAGGAGCAGGAACATAGTTGACAGAAGCCAAGTAAATATACAAAGGTTTTGCATTATTCTTGGTTTTGCTTTACCCAAGTTATCCCACTTCTTCCTCATTCTCTTGTTCCCTGGGATAGCAGAGGAACAGGTGGAGACAAATTGAGAAGAGTCGGCAGAGACTCCCATGTAATCGAACATGCACAAATTTGACATCAGTGTTGTTAGGAACAGACTGAATACTTCAAGCTCGTGTTTAAGTGGCATAAGGAAGAAATTACACTAACAAACCTGTTATTTATGAGTGAGAAAATCTTCTAGATGTGTCCAAGCACATTTCTGGGCAGCACCGACACAACCCCCTCGGCAGGCAG
This sequence comes from Mohoua ochrocephala, assembly GCA_013398855.1. NCBI lineage: Eukaryota > Metazoa > Chordata > Aves > Passeriformes > Acanthizidae > Mohoua > Mohoua ochrocephala. The sequence goes on from VZTA01021971.1 coordinate 33,694, forward strand.
CAGGAGTGTGTCAAAGGAGGGGACGGTTACTTCTCTTACAAAAGGATAAGAGCCTGTAGTTTTGAGAGAGGTGATCATATCTGTGGAACAGTGTTCAGAGAAGTCCCAAAATGAAAGTGATCCCACACCTGCAATAACAGATGGACTTTTCACTGACGGAACTAAAAGCCAGAGTGCTTGCTGACTTCCCATGATAGAGAGTCCCCAGGAAGGAGGGACAACAGAGAGCACTGCTGTGTATAGCACAGGGATGATGCTCAGCATGTCACAAAATACAGATCTCTTGAATTCTACCAGCTCGTCATTGTTACAACATCTCCTGGTCAGCATGGATCCTCTCACCACCTGCCCAACACCTGAAACCTGCACATCACATCACAAGCTTTATCAAACCATGCTGCCCCTCCCAGTGTCTCCAGGATACGGCCCCATTACCTAGGCACCAAAACTCTCATGCATGAAGAGTTTCTATGCATGAAAACTCTTACACACACATACAAACACACACACACACTCCGTCTTCCCTGTTTTAATAGGGTCTCCTTTCCTCTTCCAGGTCAGCCATGGACATCTGAGCCATTGGAGCAGCCCAGGAAAAGAAGGCTGTGAAGATTCTCGTGTTCCATTTGCTGAGATTTTTGCTTACATTTCCAATGTGGCCATATCCACCTCTAAAAGTTCAGACATTTCATTTTCATCGAATGGTTTGAGTTGGGAGAGACCATAAAGATCATCTACTTCCAAGCCTGCTGCTATGCACAGGGACACCTTCCATTGGAACAGGTTGCTCAAAGCTCTGTCCAACCTGGACTCGAACAGTTCTGTCTCCAGATTTCTTTTAGGCCCCCTTTAAGTACTTGAAGGACCCTCTTCTTCTCCAGGATGAAGAACCACATCTTTCTCAGCTTGTCTTCATAGTAGAGGTGTTCTAGCCCTCTGATCTTTTTTGTGGTCCTCCTCTGAACCCTCTAGTTCAAAGACTCTCTTAGATTTTGCTGCCCTTCTGGCCTTCATGTTGGGGGCTGCAGCTCCTTATAGAAGCACAGAAATCTCCTTCTTTCTCAGCCAAGCTGTCCTTTGTCACTGAAACTACTGAGCATGCACGTCAATTGTCAGTGATGTTTTCTCTTCACAAACTCAGCATAGCTTTATATCCTTGATGGGAATTGCATGTCTTCTTCACCTGCGTCATGTCTTCCCTCCTCTATCACCAACTCCTTTTTTCATTTGTTTGTTTTAGTGATTGTCTGTATTCCAAGATCAAGCTACTCCATTAAATGATAAGTTCATCTTTTTAGGGTGGTCACCCTCCTCATTAAACAGGTCACGCTCTAGGTGTTTCTATTGGGCAAACTTTGAGCAGCCTATGCAGCTGCTCTTCCCTTTCCTTCAGAATATCCCTACATCTCTATCTGAACTCCACACTTGTCTCCAGCACCATATCCCTGATCCTCTAATCCTTGTTTTCCAGACATGCAGAAGGCTGAGTTTTATCAGTACATAGATCTTGGCAGAGACTCACTCTAAGGTAGTACATGGCAGAACGTGTGCTTACACAAGTACCTCTGACTGCTCCTGGCCACTGTCTCCCATTAGAGTCTTCCACTCCTAGCCCCTGGTCCTAAAAAAGAAGAGGACAGAAATCCTACCAGACTCCCCTAGATTTCCCTCTTCCTTGCTCAGAAGAGATGTAGGCACACAAAAAAAAAAAAAGAAAAAAAAGAGTGGCTTGCTTATCTGAGTGTGCATCATATTACAGAAACCTAATAAGAAACACTGTCCCAGGCTTCCCTGATCGCTGACACATGAGCCTGGTGCAAGAAAGGTGTCAGCGTTACCTTTTCTCACTGCTGCCTAAAGGATACTGCCACCTTTGGAGTCCTTTTTGTAACCATCTTCTGTGCAGAGTCTTGCTCAGGCTGGGCTTTCAGTTAACTAGAACATTGCCAGAGCAAGCAGACATCATTTTCAGGAGTAGAATGAAAAGAAATTATTGTCCATGCTGTCCTGTTTAATATTAACATAAAACCAACCAAACAAATCAACTACAACTACAACAAACCCCAAACTAATTATTCCTCAAACTTTTAACAATACTTTTTTATTCACACCTTTCAAAATGTGCTTTTTTTTGGGCCATTTTCACAGACAGCAGCTTCATTTGGTTTAGTTTTAAATTGACAGCTAAGGTTGCTTGTAAATTCGCAGTTCAGAAATCCTGAGCAGTGCCACCAGAACAGCAGACTGGTGTGTCCATCTGTCCCAGGCACCTGGATCTCTTCTTCCTTTTCAGAGCTGGCTTAGAATTATTATCAGTCCCATATGATTACAATGAGCTAACAGACGTGTTTTGGTGTCTTCGGTTCTTAATTATTAAAAAAATGGATCTCTTTGAAATTTGGAGGCTGGGAAGGAAGGATATCATCATTTTACTTCCAGAGTGTTCTCATACTTCCACCTGAGACTTCCCTATTGAGAAAAATAGCTTGTATTGAATACCCCGTGTAATACTTTTCAGCAAGGCCTCAGAAATATGGTTTAAAGATAAACCAGATATTTGGTGCTTCACTAGCAACTTTCTCCTTTAACTGTCCTCAACAGCTCTGATCTAATCACTCACTATTTCTGAGGCAACTAACATACTATGTCATACTTTCATAATTTTTGTCTCCTTTCCCATTTTTCTGCAAACAAAACTTTAATTCAAGTAGAACATGGGCACTGAGCATTCCCTTCCCCCTTACTTTTTCCGTTTACCTTTCTGGATACCGCTTTGGAGAAAATGCGGAAACCTATTTATGTTTAGGAATGATGGCCCATCCATTCCAGGCACAATTACTTTCACTCCCTTTTGCATCACTCAAGCCTTCATATTCCCTGTCTGCCTTATCAGTTCTCCAGCCTGGAAGATGGACAGCATGCATTCTGGCAAATCTTGCTCCAAGCAGCCACCACACCTCAGAGGACCCTCCTCATCCATACCAAAAAAAAACCCAAACCAAAACCCCAGACTTTTGCATATCAAAATAAATCTTCACTTCCACTCTCCTTCTCAAATTGAATTTTCAGTCCTTAATTCAATCAGTGGAGGAAATGGACTGTCCTCCTCTGGACAGATGAGAGGGAGGGCAAATGGAAGAGCTGAATGTCTGCTCTCTTTCAGTAGTAGTTAAGGAGATTCCAGTAAGAGTTTTTGCACGATAACAAATGGTATTTTGTTCTTCAGATGCTGACAGTTTTCCAGACATTTTGATTAAATTAGGCAGGCATAGCAGGCCTGTGCCATAGGGCTGGACTCGAAAGTTTACTTCAGTTTTGCAGCAGGCTGTTAACTAAAGTCACAAGTGAAGCAGCAATAACATTTCAATTATATAGCTGGAAAGATACTTATTACACTTCTCCCTTTACCAAAACAGCAGTGGCAGAGGCCTGGTGTACAGGCACCATTTGGGATAATACATTCTGAAGGGATGCTGTCAACATCTTGCTCCTTGAGGAGAGGCTGAATAAAAGGGCTTAGTCACTTCAACGGGGCTGTAAAAAGATTTTCTTTCCAGTGAAGAAAGTCCCATCAGCTCTTTGCAATACCTGTGGTGTCTCAGTCTTTCTTCAAGCCTCCCTTAATCTTCTGCTGCACTCCATGGGTACACTGACAACCAGAATTACAGCAAGTTGTTTGGAAACTAATTCAGTGACAAAGAAAATGCTGTGTAAGGGTGGCAAACAGAAAATCTGTGCCATGGTTACTGGTAGCTACAACAAGGTTTTCTACACACATCCATGTGTTGGAATTTTCCTCAGACTCCCCCCCACCCAGGTGCCATTCCCTCTTTTGTCATGCTGAAATGCTGGCATGAAAAACAGGAGTCTGCTCAGTCCACCCCTTGCAGGCATCTCCATGGAGCACAAACAGACACAACCGAAGAGTGAATTCTGGTACTGAATCAGGCCTCTGCTGAGAGTCCTGCAGGGAGCAGAGCTGGAGAGAACTCTCTTTCACCCCCAAAAACCTTCCAGTTCTTTCAGAGACTTCAGGTGGGTTCCAGGGTCTTTGATTCCCCCTGAGATGTTCAGCAAGTCTTGAAGCATGTTCCACTGCCTTTTGAGGAGGACGCTGGGTGAGGAAAAACGTGTCACACTGCCCCACAAAAGAATCCCAGTTCTGGGTCTGGAGTCCTGGCAAGAGTCTGGAGGAGACCCCTCAGGGCAGGCAGCCAAACATCCCACCACAATTGTGTCGGCAGTCGCACACTGGCAGCACAGTTACATCTCCACAGCGGATTGAATGCACAAAGCATTTTTGGCACTGTCGATAAGATTTGATAAATAATAATAATAAAAGAAATCAAACCAAAGCAGACAATCAAAACAAAACAAGACCAAAAAACCCAGCAAGAACACTTAGAGAAAGATTCTTGCAGCCACCAAGCGTGTGAAAATAAGGGCTGAGAAAACCCAGACAAAGCTGATCCTCAGAAAAAGGTTTAATCAAAATCTTTGGAGCTGAATTCTGCCTCTCTCTGCTCTCAGCTTGGATGGTCTGGTCTCTTCTCCCTTTACCAAAGTGCAGCTTTCTTTTTCCTTAGACTGGCTTGGAAAATGCCCTTTTCAACCAGCAGCTACCCATGTGTTTCAGTAGTCATAGAAAATGACTGTTCTAGTAATTCAAGAGAACTAACCTGCGTGGGTTTACATTTTTTTACATTCAGATTTCATCCGCTCTCTTTGCTGTTTTTTAGTTTACATCACTTTTTCCCATTTTACTTTTCTTCCCCTCTTCATCCTCAGCAAGACAGTGGTTCAAACTTTTTCTTCTTAAAGAAAGCGGAGTGCTCAGGAACAGGCATACTGGACTTTCCTTCCTTACTTTAAACGAGCAATTATTTTCCAGGACACTCACTGAACTTTCAGACAGAAAGAGAGAAGTCAGCAACGTGCACGAAAGCTTGTTTCCCTTCTTGCAGCAGAGCACTCCCAAGCAAGTAGTCAAAACATTTGCATCTCCATCCTGCCCTGAAACACGTTAATCTGCCTGTTCCCAAGGCACCATTTGCATAAAGAGCAATCTACAGGAGAGCCACCCAAACAATCTTGCCTCTGCATCAGCAGTATAGCTTATTTTTTTTCTCAAACGAGCGAAGCACCTTTATGTGTTAAACCATTTCAAGTAGGAGGTATCCCAATAAAACATTAAAGGTATTTTAATGGGAGGGCAGCCCACTGGAATTTTAACTACTATTCACAAAGCAAAGTGTGTGCAGAGAAGCAAAATACACAGAAGCACAGGGTAGAATATTGAGTCAACTTTTTAAGCGGTGCCTGTATCAGAGAGACCTGAAAACCTTACATGACCTGCTCTTATGATAATAGACTAAAAAATAAGAACAGGAGGAAGCACCCACAAAACATCATCAAGGGACTTAAGCAAAACACTATGCATAAAAAAGAAGTATTGCTGTATGCTTTATTCTTACTCTTTGTTTTGTTGGGGTTATTTTAAACTCTTGCTCCCCCTTAATTCTTTCCTTGACAGTCTCTGCCCATCCGCCTCCCACTCCTCCTTTTGCTCGTGCAGGAGCAAACCCTGCGTGGTGCAGTGAATCCTTCTCGCATTTCCTTCATCACACCAGAGATCAGAAACTGGCCCCAGAGCGCCAGCCTTAAAAACACTGGCTGTGGTTAAAGGGGGAGGAATTCGTAACACCCTGATACAGCCACGGCACTAACGGCATGTAGAAACACAAATAAAGGGCGGGATAAAACTCACATGGGAAATACCCCTTTGCGTATTTTCTAACAGTCAAACAACCGTCTGGGTGTCCTTGATACAACCTTGGTAACATTTATATAGGATGAACTGGGGCTTTCTTCTCTCTGTCAATCTACCCTGTGCTGAGGATACAATTTTTGAACTGACTGCAGCAAGCAAGCAAAACATTAGTGGGGCCAAAGAAAGTCCAGCACCAAATACTTCCTCAAACTGTCCGCTGTTTATTTATTCTGTTTGCAGCCAAGAAAACTTTGAAATCCATTCTCATTTGTGCTTTTGGATGGCTACTCTGCATCACCAGTGGCAATTTCAAAATCCGATGTTATTTCCTGCAGTTCAGACCTTGACCTGCGTGAACAATCCGTACTTGTGATGTTGTTTTCCTATATCAAACTTAGGAAGTGTGTGAACAAGAGGTTATTTCTTTAGTGGGTGCAAATGTCAGGACTGGTGTCTACTATATATGAAGTGCTTTAACCCATTTCAGCACAATAACTGTGCAACGAAAATTGCCTTGCTGTGTGTTCCAAGACAATACTTCAGCCATCCGAACTTTATTGTACTCTTCATCGCAAAATTAAGGGCATGTAGGAATTACCTGTCGTGGCACACAAGTAACATCTGCCTTTATTAAGGTCAGGACCATACAGCTCTCCAAACTGCCCTTCTGCGACACCTCGTAATTGCTCTTGGCACAGTAACCTACATAAACTTGCACAGAGCCCGGTTTACCTCCCCCCAGCCAAACCACCCTCAGCGTATGAATGAACAATAAACACTTTCTGCTTTCTCCTACTATTGAGATCAAGCGAAACATTGCCTTGGTTTTCCAAACAGTGCCAATGCCCCTTTTTGCACATTTTCTTGGAGAATTTACTTCCAAAGAGCTGGTTTTTTCCCCTCTCTCCTACGCTCAGCGATGGCTGCAGCCCTGTGCCGGGCAGGGCGTCACGGTGGCCCTGCCTGCCACCTGGCAGCCCTCCCCACGGCATCCTCCGCACCGAGCTACTCCTTCCCACCGCGGCGAACAAAGGAGCCATTGTGTCCGCACCGAACAGCAGGGCTTGTTTTCGAGCCCTCGGTCCCCCGGGCAATGCACCCAGTCCCTCCCGGCTCCACACACGCCGGCACCGGAGACACGCACGGCTCCTTTCTTTCCCTCCCTGCTTCCCCAGGGCCTCCCACCACAGCCCACCACACAGGCACTGAGATTTGGCTCTAAACTGGCGGCTGTCCAGAGGCAATGGGCTGCTCTGGGGCCAGGTGATTTGCCTGCACACCTGAGAACACGATTCTGTGCTTGTGAGCACACCACGTGTCTTTGTCAAGCTGTAGTACCTGCACTAAAGCAGGGAAAATACAGGAGGACAAGAAGCGATGGCCAGGTATTCTCTTGAATAATGATAGTTCTCCCTTCCAAACATTATCTAGATATGTCTAGGTATGAAGGGATTTGATTTTTTACAAAATGTTTCCTGTCTAGGTTTTGTTTCTGACTGATTATAAATTTGCAAGGAGTTTGTCAGGCAGACCATCAGTGTAGCTTCAGCCTCCCATGTGCACCACAGAGAGGATGTGCACCACACACAGCAGTGTGCTGGAGCAAGAACATTTTCTCTGATGAAATATAACTGCTGGAGCACTTCAGGCAAGCACAGGCTCTTTGATACAACCCTGTGTACTCCTGTGGGCTGGCCAGAACCCCGTATCTCTGGGTACAGCAGGTGATTCTTTGCTCCTTGCTCTTGATTTCTATTGACACTGCTTAAATGCTTTCTCTCTTGCATATATTTTCTTAGACCACATTTCCAATTTTACTGTTTTCTGTGTCTCTCTCTCTCCTGCTGTTTGCTCACTGAAGAAGGCTGCATGCACATGGTTAAACAATACCCTGGGAAATCCCACCAAAGCTCCATGCTTTCAACTCCTCTGTGAGCAGCTCGAATCCAGAGCTCACACACTGAACAAGTCCATTTCTCTTTTTTTTTTTTTTCAATCTGCCTAGCTCTGTGTTTGTTGCATTTATTCATAACAGAAGGGCAGCCATTTCACTCACCAGCTGCAGTCGGTTTAACCCAACCCATAACACCATCATTGTAGTCAGCTTGCTGAGAGCTGGAAAAATTAGACATACCTGTTTGTAATGAATGCTGATAATTACACAACAAACAAACAACAAAGCAGTCTGCTAGATCCAATCACTTCCTCAATTTGGAGACATTAACATTGATAATTGCATACTGTGGAAGCTGAGAGGCACTAAACAAGATTGCATCCTCTGTACTCATCATAAAAGACATCACCAGAGCAGAGAAACTTTCACTCTAGGAGGGAAAAGACACATGACTCTGCTTCTACAGATGAGGAACAGGGTACAGAAATAACCACTCTGCCAAAGATGGAACACAGGGTAGAGCTGGAACCAAGTTAACTGAGTGCCATAGGTACCTGCCACTAGCTTTGGCACCAAGCTGTCTTTTAAGACAAACTCCCGGACAAAACTGGAAGATCTTGTGAGAATGTACAGGATCCACAAATTCCATCTGTATGTGTAACTCCTTTGAAGAGCAGTTTTTTTAAATTTCCTATTTTACTATATATGAACCTTCAAGAGTAATGGAGCTTTTATATCTGACTGTTCGTGTGATGAAAATTAAATATTTTTAGTCTCTATGGGGAAGGATGAACCATAGACAGTGACATTTGCATCCAGATGCTCCACTTGTGTGTGTGGTGCAAAATCTTCAATAAGTTTATTTCTGGGTTCTTGATTTGCTGTTATCATAAGTGCCTGAAAATGTGATTCACAGAGAGATGCTTTCTGATATAGATTATTACACCTGGAACAAAGCCATGAATTTCCAAACCTTACCAGCTTCGACGCTTTTTTCTTTTTCTTTTCCCTAATACTGAAAGGGTATTGTAATTGCATTAGACCAGAACACGAAAATTCTCCTGCCCAGCATTTAATTGCTGTGAAGACAGATTAATAGAGCTGAGGGTTGCTCAGCCTGGAGAAGAGACAGCAGTCTTCTAGTACCTAAAGGGGGCTTGCAAGAAGACTGGAGAGGGACTTTTCATAAGGACATGTATGATAGGACAAGGGGGAATGGCCTGAAACAGAAAGAGGGCAGTTTTAGAATAGGTATTAGGAAGGAAATCTTGACTGTGAGGGTGGTGAGGCACTGGAACAGGCTGCCCAGAGAGTTTGTAGACTCCCTGTCCCAGGGGGTATTTCAAGACCAGGCTGGATGGGGCTGTGAGTAACCTGGCGTAGTAGAAGATGATCCTTAAAGTCCCTTCCAACACAAGCCACTCTATGATTCCCTGATTAATTAGATTTATACCTCCATTTCCACAAGACTGTGCTCTCTCAAGTCCATTTATTCATGTAATACAAAAATAATGCAATCTGCACAAACACAGATACCCTTTAAAGCAATCACTGTTTTCCACACCCAGCACTTGCAGCAGGATGAGGTGTCACTTGCACTGCATATCACGTCAGCTACCATTATGAAGACACATCAGTATGTTTGCAAGGCAGCAGCATACAAAAAGCCTGATCTTACCATCACTGGTGCTGGAGGCTGAAGAATATAGAAACAGATTTGTAATAAAGAGCTGTAATAAAGACCTGACTTCAGTGCTCATTTTACACACTGCCGTGCAAAAATCCCTTGTGCTTTCGATCCCTTGGCAGGACACTGGCCAGTCCACCTGCCCTAACTGCATAAATTTCCAGCACATTCCCTGGAGATGTGCAGGCAGGTTTTCTGTGCATGAAGCTGCTCCTTTCTACTGTGAGTGGACAGAACTCATGGGAAGTGCGAGATGTCTCCATCCCCTCCTGGTGATAGTATTTGATAAAACAGAAGACATGATTTCTAAACCCTGCTTAGCCCAAGAAGGATGGAATTTAGGCTTTCTACACTGAAGACTCTGAGCCCTGGGCCTTGGAGAATTTGGGGGAAAGTCTTCTCCCCACCCTCTGTGGGTTGCTGTGCACAGACACACAGCTTGAGGGCTTGGGCACCACAGCCAAGCCTGACTCTTCCTCAGGAGCAGGGTGTCCGGTCCCTCCACCACACTGACCCATCAGCCAGAGGAAGTCACAGCCCCAGCCACACCCAGGACTTCAGGCCACCCCAGAGCAGCCAAACCATCCAGGTGCCTGCCTGCCTGAGCCACGGCAGCTTTGGGGAGGGGAAGATGCCTGTCTCTTTTCCAACAGGCGCTTTTAGGCGTGAATAGATCACTACAGTAAGTGCCCAGGAAATTTTCAGGCACAGTACAGAGGCACCTTGCAGTGCAAGAAGCAGACAGGCTGGGTTACTGTCTGAGCCTTAGACTTTGGGCTTCTAAGTCTCAATTTAAGCAGGCTGGATCCTGCACAGAGCTAACACCTTATCATGTGTTCATGTTCCTTTTCCACGTCTTTCATAATTCCTCATCTATCAGCTCTCCCCACTTAAGTTCCTCTCATCCCAGCACAATGGCACCAAAAACACAGACCTACTGTGAACACTTTCAAAGCGGTACTTAGCCAAATATCCCACTACATCAAAGAAGAAACATCTCAGAAGAACATGAACATTTCAAGAGAGTTTTGCTTGTGACCAAAGTGAAACCTTCCAACTGGGTACCTGCGGGCTTTGATCTCAAACTAGGCATGTCAATGCAGCTCTCTTTCACAGAGGCATTTGAAAGGGGCTGCTTTGTATTTTGCTCCCACAAAAGACACAGAAGGACTTCAGAAACCTCAAGAACTTTCCATGGGAGGGAATGACTGCTCTTCATCCATTTGTGCTCTAACACTTCACAGGAGAGGGGCTCGGGCAAGGACGTTCATGTCAACCATGTTGGTCATTCAAAAAATAGTGACTGGAAACATGCTGCAGGTTCTCCTCGTTTTTCCTCCACAAAAAAAAGAAGAAAAAAAGCACTAAAATTATATAAGAAATCACTGAACATTTTGCCTAATTCTCCTAAAAAAAACAAAAGAAGAAAGAAATCAGTGTATTAAGGTCAGCTTCATGATTACGAACTATCTGAGAACCTCTTGTATTAGTTTTTCTTTCTACACTGTGCCCAATTAGCCTTTAGTTTACTTCAAGCTTTTATATAAGGAATAGGGGAGCTTGGTTCATGTCTTTTTAAAAGACACTTAGTAGACATTTTGTGCAAGTAATTACTGAAGCTGCAATAGAAGGGGAAAAAAAAAGGCTATTTCCTACTCCATTACTGTACATTAATATATCTTCCCTGACATTTACTGTCAGGACTCAGTTTTTCTTACCATCAATCTACTTCACACAATTTAGTCTCTTATTGGATGGAAACTTTTCAGACTAAGAATATCCCACAGTCCTTCTGTTGCGTGATGATTCCTACCACTTTAGGTGTCTGTTTTATCAATCACAAGAACTGGAGACTATTCTCAACAATAAAGTCAAAAGTGTGAATAAGATTCGGAAAATGTTGCCTTTGCACGATGTGCACTCTCAGGAACAAAGAATTTCCATTTTCTATCTACCATTTGGCCTTCCACATTTCTTGAGCATAATTTGCATTTGAAATCAAGACAGAATACAGGTTGATGCCACAATATTTTTTTTCATTTTAAACAGATCACATGTTATTCTTCTGCCAGGTGGACTCTTGAATTACTCTCCCAATTCCTCATTACATTGCAGCCAGTTCATACGGTCACATGAAATTACTGTCAGGATAAAAAAAAAAAAAAAGTTTCATTCCAAGTCTCCTGAACTTACTCATCAGTAGTTTTCTGCTTTGCTTGTATCCAAATGATTCTCTAATGGGAGTGAAGGACAAGTTGGACTATTTCAGCCCAGAAGGATGAAGCCGGATTGCAAGAGAAAATCATTGCCTACAGAAGGGAGTCAGTCATGCAGCTCAGGCACCACTGCACTGGGCCAGAGAGGCCTCTGAGCCTGCTGGGCAGACTCAGACCAAGCTGCAGGAATGGCTCTCACACTTGCAATTGGTCCAGCCCCACACCTGGAGCTGTGCCAGGGCAGAAGAATCATTTCTGCATCCCCCTTCAGCTCAGAGAGCATATTTATGTGTCTGCACACAGCCAAAAGGGATTACGGTGAGCGATGCTCAGCAAATGTCTGAGAAGAGCTGTCAGATAAAGGCTTCATCATGTTTAGCATCCTCAAACAGCTTTCATTAAAACAAAGAAATGGATGGGTGTCACTGGTTGAAGGGCTCACTTCCAGCAGTGAAATACAAGAAGCCAGCAACTGAGAGGGTGCTGAAAGTTTCTGATATTTTTCATGCTGCCCGAAGATGAGAAGGATACTTGGACATGTCACAGTTCTCAAAGCAAAGGGACGATTCCTATTCACAATATCACGAAAAATCAAGAATACTCATTTGATAATTCTGACAGAATAATCTGTCAGATATGAGGGATTGAGATTAAAACTGAAGAGTGAAAATGATCAATGAGGTACAAAGAGGCAGGTATCTGCCCCAAAGCAGTAAAGGCAAATGGTAACTTCTTCAAGTGTAAGGTCTTTGCAGCAGGGGCGTCTTGCTTGTTGCGTATGCAAGAGGTAGCAGGGTTACAAGCCATGTGCAGTGCTCCTGGGCCACCTTGGCTAGTCACAGAATGGGCTGCAGAACCAGCAAGTCTGGAAAGTGAAAGAAATTTCTAGGTTCAGCAAAAGGTTGTCCAGTTCCTGCAGAAAAACCACTTCCAAGCCCCTGAGAAGTGCTGCTGTTATCTCACCTGATCAAAGGACCTCGCATTCCACAGGAAACAGCAGGTGAATAATCATACCCCACTTGAAGAGGAGGGACTCCATCAGCAACCATAAAACTTCTCCTCCTCCGACAGATGCAAAGTGGGATTCCTGCGAGGAAAGCAACACAAAGGTTGTGGTACCTCCTTTGCTTAAGCTTCAGCACCAGAGGGAAGCTGCTCTAACATGATGAATTGGAAAAAAAAGAAACAAGGTTCCAGTTTAGAAGGTGCAAAAAGCAACTGTGCACCAAATGAAGGGCACACCAAATCATATCCTTGATTCAGGTGTCAGTGCCTGACTTCTTGGTGTCATCCAGGATGTCACTCACCACCATTCCCCCACCCCCCGCCAACAAAAATGCCAGAAAAAGTCTCTGCACTGCAAGGAAATACCATGGACAGAAGTTTAATCTGTCCATTAGTGAGGTGCAATATCTAATAGGTAACTTGGCCTTCCCTCATACTCTCATGGATCAATGCAAACCTCTGGTTATTTGTAAGATAAAATATCATGCCATTAGCAGAAGCCATTCATGACAAATAGCTCAGGCATTTGACTTCCCCAGAAGAGTAGATGTTGATTTTTGCTCTAGCTCCAGCAAAACAGTGATTAATTGGAAGCTACTCAGTGTTCCAGTGCCAGGGTAGGTAAAAAGCACCAAACAACATCTTGTGAACATCTTTGCTCTCTGTTATTAAAAGAAAAAACTGCACATTCACAATAGCTGCCACAGTCAGTTTTGGTGACTTCATTTCTGTCTCTCTTTTCTAGGCACGGGTTAGAGGTATTTGATACAGTGTGTGTTTCTCTATTCAAGGGTGTCAGAGAGTGCTGCCAAAGCAGAGCTGTGTCATGGGCTTAAACTCAGAAGGAAATTCGGGTGCATGCTCAAGTAGAGCTGTCTCCAGCCTCTGGCAGGTGCTCCTCGAGGAGCAGAGCAAAAGGAGCCACACAGCACGGCCCCACACCAAGCACAAACCTCTGCGACCCCAGGAGCAGCTGGTCAGGGTCTGACCAGAGAAATCCCCACTTCTCTGGTTCTCCACCTGTCTCATTCTCCCCTGGGCAATGCTTGTGACACAGAGAGATGTAGATAAAGCTCTTTCAAAATTGCACCAAAAAAAAATTCACATGGTTGGAACGTACAGGGGGGAAAGAAGTCAGGTCACATGAGAATTATTCTGTCTTCTGACCCGGCCCACGGCTCCTGTCTTGTAAGCAGCCTTCCCTTAGAGCTCCTCCGGCACAGATTTAGGCAAGTCTGAGGACTCATTTGTCTTCCAGGGATGTCTTCAGGTGTAATGGATGTTTTACTGTATAGTACCGTAAGTCTCTTGGATGAAAGGAGCAATGTAAACTCAAAGAATTTACTAATGAAAATCGTTAATAACAAATGTAATTACAGAGCTTTTGTAATGATTCAAGATCTTCAGAATATTTCAACATCTGCATTATCCATTTATGATTTCAAAACAGAGGAAGATAACAGAATTTTTACAGAAATCTTTAAAAGAGATGAATTCTGCATGATTATTAAAAAAATAAGAATCTCTCCTGGAGGAGAAAAAAATCCAGGGAATGGAGAAAAAAAGAAGGGGAACAAATCTTTAAAATATGGTATCAATTTCTAGGCCATAGAAGTGTATGCACAATTTAAGACCGGGAGGGAGGAGGATTATGGCTAACTTGAATAGAGTCAAGACCAGCCACAGATTATGGCACTGAATATCTCAAGGAAAAAAAAAAAGTCATGAACATTTAAAACAAAACAGTAGCTAAGAAAATGGATGAAAAAACAAAAGGAAGTTGTTTCCAAAGGAAAATAAAAAGAAAATAAGCAAGGTCACATAAACCAAATAACCTATAATCAGAGAACTTTATATCCCACTTATATTCCTCCTTACATCATCACATTTTTGCTTACATAAACATGTCGAATGTTCAACAATATAAACATGTGCAGTGGTGTCACTGTTCCTTAGAAATCCTCCAGGTGCAGTTTCCTTGACTTTTCCAAATTATTTCTTCCTTTGAGATGAAGAGGTTTTCATCTTTTTTAACCACTGCACACATCATGAGTCGAGACTTATTAAATAAGCATCCAGCAGCACTGGGTATCAGAACTGAACAATTAACTGCTCCATTTCTTCTCTCCATCACCTTTTCTAGCACCACCATCTTTGCGTTGCCCGATAAATCAGAGCTTTTTAGAGAACAAGAACCACCTCCCCCAACAGAGTTTTCTCACAATAGAGCTCTACGATGTCAGGCTTTTATGATATCTTCCCTGCCTTTCTTGTCAGGATATATTCTAGGTAGACTTTTCATCTCCGTTGATGCATTCTAAAAGTGGTAGTAAAACGCAAGCAAGAACAAGGTGCATGGGAGGAGTCACAAAAGCTTTAATCAACCCCTACACATTGCAAATAATAAAACAATTGCTTCGAACAGAACTTAGTACTGCAATCTTTGACTTCAACAAAAACCTGAGTTAAAATTACAAAGCTAGGCCTCAGTAATACTACATCTTTAGCAGGCAATGTTATTTATCACTAGAAATCCAACAGGTGTTATTTTAGTTTGCCAAATAAAAAAAAAAAAAAAACAAACCAAAAACCTACTGATTTTGCCCTATTTAATTTTTGGAAGGTTTTAAAATTAACACTAGTATATCATGATTGCCACAAGCTTTTACAAAAAGTCACGATCTGTTGCTCGCATTCAACACAAGTATTCTCTAGAGAAACTCAAGTTGATAGGCTTTCTTGATGTTCACAAATCGTTTTGAAGATGAAAAGTAAAAAGTGCTAAACATTAAGCTAGTCTGACCATCTTCTCATTACAATACAGATAGACAATCTCTCGGAACAAGAAAAACGAGACACAAAGCTGGTCTGGTGAGGATCCTGTTTTGCCTTTGAAAAAATGTTAAAGTAATTGATAGTTTCAATAATACATACTTTCAAAGTATTAAGCAGTCCTTTGCTCGGTGCTTCAAAGGGGTCCCCAAATGCCTAGAAATGCAACTATTTTCCTTTTCATGTTTGATAGGAAAAAGTATTAAAAAGACTCTTAAAAATACAAATAAAGAGATCTATCCACTTTTTGATCCACCTTTATCTGAAATTAAAAAAGAAATTTGAGTGCTTTACATGTCCCCCTGTAATGAAAAGCCTCACAAAAAGACTCTGATGTGGAACTAATTTGCATTCTGAATGTGCTGAATGGACTACAGAGACTATAGTAACCTTTAGAGAATCTTTGCTGCGCTAAAAAAAGCAATTCGTATTCTACCTCCTTCTGCAGAAAATGAAAGGTTGAAAGATGTAAATTAGACAAAACAAACAAACCTTTCATAGTAGATTATGAGCTCCAGGTTTCCTGTGCACTTACTAAAATTTCAGTAACTCCTCTTCCAATTTCAAGCACAGTAAATTTGAGCTATTTGACAAATGCCTTATCACCATTTGATTTAAGTGTTGCTACACACAGAAGCATATTTCAAGGAATAAAGCATTAAGAAACAACTTCTTTGAACTTCCTTACTGTCTCCCTCATGCCATCAAAGTGATGATAGCTTTTTTATTATTTAAAGCTCACATAATTTCTAGCCTGGCTTACTGACTCTGAGCTTACACGATCACGTGGTGCACGTACACCTTCACATTTCCTTAATTCAAGTGCTGGAACCCGCTGGCCCGTCCCAACAGATTTTAACAGGGTGGTCAAAGCCATAAACAGAATTAAATTCCTGCTCATCCAGTGAAAACAGAGGGTTAAGGAAAAGAAAAGAATCCTCTAAAAGCCTTAATTAAGAAATTGGAAACCAACATACACTTGTCCCATGTGAGAGACAGTGAGCCTTTCTAAAGACTCAGCTCGCTCAGAAAGTGTCTGTTAGACACCAGAATTCCCTTGGCTTCAGTGTTCTTGGGGTTGTTCACTAAGGGGTGATAAAGTTGACTTCAAAAGCAGTGAAAGAGTGATTTGATAGCAATTCCTTATCCCCACCATGCAGCCTTACAATTATCTTTCATCCACACAAGCTGCCCGTCTTTCCTTATTCACCCTTGTCCTCATAACAACTCTGCCGGTCCTCCATAACCAGGCCACACCGCTTCTCCAGATGCCCCAAATCCTCGGCTGCTCTGCCCTTTTTTCTCCCACTACCCAATTTCTCTGCAGACCTGAGACAGAGACCACATCCATTAGCCTCTGCTACGGTGACGTGAGCCCTTCTGACACATGCTTTGGAGATGGAGATATCCCCAAGCCTGCAGAAATGTGTGGCCATATATCCTACTGTGGCACACAGGAAAGAGAGAACTATATGCTGGGCACACAGAAAGGTGAATTCTCACTCAGGTGCCACACGTAAACTTGTGTTATCCAGCTGACAACCCGAATTTTCAATACTGAAGCAACTGATTGAAGGAGGCAGTACTCACAAAAGTGGGAAATTAGAGCAGCTCAGCATTATTAATTCTGATTATTTGGTTTAAAGGGGTATTTTGCACAGAAGAAAATTTCTGTTGAGAGGAAAGGAGGGATTCTGAATGTGCGCTCTTCATGCTCTGGGATTGCATCAACACTATTATCCTGGAACCAGAGGGGAAAGAAGGGCTGTGAGAGGCCCTCCAGCCTTCCTCTTGCCCAAAGGTATGATCAGCTAGATCTGAATTATTTTGAAATGGTGTTTATCTAACCTGCTTTCAGAAACATCCTCAACCTTCCCAGGCAACCTGGGTCAATGCTTGTGAACGTGACTGGTTATCTTCACAGCACCCAGGAAGGACAGGCTCTGTCCCTATATCTCAGCAACTGTCCTTTACCTACAGCTTTCAATGTTTCCTGCTTCTCTTTTTGTAGCTAAGTATGCTCCACTCTTTCTACTTTTTTCCCATCTACAGCTGTTGTGATTTTCATTGCTCTACTCTGAATTTTACCCGTTCATATCTGCTAATTGCAGTGTCCAAAACTGGACATAGGACTTCTTATTTGGAGCTTGTAAGATTTCTTTTGAAGGGTTTGCCTCAAGTATTTTTCAGATGTTTCTTTATTTTTTGCAGTGTCCTTTTCCCCAGCAAATCCACTACCTGCTAACCCAACCCCTGCCCTCTCCCCAGTCTCCCTGATGCCCACCCTGTCATGTGCAGGACAGCAATTAAACCCCATTTTTTCCTCCCTTCCCCAGATGGAACAAATCCAGCTCCTCAAGCCTCTCCTCCTGACTTGTTCCAGAACCAAGACCACCATTTTGACTTTCCTCCAGCCTCTCCCATTCCACTCTTGCACTGGGGTCTCCAAACTACACATTTCATGGCAAATGTGCTCACAGGGAGGTGAATGAAGGGTAGCAATCATTTCCCTCAGCCTATTTACCACCTGCTGACTCTGCTTGTGAAGCCAGGGAGTTCGGGGGTGAATGCCACCACCACAGGCTCCCAGTTCCCCAAAGGTGCAGAGGCAGGATGCTCCCTGCCCTCTGCTTCAGCTCCCTCCCTGGGGCTGCTGCTGTTTGCTCTGCTCCTCATCCACAGCCAGCAGCTCCCTCCTGCCCCGAGAGAGCGTGCCTGGCAGGGGAGCCTTGCCTGTTCCAGGTGGGAGGTAAGGAGCTGAGGGACCACCCGTTGCCCTCACATCCCAAAGGCTGGGGTGTGCTGGGTTTGTGAGGAATCGCTTTTTTTCTTGTCAACCCATCTGCTGTGTCTGTTTTTGAAGTAAGACTGCAAGCTCTTCAGGGCTGAAACGATCTTAAAAGGCACTTAGCTATAAATTATTAGCTATAATTTGCTGTACTAGCTGTATATATGTAGTAATATGGATATATAATATCTATATTAACTATAATTATCTGATAAGTAAGAGTAAATACAATATTTCAGTGCCACCGGAAATAAAATTTGAAGGGTCCAGCTGGAAAAGAAAGCAATTTTCCATATTGTCAGTTTGTGAGCCTTTCACTCAGCCCCTCCTTCTTTCTTGTCAGCAATCCATATAAACCCACCATTCTGGTCTTCAGCGCCATGACTGGCTCAAGCCCAAAACTCAGGCTTGACCGAGGCCCTCGGCTGTCCCTGGGCTGAACCACCAAAGGAGTGTGGCTGCTCTGGAACGGAGCTGATCCCCATGGATGAAAGCCTGGGACAGGAGCGCAGGCAGACTGCAGAGCCCAGGCAGCTCTGACTTCACCAAATGCCCCCCACCCAACTGCAGCAGAGATGAGAGACACCACCTCGGTGGAAAGGTATTTACAAACACTCCGTCTGCCATAGCAATCAGAGGGTCTAGAGTATAGGAAGCAAAAGAAGCAGGCAAGCAAAACAGAAGAGAAAAATAAGCAGAGATCCTGTGAGGTCCATAAAAGCTTCCAGTACTATACACTGATTTTACACGGAAGGCAGTCAGACTACAACCCGCAAGGACACTGCTCTTAGCAGAAATTCAAGTCAGGCACCAAATTACCTTTGAAGACCTGGGCTTTAATTGCTGCTGTTACAGAAAGTGGGGTATAACCCGCTGATGAATGGCTGATGCCTACCAGGAGTTCTGCAGGCTCTCAGCACAGACTGCCCCTGCTCTGAGGAACGCAGAGGGAATCAGACTGGAGGGAAAGAAAACGGAATGAAGCAGGAGCTGAGCAACGTCAGCCTGCGCTGCTGAGTAAGAACAGACCTGCTAAATGTAAACACATTGTAATACTAATTAAAGTCACAGACCCCCATCAGCTGCCTAGCAAAACCCACCAAATCCCTAGTGGAATGAATCACACATTTTGGGATCAAAGCTGACATCTCAGTCAGGTCACAGGAGTATGTGTGTGGATGCTTTACCTCTCATCCTGTTCTTCCACCATGCTGGCAATGTGCTTTTGCTTACAGTGAAACTGTGTCAGAGGCCTCAGATCAGTGCCAGATTAACAGGGCTAAATTACTGTGGAGTTTGTGTTCTGAAAATAGCTGGATGTTCTTTTGATATTTTAATTTCAGTAAAAAAACAAACTAGCAGGGAAGAAAATATCCCGTCTGTCATCCTGGTAATGCTTCAGGTTGGCTCATTTACTGGTGGCACTTTGCAAGAGGGCACACCTTACAGGAGCCTGAGAATTTTGGAATGGAGACTAATTCCAATGTGAAAAAAATTGCTGTGTTGCATGTAATTTTGTATTAGTTTCCTGAAGCAGGACAAACAACAAAATCAGAGTAGCGACAACAGCTTTAAAAAAGTAAGTTGAAGATACTGTTGGAAACATAAAAAGACGCAAAATGCCAGGAAGTTTTAGAAAATATATTTTAAAAAATGTCGATAGTAGATACGTGAGAGCAAATGTCATTGTCATGTCTCAGGATAATGATGCCATCTCTTCTTTGCATTACTTGCACAGCCCTGCCATAGGACTTTTCTTGCTCATTGTTCAAAAACTTCTTTGTACTTAAGCATTAAAACATGGAAACTGCCATGTTTGAGCAATGACTCCATCAAATCTATGTTCTGTATCATGTTTTACGATTCAGTGAAGTCCATTTTCATTCTACTGACATCCCTCAGACTGTCTTCGTGACTGAACAGCTACCAGATAATCTGCTTTCAGAGGAAATCCCCCCTGACTCCTAAAACAAGGAAGGTTCTCACAACATGGTTTCTACCCATTTAAATTTTTCTTTTTTAATTCTTGCTACTATGGCTTTAATTGCTATAATGAGCTGCATGTACCCCGTTTTGAATCCTACTAGTCCAAGCAATCACACAACATGCATTTGTTATTGTACTCGGGTGTATATAGCCCTCTGAACTCAAGGTTCAGTCCTACACCTCAAAAACCATCTGCATTTTATACAACTCGGTTACAAAAATACACAGGTTTTGTCATGTGAAGTTTACATATTCCAGCGTAACGAACACAGACTTTAAGTCCAGGTTATGCACACTAAGCGATCCGAAAAAAGTCCACGCTGTGCTTTCAGTGAGAGGGGTTGAAAAGCGGGAAACAGAACAATTGCTTTACAGAGGCGTTGCTTCCTTTAATAATTTGTGCCACATAAAGAATACTTTTCACGCTAGGTCATTCAAGGGAGATTTTGGTGGAATGCGATCATTCAGTTTATGCAGCAAAACCAAGCTACCACGATTTAATTCTGCTGTGTGCTCAAATTTTATATTGTACACCCATCAGTTGTTAAAGCATAGCTCCTGCTAAGCTGAAAGCATAAAAGAAAGAGTCTCGTTTCACTTCTGAAAAGCCTGAAAATGTTTTATTCATGTATTTGTAGCACATACATTGCAGGGAGCATTACTGGATTCAAGGGAGAATTGAATGACCCTTCACAGATGAGATTTTGTTAGTTTAGGATTTTGATTGGGCAGTATAGAATCTATCAGGTTTTTTCTTCAGCTCCAGGCCATTCATTCTGGACATTTTGATGAAGTCTAAACCAGAGCAATTATGCATTCATGAGCAGGATGCTGAGGGTTTCACTTGGAAAACTGAAGGCTGATAACCAAAGTAAGGATCAAGTATCTTTCCCGAGGCTACTGCATAATGATGAAAAGACCACATCTCAAAGCACGTATTGCAGAAAGCCTAGCGCTGCTCTTCAAACTGCTGTAGATAAACTGATGGATTTAAAATAACCAGCCCCTTCATCTGTCGGGGCTCAGTAGACCTGTACAGCGCCTCAAACGTAATGTGTGTTCTAGAATGAAAAGCTTTGTGCTGCTACGAGGCAGAGCTGACAGCTCCTGTTTCAAAGTTATCTTTAATGCAAAAACAAGAAACGTTCCCAATTGTATCCATTACAATAAAGATGCCGGATGATAAAGTCTGCTACCTAAATCATTTCGGCCATGTATGGGAAATCAAATCCCTATAAGCCTGAATGCACACAAAATGCAAATCACCCTGAACGGCCTCTAATAGGAGCACATTCACATACATCCTCACTCTCAGATACAAGGTGTCATTGTGAGCTCACCGCAGAGCCTGGTGTAACCCGAGCGCAGGGAAACGCTGACTTGGAAAGACGCGTGACAAAGAGCCCCAGCCCTGCAAGTGTTTGTTCCCATGAGCCCTTCCAGAGGCCAACAGGCTGCACAAGAACGACTCTCGGGAGAAATTACCCCATATTAAACAACGTACTAATAACATTAGAGAGCATGCCGCTGTCTCCAGCTAGCTCGAGAGCATTTGCATTGTACGGGCAAACCCTAATTTGATGGATTAGGCTAAGAGGTGGGAATGGCTTGTCAAAATAACCCTGAGTTCATTTATTGAGACATTAACAATGTCCCATCCCCACGTGGACAAAGGGGGACTACCCTCAGTGCAACACAGCATCGCATGTACGCTGTTCTTGTGTTGGACAAAGGCTCAGGGGACAGGGCTGCCTCTTGCTGGAAACAAGGAAGCCACTAGCAGTGGTGTTGGATCTGGCCCAAAATACTTCATCTTGTAGAGATTTTTGTTGAATGGAAGTTGTTCATTCAAAGTCCCTGTGGATTTCTAAACTAGCTGAAAACTGCAATTTGGAAAAATTTAAGGGCTATTCAGAGTACGATGCTGCGAAGGAAGGAATAGTAAGCTGCACACAAACTGTAAATGCTCATTTTAGGTATTTTCATTCAAATAATAACACTATACTTTATTCAGGACATATGTGGCTAGCATATGTTTACAACGCAAGCAGTGCCATGCATCAAACAGAGCGGTATTGTTTCAGAGTAATTGCGATGTACGTTATCCAGACACACTTCGGCTGGACAGATCTGTGAAAGTGAGAGGCACAGGTAAGAGCTGGCTCCTGTTATTGGAGGTGCCATTTAAAAAAATTAAAATAGTTGTGAAGTGCGTAGGCTTCATTCTCCTCCCTCCCCGCCTGCCTTCCCCGCTTTGTTAAATACGTCCATCACATCCTCTTTCCCTGGGTGGATTTCTTCATCACTGATTCCATTGTCCTGTGATGGAATGGAACAGAACAAAGGTTACCAGATCATTTTTCTAAATCACTCATCTGGTCTGGTGAAAACTCTAAAACTGAAGAGAATTTAAGTAGATTAAATGCTGTTAAAGAAAAATCTGGCTCAATTTCTCGAATTAAGAAGAGTTTTTAAAAGCTTGGCACCAATTAAGCCAAGCATCCCATTTTGTTTGAATATTTCGCAAAAACTTCAAACACATTCCTTCACTTCTTTTATTGTACTGGCATATCATAGAATTAAGGCCCATTGTTGCAGCCTTTCTCCTTGTCTGCCTGTCTTTGGAGAGAGGTTATTTTTAGGTTTATGTTTTTAAAAAAAGGTACACAACCGGGTTGGTTGGTTTATCTTCCTGCTTTCTCCTGGAGCATTTGGAGAAAAGCTAAACAAAGGAACGACGTGCTTTGATACTCCCTGCACGTTCCAAGACTTAGTTAAACAGTGAGCTTTGATAAACTTATCCTGCTTCTTGGGTTTGTTCAGCCTACTGGAAAAGCAAAGGAACAGAAGCAAAGGTCTGCCACGCCGCATTCCCTCCGGAGCCTTGGCGCCTCTTTCCCACTGACAAATGCAGACCCATGTGCAGCATGCCTAAGCGCTTAGGCACTTTTAAATGTGTTTCTCCACATCTGGGAAGTGAAGATAATCACACAGAGTCTCCTTGGGCCTCTAAGGGGTATTAGAAAGGAACATACCTGAAAAACAACACAGACACAGATTTGGAATGTCACGAACTGCAACTATTTGTTACTGAATGCTCATCCGGTTAATTCTGGCTTTTCAGAAAAATTTTGCATAAATTCCTACCTCTTCCAGCCTCTGTCCCTCACCAAGCATGGTTCAGCTTGTATTACTGGGATATGCCTATTGTGTTAGTGTAGTCTGTGGGAATCAGAAACCTTCAGCAGTTAATTCACATTGCTTGATAACCGGAAGCTGCGAAACAGCTTTATAGCCATCATAAGGAAAGTTGCTCATTGCCACCAAAGGAAATAAAGGAAAACTCTGTCTAAGCACTGCCTGTCTAACACAAAAATACAGTCATACTTTGAAAGGGAAGAGGCTGCAATAAGTATGGAAAACCTACTACAGTTCCTAGAGATGCTAATCAAATCTCACGCCCTGGTTTCAAAGTGAAATCCAGACTCCCAGTGGCACAAAACCTTCCAGAGAAATAAAAAGTAATTACACTTCAGCATTTCTAGACCTTGAGGTTTTTAATCACATATACCGTCTCGCTTAACAGTTCATTCACTTAACGCAGGCAAGGTACAAGTTTTTGTAGAAGTGTCTGGAAGTGCATCTAGAATGCATTGCCTGTCCACTGTTTTATTTACAGGTTTTTTCCAATGAAAATCAGTAGCTAATAAATCAAAGCATTATTACACAAACACAAAATACAATCATTAACATTTTACTGGATACAAATGATAAGCATAAGGAAATGTCCATGTACACTCACTGACATGAATTTGTGTTAGCTTGCTACTAATATATGATACTGTGAATTGGTGGTGATGTAACTGAAAGACAGATGTGTATTAAAAAAAAAAAAAATTAGAGAGCCACTCATGTTTGACATGATCTTATACTGAGATAAATATCTACAGACAGTGGTATGATCATGTACACTCACATGTGATCATATCAACATAGTTAATTTTTTTTCTGACAAGGTGTCATCATCAAGGTAGTTGAAACTCCTTAACAAAGCTTGTTTTGATCAAGTACCAGATACTATTTTCTAAAGTGTTGGATGATACAGAAACAATCTGTGCAAGTGTAGCAATTTTGATTCAGAAAAAATTTTTAAAAAGTAGTATTTACAAAGGTAACTTTTAAATTCAGTGATTAAATTAAGACTCCAGTCTTCATATTCCAAACACCTGTTCATTTAATTTCTTTTGTTTTGGCGGTTTGCTCTCCTCTCCCCATTCCTTCTCCCCACCGCAAATATTAGCCCAGGTTTAAAGTAGACTATCACAATTAAAACTCTTCAAAAAACAGTAAGTTATTCACCTTGTGCCAAAAAAAAAAAAAAAAAAAAAAAAGCAGCACTATAACATTACTCATAAGATTTCATAAATCCTTCATAATTAAGGAAAGTTCCAGGAGCAAAAAAACTTACACAACTTGTAGAACTTGGGAGGAGAAATAAAGGAAAGAGGAGACATACATCCGTTGACTTTTTTTTGTTTGTTTCTTCTTTTCTGAATTTCATTTACAAAAAGCTCCTGGTACTTTTTCTATTGTTTCCACACCTCCTTTCTCTGGCACATATGGTTTAATATACACACAATTTAAATAAAATGTCAAATTCAAATTCCCACCATAAATAATTCCACTCTTATGAAAACTGGTGGGGTTTCAGCTATTTCAAAACCAGCCCTGCCTGGCTAACCATTCGGTTAGGGGTTAAATAAGAGGATCCTTACAAAAATTTGTTATTCTATTTTAGCCTTGTAACAATTTCATACAAATGAAATCTAGAAGAAACCCTTCTTACTGATGTTGATCCTTTTTAGTACATCCTAATATCCATAAATTATAACCATGTAGGCTGTGCAAGAAACAGAATCATTTGAGCTTTTCTGTGCTTTCTAGGGGTTCTATGAGCCTGTTGACTTTTTGGAACTTAAACAAAAAATAAAACTCTTCAAGTCCTTATTCTAAATGGTAGATAAACTCTCTAGCCTTTTTTCTTCGTGGAGTGTCATTATCCATCCTTATTATAAGATACCGTATTTCTTCTCAGCTTAAAATTGGGTTTGTCAGTACTGTCTCTTTTTGCTTCCATCTTGTTTTTCAGATTCCAACTCATTTGGTGCAAGAGCTCATAATTTTACCTCCTCGCTGAAGCTGGTCTTTTCACACTGGTCAGCTTTGAAAGTCAGAATACTGAGTGCTTCTCTAGGTCAGACTGGTACTAATTTGAGTATGGAGTGGAACCAAGCTGGTTTGATGTGGAGTTTGGATTGATTTCTTCTCATGCTGGGTTGGAGATCTAGCCATCTCAGGTGGTTCAGGAAACGGGGTGGGGAGTGGTAGCCATTTCCATGCCAGAGTCTCTTAACAGCAAAAATACAGAAGAGAAACTGAGAGAATGAAAAAAAGACTTGTGGTTGAGTGAAGAGAATTTCCATGTCCGTGAGTGGTGGTATTGTTCACTGAATTTGTGACAGCTGACAGAGAAGTGGAACTCGCTGAAGAATTGTTTGAAGGTGTTGGACTTGTTCCATTGAGATCGCAGTAGATCTAGAATGTGGAGAGGAAGGGAAGTAACAAAAAGGGTTATATTGCCTTTTTTTAACAATCAGAAGCAGATTAGTAGCAATGAACACTGTGTAGCCCCACTCAGTCACAGGACTCAGATAATACAGACAAATGCTCACGCCTTTCATTGTGCAGTTAAGGACAAAGACATTTGGAACTGCACGTGTGGGATTTGTTAAAGAAATAAATCTAATATTTTTCTAAATGTTTTTATATAACTATTACTTTATGGAAATCCCTCCCTAAATTAGAAGATATATAGGTTTCAAAAAACCTCACCAGAAAAAAAACCCCACCAAATTGCAAATGTAGAGCTAAGTAAGGGCAAATCTTAGGATAAGAAAGACTTTCAAACAACTGCATGAATTGCAGTCTGCATCTGCAGACTAAACCACAAACAAAAATATGAGGAAACAATGGTCAAGAATCTATTGATACTGTTTCTAGGGCTGGTTTGCGGCTTCCTTTGAAGCAATGGTGGGGCTTTATGTGAGTGGATTTAATATTTCAGCCTCTCTTATCTAGCTGTGGTAGCACTGAACTGCAGAAGTTAGAACAATGAAACCATACTGATTAAATCACAGCCTATCAGCATTCTAGAACATACAAAAAAAAAAAAGGGCAGTGAAAAGACCATATATTAGCAAATTTTTAAAATGCTGACAGAAAGCAAAATAAAAAAAATACCCTTTTCCCCTCATAACTCTGCATTATAGGGACAGAACAAAAACTTGCATTCTGTGCAACTTCAATATCAAGTTATTTCCTACACATCCATAGGAAAATTTTCAAAGACAACCTAAAGTATTTTTATTCCAGTGAAAAAAAGCATGTGAAACGCAAGGATGAAAAACAAGAGCAAGAATCACATTATCTCCTCCCCAAAAATGAGCATAATACAGAAAGCTTGGCTTCAACTCCATGGCAGCAAACTTGTATTCTAACAGAGCATTCTGGTAAGCTCTTAGAGTTAATTCAAGTAAAACATTTTTTTTTAAGAGGTTAGTTAGTTTAATAAGTAATTCTGTCCACAAAAGGTGTCCTTATTTTCTCCTGTTTCTAGTGCTGCTGAGAAAATAGATTAGCGGGGAAAAAAACAAAACAACAATCCCTCAATACTGAAGCTATGAAGTCGATGTTAAATTTATTAGAAAATTGCATAAGCACTTTCTTTCAGTATTTTCTACTAAAAAAAAGCATACAATAGAAAAATGTAAAGATGGTGTAAAGCTTCTGGTAGTTAGCATTTTTGGCAACTGGCACCATGCTGGAAGCAATTTAGGACTGCAGGATAAAAATCGCTGTGTTGAAGTTTCTGTTGAAACCGGTCTGAAAGTGATCAATAATGAATTGCTGAGTTAATAACCTACACGGCAAGTCTCAACCTGCCCTGGAATTTTTTTCAGTCTTCATACAAAGACTCCACCATCATTTCACTCTTGGTTATGTATTTTTAAAGTTTTCTTGGTTTTAAACAGAAAAAACTAGTTTCTCAATTTTTTATTTATTTTTTTTTTGGTGGAAGAGAATGGGCTTATATCCAAGTTCCACAACGTCACAGTGGATGGGACCCCAGAGGTTTTCTCAGCGTGAATGTGACAAATACCGGTAACCTAAAGGGTCTGATCCTGCTCTCATCACTGCCAAGGGCAAGACTCCACCGAGCACAATGGAGAAGGAATAATGCCCTTCCTTGCAAACAAAGAGGAGAGGAGGAGGAGGAGGGAACACTATCCAGCCATGCCGTTGCTGTTTATTTTTCTGATATTTTGTTGTTCACCCTTTTGAAGAAGTGGTCTCTAGGAACAACACACCGATACGGAATCTGGGAGCCCCGCTCGGCTTGGCCGCTCAAAGAGAAGCGGATCGCTCCTGCATCAATTACCTTTGCGCCAAGGGCAAGGCTCGGCCAGCGCAGCAGCCAGAGCCTGGCGCCTTTGCTTCCAGCCCCTAAACCTCCCACTCCTGCCGGGAACCGAGCCCAGGACCGGACCCAAAGCCCCGCAGCTTCGGTGGGGGGAGGGTCAGACCCGGGTCCCGCTGCAACACTCGTGCCTTCCCGGCGCTCTCTCGGGCTTGGAGAGATCGTTCTCCCCCTAATCAGCGGGGAATGAGCGCTCAGCTGCCGCTCACACCACTGTTCCGTGGCTTTCCCTCGAGGATCCCAAGGGAAAAAAAAGGCGGCCAACTCCAACTTCATCTTTTTTGATTTGACCGGGATAATCCACGGCACCGCCACTGCCATCCCGGGGCTCCGGGCTCGCCCCGCCGCCCGTCCGCGCCCA
>VZTA01021971.1:62227-72518 GCA_013398855.1 Mohoua ochrocephala
CTTCCCCCTCCTCCGCCCCAGACCTCTGCTCCCGCCCTCCGTGCCCGCCGGGGCCCCGCAAGTCGCTGCCGCCCCCTCGTCCCGCGCCGCTGCGGGCTCCGCTCCCCCGGCCCGGCTCGGGTCCTGCCGGCCCCTCTGTGACAGACCCGGGAGCTCTGCTTGCCCCCTTTGGTTCTTACAGACCCCTCTCTAGTGCCGGCGTCGTGCTCTGGTATGGAGGGACTGGCAGAGGGCTGTGGCGCTTGAGCTGCAGTTACTCCAGAGAAACACTTATGTTTACAAAAACACCAGGCTTTTTCCATTTAAAAAATATTAAATCATGAGTGGGAGAAGGAAAGGTAAAGGCGGCTGTAAATATTTCTAAATGGAGGGAGCAGTGGTTGAAAAGCTGAGGAGTTAAGATCCCATCTTGTTCAGAGCTGCCTCACCATTAGTGCTCAGGCTTCAGACCACAGGGTGCAATTTCAAGCACTCTTTGGATCTAAATATTTTATTATTACCATTATTCTTTAAAGAAACCTGTGTAACAAGTGGAACACAAAGTTCTTCCAGCTGTAGCCTCTGTGTAGGTGAGGTTCTACCTTCTGGCACAGTAAATGCTGTACTTATATTGTATCTCCCCCCTTGACTGGCTAAAGACTGATTTGGTGAGGCCCAGGCACAATCTTTCAGATGTCTCAGTGTATGGACAACTGAACAAAAATAGTCTGTGTCCACTTTATAAACTACAAAAAAGGCACACCAATGTGCTGATTCTATTGTCACGAAGCAGTTATTTCTATTTAAAAGAAGAGCAAGATTTTCTGTTGGCTCAGACAAATCAACAGGTTTCAGAACAGGATAGGTTCGTGTTTATCTCAGAACAAAGTGTGAGGAGACACCCAAGCCCAGCACTACATAACTCATTGGCCATCTTCAGGGGCTGGACTGCTTTCGAAGAGTTTCCAAAGGCATTGCTAGAACTCAGTCCAAAAGCACAGGAAACGTGGAGAGATGCGCTGTAGAACCAGGTGCTGGGACTTGTGCTGGACAAGAATATATCATTCCAAACTAAGTCTTACATTAATTCCTTCAGACTGCCCAACGAAGCTATAGTTATTTTATTTTTCTAGAAATAGAGGCATTTCGTAAGCTGTACCACCCAAGACATCAATCCTTATTCTACATCAGGACGAAAGAGCTTTTGAGAGCTATGCTAAGTCTGAAGCACTTTTGAAGCAACATTTCCCTCATTCTGATCATAGTCATAGTCCAGTTCTTAACTATAAGAGACATAGTCTATCAATAGAGTAACTATGGGAACAGTCATCAAATTCATCGTCTCGTGTCTCTGAACATTCACTGGTTATCTGCTGAAAGCTGGATGCCAGAAGACAGGTTTTCATGATTATGGAGATACAAGGAGAGAAAAAAGAGAACTGTGGTGGACTTAAAATGACAGAGGAGTGACAAAGCTGAAAACATTTCTATCTCTACTTTCCCTCGCAAAGAGTTAGTTTTGGTTGTCATAGTTAAATTAATCACAAATGGGAGGGAAAGTCATCTTTTCATTCATTAGATAAGCCTAACACTACAGAAAAGTGAAATTCCCTGTGAGAGAAGTCACGTGAATCACAGCAGTAAAGTCAGGGCTCACATGATTCTGACACCAGATTCCCTGGAGGAAATGAAAAATGAAGGGAATCCAGTTAGGGCTCTTCAATAGCTAAAGCAAAGAATATTCTAGTGTAAAGCTGGCAGAGATAGCTTCCATTATTATCTCTCCCATCTTGTTTGGGAGAAAAGGAAGTGATACAGCTGTTGCATGACCCCGTAGGGATCATAACTGGCTGTTCCAGGTTGAAGCAGCAGCTGAGACACTTAAATGTCAACACCAGGACAGATGAGAATACAGGAATAACAATCAGATGGCCTTTCCCATTCTCTCTAGCTGTGCATCTTGCCTGAGGTCTTGAACTGTAACTGTAAAAAAAGAGGATGATGCACAGTTCTTGTAAGGTGACATGAACCAATACAGCATGATATAACTGAAAATTATTATTATTATTCTTATACAATGTATTGCACTTCTGGTGTTTTAACAAGTTACAGTGAAAATGAGGGTACCTTTCTTTTTGCTAAAAATATTGTAAAGTCTATTCCTTTATTTAAAAATAAAGAAAAACGCAGAGGTTTAAAAACACTTGGCAGAAATGATACATTACTGAAATTATAAAACTACAGAAAGTTTATGTTCTGGGGCCAAAAACATGCCTTTCTGAAATATCCCTGAAATACTAATACACATAAGGAAATGTACTGTCAGCGAGGGAGAAATGCTAAAAATATTTTAAGCCCAAGATTTTCATTGAAACTTTTGTCATTGGAAATTAAAATGCCTACACTCCATTAGATTTATACAACCAACTTTCCCCATTCAGGAAAGCTGCAAGATTCTTGATTCCTCCTGCACACATAAATCACCTGCATTCCTAATTCCACAATTTTTTTTTTTTTTTCAGCTGAAGTCTGTCATGAAGTCTGCAAAAGATCTATCTGAGCAAGAGTCCAGAATCCAATATATGGATTTTTTGACAAGGCAAGGAATGCTGCGAGCTGAGAACCGTACAAAGTGAAGTACTGCTATCTGGTGGCCAAAAGGAACTTCAGATATTTTTCTTTCAGAAAAGACAATATGCTCCCTCAATCAAACACCCTTTGATACCAGTGTGCTCTTAGAGTTCTCATCATACTGAGATACAGTGTTAAATATTGTTAAATCCCCGTCGTTCTGCTTCCTTTAGCTTTTTCCGTAAGTCAGATTAGTACTTTTTCCGTAAGTCAGATTACCTCTCCCAGTTAAATACATAATGTTTGATAAGAAAGGTTAGCAAAGAGAGGGGAGAAAATTACCTTGATCTTTTGAGTTAAATGTAAGTTCATACGTGTATTCCACCGGTGAGTCTTAAGTCGACTGAACTTTGCGATAGGCACAGTGAGCAGAAGCAAAACTTGTGCTGCTTTGCATAATGCATTGGAAAACAAGATCAGCTAAAACAACTGGCAGAAAAAGCCCAACAGCTGTCTATAAAAGGAGGCAGAGAAGAAGTCTACAAGATATACAAGTAATTTATTCAAATACATTACATTTAAATAAAAAGCTTTAGCAAAACAAGTGTGGTCAGAGCATTAAGTGGAATTAATGAGAAATAATTTTGACTTATCCGTTAATTTACTCTTACCTTTCAGATGCTAATCTTGATCCATCTAAAATATTTTAGGAGCATCAATTGCCAGTGAAAATCACTGGATCATGTGCTTCCCAATCAACTCTTCACTCTCCTTGGTTATGCGTAGACTAGAACTTACTACTCATATATTGGAACTTGTGGCTCTTCTCAGTGTCTTCACCCATTTCAGGCTCAGGCTACTGCAGCTCTCAGTACTCACCTGAGTCATATTATGAGTTATTTTAGTTAATACCCACCTGTGAACTTGTGTATTTATGTATTAGAACCTGATGTTTTTTCAAAAGACAGATTTGGAGAAATCCAATTTTGCAGTGTTCATCAACTAGCCCCCATATGCTGATCTAACCTGACATCATCTGGTGATAAGTTTCCTTAATAACCATTTTTAGCATATGGTTTTGCCTTGAGAAACTCACATGTCAATATTTCCTAATATTTCCTAACATTTCACTAGTTAGGTTGGCCCTTCTCTTGCTGCTTGTTTAGTGGAAAGGACCTGTCTTGCAGCAGCTCCAGCCATATAATCCCAATTTGCCAGATATTTTGAAGCACCTTTCTTACAGTTGCATATTCACTGTCATTGCAGAACAAGACTCAAATACTGATGGGACTGGTTGAAACTGATTTTAGAAAACTGGACAAAGCTGTTTGGCATGTGTCTTGGGTAAGAACTCAGAAAATATATTGAGGATTGCATTTCCTCTTCCAGTGGAGGGTTTATATTAAATTTATACAAGTAAAGCTTTTAATGGAAGGTGTGATTGGTGGTACTGTAAATCTCCATTTATTGGTAATAAATGTTGATTAGATTCAACCACACACGTCTTCAGACATGGGCCTTGCTGCCATGATGCAGAGCCAGGATTCCAGCAGTGGCACTGTTTCCCTTCTGTGCTAACCTGAGACAAAGGCATTGGGCTGGTTAGTTAGCGGTATTGTTATGGAAGTAAGCAAAGCCGTGATCTCCAGACCTGGAATCATAAGCCTGGAAGTTTGAGCAGAAGGGAAATTGCGATTCCAGAAACAGTCTCAAGAAGAAATGTCTAAGGGTTGCTGCTTTAATGCCCATGGATCTTTTGACTTCAAGGGATGGTGTCAGCCTACACAATTAGGTGTGGCTTCAGACCTGCTTGAAAGCACACCTTTCTCCTAAGTCAAACAAACTCTTGGGCGACATCAATACAAACAAATTAAATGGTAGCAGAGCCTGTTCTTTGGCCTTCAGGCCAACTGTCCACCCTATTAAACTCTCCCAGTCTCCAGAAAATGGAGGCTAAGTCTAACCCGTCTATTGGTAGGTAGTTGTCCCTGGCCTGGGCCAACCCCTGAATCATGCTCAGGAATTGTTTGGGATCATGCTGCTTGGAACAGGACAAAACCAAGACAGAGCTTTCCTTCACTCATGAGGCATAATGTCAGATAACAGGTCTACAGACATGAAGAAGTAAGAATGAGCAAAGGTCATTTATTCCATCTTCTGACTGGAGGGAAGTTTAAACATTACACTCAGGAAAAATTCAGTGAAGGGTATTCCACAGCCCATAGGCCTCCTGTTTGTTTGCCAAATTATCTTTGCAAAATATTTCTCTTAACGCAAAGTCCTCTTTGCTGCAAGTTTGCATTGCATTGCATTGCAATGATTTATTGCATTGCCTAGTAAAGTGCACAGATAATAACGATGACCAGACTTGTAACAAAGTGTTTACTGGTTGAAAACATGTCAGACACGTTGCACTGAGAGGAGGAAGGAAGGGTCGCATGACAGCAGCCTTCTACATCTAAGTGAGTCTCCCTGGAAACCCTTGATAGACGATCAAAGGAAACAAGTGCTTCTATGACGTAATTAATCTCGTTTCAACACAGACATCTGAAACAGATTAATCACTTCCTGGAGATGCTGACATCTCTTCACCGTCTACCAAAAGAGTGTAGATGATTCGCTCCAACATCTGCCACTCTATTTTCCTGTAGTTTGAGGAACAGATTCAGTTCCTTCAACCTTTCTTCACAGGATTTTTATGCTTTTTTTGTCACTTTCCTTTGTAAAAGGAAATCTGTCTTAATTAGATCATGTTTTCCAAAGTAGCACACTCTACTCAAGATGAGACTTCAGCATTCAACAACTCCATTGATGCAGCTTAGAAAGAATAATTTTCCCCAGTTTTTGTGTTTGGTTTGTGGTTTGATGCAGTTTTGAGATTATCTCGCTCCAGTTCTTGAGCAAAAGTGCAATGTTAGCACTTTTCCCATCTCCCTGAATTTTCCTTCTATGATAAGACTTATTATTAAGTGCAATTATTGCAGCCAAGTTCTTCTTACCATCATCTTGAGCACTAGCTCGGTAAGTCTGTGATTTCTTCCACTGGATTTGATATTCTGCATTACTTCTCTTACCTGGGGATAAAAAGTTAGTTATCCTCTTACTGTACTGCTACTTCACTATGCTTCTTTCCAAACAAATGAAAAAATACACACTGAAAATCTCTGCATCCTTATTAGCCATTTTAATCATCATCATTAGTTTATGACTGCTGGGATTTCTTCTATCCCTGACACTTCACAAGACCTATGTTTTCAGCCCTGCATACGAAGCATTTTTTTCCGATAGTAGTGGAAGTCTTTATCTTCTTCTGAGAAATGTTGAACATCTGTACCTCGCAATCTGAATCTTGTGTTCTTCTGCTTCCATATTGTTTCCTTGG
Source organism: Mohoua ochrocephala (assembly GCA_013398855.1). Lineage (NCBI taxonomy): Eukaryota > Metazoa > Chordata > Aves > Passeriformes > Acanthizidae > Mohoua > Mohoua ochrocephala. The sequence goes on from VZTA01021971.1 coordinate 68,160, forward strand.
TTTTGTGGTTTGGTTTTTTGTTATCATTGTTTATTTACTGCCTTCTCTTTGCCACTCAACAGGGCTGATTTTTGCCCACAGTTATCAGGAAGAAAGTCTATATGAAAAGAGAGCTGTCTTATGGAGTACCCAGGTTCAGAATTCACCTAGTCGTGACTGCTGCATGGCATCCTGAAGGGCCTATTCTTTTGTAACCTTTTCTGGGTAATTTCTAGTTTGAGGAGAGGACAGGCAGAGGTAACAAAGTAATGAGAATGAACCATGGAGAAATCTGATGAACAGGAAGATCTAAAGTTGGATGGGAAGACACAGTTATGAGCCAAAATAAGAACAAATAGGATTAAAACGTGTGTAAGTAGATCAGCTCTTCTTTCCATCTCATAACAGAAAAATGGACTAGTCTAGGATTTGAAAAGGTGAACTGCTGAAAGGTATTGTGTATCACTAGGAGTGTTAAGACTTCATGTATCTTTTAAAGGGTGAATACTTTATCACAGGGTATCATTATGCAAGGTGCAGAGAAGGAGTGGTCACACGGTGATGAGAACACCCAGAGTATAAACAGCTAGTGTTGCAAGGACACGCTTCCTTGGGAGATAAATCATCCCAGATCTTCCTACTATGTGAGCTACACATCTTTTACACCTCTGGAGCTGGACATTGTGAAAGGGCAGGGCAGCCTTGACACCAAGTAATATTATTCTGATATTCTATCCCTCCTTACTGCACCTTTATTGATATTATTTCTTTATATGTGTGTGTGTGTGTCTCAAAGGTGCATTGAAACAGATACATTTTTCTGTTTATAAATGCTAATCAAGAAAACTCGGTCCCTTAGTCACAATGGAAGCTGAAGTACTTTGCACAGCCTTTTTTCTGCTTTTAAAAGCAAACCTGACACAAAACATTGTAGGTTTTGGTTTGTTTGGGGCTTTTTGTTTGCTCGTTTTAAGGAAACTTTAATTATACACAGATGGAGGAACAATTGAAATTTCCCCACTGGAAATTAATAATGCTAAACGTGCATGCGTATATCTTGAATTAGTTACGATCATTTAGAGAAGAGAACGTTATTTTCTAATAACAGAAGACATTAATCTGAGGCAAATACAGAGGAAACACAGAAGTAAACAAATAATTCAAACTACTTAACATTTGCTCATGGACTATGTTGTTTTATGGCTAATAAATAAGGTTCAAATAATGAATGCTTAATTGATTTGTTTTGCTTTTTATTGCATTTGCCATCCATTGTTAGTGGTAGCTAGGTAAATCCTAGGGCAGCAACCAACACCAGCAGGACCTGAACACGTTCACTACAGAATGAATGAAAGTCTCAAAGCCTGTCTTAGGAAACAGCACAATAACTTTTCCTGCCAAACATTTGCTGTGTTTTAGACAATTAGCAAACAAGAAAGTGAGGGGGAAACAACCAAACAAATCTCATTGCAAACCTCTCACCAAATGGGGAAATTAAAGAATTAGCAGTGAAACTGCAGAGCTTTCAATCTTGGTGTACGTGGATTTAATACCAGAGCGACTGAAGGAAGTTACTCACTGTTTCCCTCCCATTTGCTTAACCACTGATGTAACACCAGTTTTCACTGGCAAGGCAGCAATGTATTTCTGGTTTAGGTGGTTCACCATGCTCGGACCGATGGAGCGGCTTCCATCACTTCTTCAGTGCTGGTCAGAGCAATCTGCACTGCCCACCTCCAGTTTCTTTCTTATTATGGCTCAATGTGGCCTCCTACTTTAAAAGACAACAGGAAGACAAAAACCAAATAAGTCAGGTAGTGAAAAGGATGGGGGAAAAAAGAGAGAGTGCTCCATTAACAAGTGGCTATATCTCCATCGCTTAAAGAAATACAAAACAATACCTGAAACTCATATGCCTTCCCTTACTCCTCTAATTACCCATCTTAATATCTAAGGTGGGTTTTTAAGGAATAAGTAAACTGCAAGTAAAGGTGCTTTGTGAAACCTTGCTCACTTCTGGAAAGGGATTTCTCTGTGCAGGACGCCGATGTGGCTGCAGGAACAAACGGACAGAAGTTCATAATGCAGTAGTTATTGCAAGAGATGAAATGGCAACAGAAAGAGTTGGTAAGTAGAGAGAAACAGGCAAGTTTCAGTGTACTGGGATAGGAGCTGGACACATTAAAGGTATCCCAAAGAGAATAAACACAACGTTTTATAGTAAAAGATGGCACAGTAGATGACATGGGCAAATGCGTGAGAAAGGAAAGTTTAGAGCAGCGTGCCAACTGAAAAGGCAGCACCAGAGGGGCTAGAAAGGGAGCTTGTGCTGCATGAAAGATTATTTTTCAGAGAGGGGCTTTAGAAAAAGAGATGATGGGATTATTTGGTCACAGATGGGATGCAAGTAACCAGCTAGAGGAATTGTCTCTAGGCTATGGGCTAAGGAAAAAGAACGTCTAAGCAGTTACAATAGGTGTGACACTGGAAAGAGGTGAATTAGCAGTCAGGAAGCTCATTATTCAAATGAATATGGACAAACTTAAAGGTGATGCTCATATGGGGACACAGTGTTTGGCCAGGCAGCATCAATATGCATAGAACACTGCCCAGTCACCTTCTCACCTTGAAATAAGCAGTGTAACCTAAAAAGCGTGCGGTCTCAACAATGCAGTGCTGAAGCTAAGTCTGCAGGGAGAAGTGATCTGGTGAGGTGTGCACTGCAGACTGTCAGAGCTACTCACAGCACCTGAATGGCAGCATGGGGCTCTTTATTTTGAGATGCAATGAGTGTCAGCAGATCCAGCGCTGTCACTCGACCGACCTTGCAGGAAAACAAAGGTAACAAAAAACCCTAGGCAGTGGGGAGGGAATTCCCAGTTACCAATTCCAACGTGCAGGTCAAGAGCTACTGAGAATTTTCTCTCTGAGCTACGAAACCTAAAAGACTAATCTCCTCGTGAGTGAATGGCATAGGGAGTATATTGAAATACACAAAATGAAAATCAAACGAGAGAGGAATTACCCTTCCTAGAGAGAAGATGATTCCACTGAAAAAAAAAATTAAGCAATTCTATGAGAACAGCCATGGGAAGAAGAACACATCTTGATCAGACTAACTAAAAAAAAAAGAAAAATTAGACCACCACGAATCTGCCAGAGATGAATGATCACTGTTTCTTACCAAAGCTGAAACTTTTGACTGTATGTTGCTGAGGCGTCATATTAAAAATAAAGAAAAAATTCAAATCACCTGAAAGCAGCCTAAAGAACATCCTGCTCAGAGATGGGTATGACTGATCTGTGCTTGAGCAAAGCCTCTTGTGAGGGAAGCCGGAGCCCGCGGCAGCTTGGAGAGGAGCTTTTCGCTGCCATCTAATGGTAAACTGGGAGAAGAGAAAAATTACACTGAGGTCTTCACCCCCTCGGAGAGTTTTGGTTATAATTACACTTTCCCTATAATTAAAGCAGGACTAATCATTCTCAGCTTCATTTTTGCACGGTTTTTTTCATTAAAAAATGCACATACTGACCCAGGTTGGGAGTTCCCAAGCCCTCACATAACAGTAGTACAAATCTTGTACAAGGGCTTTCATGGCCCTTCCGCTCTGTGGCATGGAGGGAGTCTGACAACAAGAAGACCTGGGAGACATTGAAGCTCCTCTACAGTCCAGGGCTGAATGAATCCTGGGCGGGGGGGAAAGTCCCAAAAAAACCTTGGTAAGCAGCTCTTTTCATGACTGAGACGTAATAATAACATGATGTACCTTCCAACTAGTACAACTGGAACAGTTGCCCACATAGCTGGACTAGGAAATTAAGCAAACATGACAGAGGTGATGTCTCTGTTTGGGGTTGCGAAATGATGAGATAAATCAGACTCGTGATGCCTGTTCATGACGACCAAGTCACATTTCCTCTGCATCTGATTAATTTCTGCTTCTGCGAGATGCCACTATATCATCATATTTTAAAATACAAAAGATGGAGTGACTTCAGGCACACTCTTTACCTTGCCTTTCAAGATGAAGGTGAAATAAGGATGTATAATGCCTGACTAACATAGAAAGGCACTAATACTTACATTTTTGTTTGCTAAGAGTTAACTTCACTCTTAGCAACGTTAGATCATGACTTTAATCCTACATGAGACAAATCAAATTCCAAAATATTTGAAGAGAATGGGTTGTATGGAAAGATAGGCTTAGGGAGGTTTTTGTTGGGTTTTGGCTGTGGGGTTTTTTCCCTCCTTAGAGAAGGTAGCATTTCTGCTCAAGGAATCCACACTGCTCTTGACATTCTTTTCTGTTCTGACTCACTATATGCTGCTATGAATGCAAGAAAGTTACTCTTACTGACCTTCCCTCCCCCCCCCCCCCC
>VZTA01021971.1:74491-104536 GCA_013398855.1 Mohoua ochrocephala
GACCGCCCGCTCCCGCCGCCACCGAGCGCCCCGGCGGCGGGCCAGGGGCCGGCCCGGGGCGGGGGGTGCCCGGTGAGACTCTGCCCGCCCGAGGGTTCCAGCGAGGCGGAGAGGGCGCTCTGCGTGTGCGGGGCGGGCTCATGGCCCTCAGGGCCCGCTTGTACCCAGCGCGGAACAAACTAAGGTCGAGCGCTAGAAGGAAGCAATAATAACTGTTTGCATGTCCAAATAAGTGTTGGAATTTTCTCCCGAACTGAGGAGAGGCCTGTGTCTTCTGCGAGCACTGTACTATCCTACAATTCAAACTGTATGTCATATATTTTAAGTTCACATATTTAGATAGAAGAAAAAAGTCGGGGGAGGTGTGGTTATTTTTATTTGGCCAGTTATTGCCCTCACTGATCAGGGCTTTTTTCTCAACCACAAATACCGCCGCATGTCAGATTTCGGCAGAGGTCACTTGGGTGCGGGGAAACTGAATTCCGATCTCATGGATGCAATTTCCGTGACTTTCCGTGGATGTAAGATCACAGTTAAAGCCAGCGCAGCACCCAGCTAGTAGGGACTGTAAATCAGTTTCTGAGAGCGTTGAAAGACACCTGGGGTATTTGGGGGTGTTTCCACCTGCTTGTCCCAGGTTAGAGAGAGGAGCAGCGGCACCGGGCAGCTTGCACATGAGCCTGCTGTTGCCGGTGTCACTCCTGGTGTCACTCCTGTTGCGGTACTTAGAGCCCTGTTATTTCTGCCGAGCACTACCACGGTGCCAGTTCCCATTTGGAGAAACAGGGGGGGGACGTTGTGCAGCGTTTTGCCACGCAGGAGTGTTGTGGTCCAAGCAGAAACTGAAGTTAAGCAGCGTTCGGCTTTTCTGGATTTGCTTTGCTTGCAGAGTTCAGCAGCTTGCTTGTATTGACAATGACTCATGATAAATATAGATCTCCCTGTTCTTTTTATGACACAGATAACGTCGTTTCTGTGTGTTTTGTGAATTGTATTTCAGATGTAGGGAGGAAAGTGCCACGAATGTGTTTAGACAGTCCATACTGAACACCAGAGAAGGAATTATGAACTGAGTGTTCCGCTGGGCTTTTCTGTGTTTGTTTCTCATCTGGTGTCTCAGTTTTTGTAGTGGTGGCCAGTGTAGGAGAAAGGCAGATCATAAAGCCACCTAAAGCCTTGTGCTTTCAGGTAATGTATGGGGACCTGGATAATCGTATTTTTGTAGTAACTGTTATGCCATATGTGGGGAAATCCTTCCAATCCGTCAGAGCAGTTGCTCATTTTCACATATGAATGTTTGTTTTATTTTAGGGTATGCTATGACTGGCTTCAGACTCCCCATCACCACTTTCAGAAAACTAAATGTCTGGTTCGGACTGTGGGAGAAATTTCCCTCAAATAAACTGTATCCCACTTGGAGGAGAAGCATATTCTGTAACTGTCAAGCAAGCACAGTAAACTACAGGAGATGTTTCAGTTCTTCCCCAGTCAAGCTCAGTGCACTAAGACTCTCTCCAGAGTATATCTCAGTATTTTCTCTGCGGAACAAAAGCAGCAAAAGCTCTAAAAGGAGCAGACAAAGCGTACAAGAGGAGGAGGAAGAAGAGGATGAAGATGAAAGTAATTTGGACGATGAATTTGAAAATGACCCCAACCTAGTAAAAGATTACAAGGATCTTGAAAAAGTAGTGCAGTCTCTTCGATTTGATGTGATCTTGAAAGCTGGTCTAGACATGGCAAGAAAGTAAGTACAGAAGAAACAACTTGCTAGTGAGAAAGCTGTCATGCATCTAAAATTTGACTTTTGATAACCTTTTATTGCTGGAATAACTCAGTATTTGGGGGGGGGGGGGTTTGACTCTCTAAACATATGTTTTGGATGTGTGGATGTTCCTGTTTATTTCACCCTACCTCCCTTGAAACAGTCTGATTTTACTTTTCCCTGTCTGCAGTATTTGTAAGATTGCTCAGGAGGCATTTTGTATCACTTGCTATTTATTTAAAATGAAGGAAATGCAAAATACTCTACTGAGTAATACAGAAAGATCTAAGTTGAGATTGAGGGAGTAAAATAATGCACTATTTAATGAATGGAGAAATAGGGGATGGTGAGTATAAGCTTCAAGAAGTACCAGGTCCACCAGGTAAATGTGCAGTCTATAAATGTATCACAATGTTTGATCTAATGCAACCTGCAGAAGTCTGATATCACTGTCTTGTTAGAACGGAGTATTAGTATAACTTGATCACTTACAAATTATGAAACTGGCTGGTGCAGGAAAGGGGACATTATTCATTGGATATTCAGGAGACAGATCTCTAGAAACAGCCTTTCTGGCACAGAGCAGCTATATGCTATTACTTCATTTAATATCTGTGAAAGACCTTGTCTTTACTTCCAGTTCAAGTCTGTTCTGACCTTAAATGAAGGTGTCCTTTACTCACAAATTAAAGTTGTGGAAATGTGCCTTGCCCATGAATGGTGGTGGTGTGTTTCTGCAAAGCAACAATTGCCTTTGGTTTACTGCACGCTGTAACTGCGATAAAACCTTGTTTTTCTTCAGTAAAGTAGAAGATGCATTCTACAATAATGAACTCAGGCTGAATGGAGAAAAACTATGGAAGAAAAGTAGAACTGTAAGACTTTTAAATTTTTTTTTTTTTAACATAGTACAAGAAAATAGCTAAGGCATGATCTTCTCTCGCTAGATCACTCTGCAAAGGTGAATCCATGGCATTGCTAGCACCACTTCCACCTGGGGGGGATGAGGTGACTATGATTCCCTGGGTAAAGTGTTATTCCCTAAGGCAGACAGGAAACTTGTGTTGTCAGAGAGTCAAATCTAAGGCTGAAAGTCAGGAGAAGGCAGCAAGGACAGAACAGTTTAAGTTGCTGAAGGAAGTGATGATGTGTATGCCAGGTTGATGGAATAGGAATGATTAAATCTGAGATATTGGTGGAGCAGACACATGATGAAAGGAAAGGAGAGTTTGGTGATAGAAAAGGATTGAAACTGGAGTAGCTGAGGGAAGGTTGTTGTACCTGTAAGAGCACACAGGGCCGCAGTTGGGAGAGAGGCAGGAGGGTCACCAGACATGGACTTCTACCAACTCTTTCTTTATGTGAGGGTGATCTCGGTGGTGGCTGCTGTCATCAAAGGGCAATATGGTGAGAAGTTTTGATTCCTGATCCCATAGATTTAAGGCTGGTTTATGAGAGGGATACTGCTTCTGTGACCTTTGTGAGGAGCACAGGCAGTTGCTGAGCACTCCGTTCTTTGAAACACTTAAACCGTTTTAAAGGCACGAGGAAGAACTTTGCATTTTGCTGTTTTGTGTCTGTGTTGATAGAAAAAGATTGGTGGGAAGCACACTTCAGGAAAAAAAAGACATACATGAAACCTTTTTCGCAGAGTTAGGGGGTGGTTGTATAACACGAAGGGTGAAGCTCTTGGCAGGGAAGGTCACGAGACGTGTAATTGCATATTGCCACGGCTTTCCTAGAAGTTCATAGCTGGAGGATCTATAATAGGTCTGGTGTTGGCTGCCTTCCTCCTCTCCTGTGAGATAAGAATATTAGGTGGAAAGAAAGGAAGATTGCGGGGATTTGTTTTCCCCGGGGAATGTTTATAATCACTCATTTTCTCTTTCTGTTTCCAGGTGAAACTTGGTGACACACTGGATCTCATAATAGGCGAAGATAAAGAAACAGGAACTGCTGTAGTTATGCGGGTAGTTTTAAAAAAATTATCTGACAAAACTGAAAGTGAAAAATACAAAGTCATTTTGAGGCGTTGGAAGAACTTGAAAGTGCCCAAACAGGATGTACTTAAATAACAAGGGGTTGCATGTGGCAGCATAAGATTTTTGCAGAAAAACATATTTTTTTGTTAAATACGAATTTTGGTTAAACAAAATTACAGTACCCTTTTTTAAGGGCTTGTGTCAGAATGTTATCTCCCTCTGCTGCGTCCATCAATAATCATGCAATAAAGCCTGTCACTTTTTGCTGTTAGCTTTGTTTTGTGGTACCATAGGTTAAAATATCCAACACTTATATTTCCAGGAAGTTTCTTAAGAATAATGAACCAATAAAGACTGATTTGATCACTGTTTAATTGCTGTCTAATTCTGTTAATCAGAAAGGTTGGATTAAAGCTGACATCACAACAAGCAGAGCGGCTTTCGTTATCTCTGTATTCATGAAATAATTAGGGCTAAAGTCCTCAGTTATGTAAAATTGCTTCCTTTTTCATTATTTAATCTTAATTAAAGGTTAACAGTACCAACTCCATGCTTACATACGCTGCTGCTAATACCAAGAATACAGCAGGATACCGATTGCAGTGGCATATTTCTGAGCAGGGAACTTCATGGTGACAGAGAATCATAGAATAGTTTATGTTGGAAAAGACAAGATCATTGAGTCCAACCATTAACCCAGCAGTGCCAAGCCCATCACTAAATCGTGTCTCTAAGTGCCAACTCTACATGTCATTTAAATACCTCCAGGGATGGTGACTCCCCCCCCTCCCTGGGCAGCCTGTTCCAATGCTTGACAACCCTTTCAGTGAAGAAATCTTTCCTAATGTCCAATCTAAAAATCACCTGGTGCAACTTGAGGCTATTTCCTCTTGTCAGATCACTTGTTGTCTGGGAGAAGTGACCATCGCCCGCCTTCCTGCAACCTCCTTTCTGAGCCTCCTTTTGCCAGGCTAAACACCCCCAGCTCCCTCAGCTGCTTCTCAGGAGACTTGTGCTCAGACCCTTCAGCAGCTCCATTGCCCTCCAGCCCCTCAATATCTTTTTGTGAGGGGCCCAGAACTGGACACAGCACTCGAGGTGTGGCCTCACCAGTGCCAGGTTCAGGAGGACAATTTCCTTACTCATCCTGGCCACACTCCGATACAGGCCAGGATGCCATTGTCCTCCTTGGCCACCAGGGCACAGCTGGCTCATGTTCAGCTGCTGTTGACCAGCACCCCCGGGTCCTTTTCCCCTGGGCAGCTTTCCAGCCACTCTGCCCCAGCCTGTGGCGCTGCCTGGGGTTGTTGTGACCCAAGGGCAGGACCCGGCACCTGGCCTTGTAGACCCTCATACAACTGGCCCAGCCCATTGATCCAGCCTGTCCAGATCCCCCCGTAGAGCCTTCCTGCCCTCCAGCAGAACTCCCACCCAACTTGGTGTCATTTATAAAGTAGTGAGGGAGCACTTGATCCCCTTGTCCAGATCATTGATAAAGACATTAAACAGGACTGGCCCCAGTACCCTGGGGAACCCCGCTGGTGACCGGCCACCGGCTGGATGTAACTCTGTTCCCTATCGTTCTCTGGACCCGGCCATCCAAAAGGTTTTTACCCAGTGAACAGTGCACCTGTCCAAGCCACAAGCAGCCAGTTTCTTGAGGAGAATGCTGTGGGAAATGGTGTCAAAAGCTTTACTAAAAGTCCAAGTAGACAACATCCATAGCCTTTCCCTCACCCAGCAAGGAGGTTGCTTTGTCATAGACGGAGATCAGGTTGGTCAAGCAGAACCCTCCTTTCACAAACCCGTGTTGGCTGGGCCCAATTCCCTGGTTGTGCTGTGCATGCCATACAATGCACTCAAGATGACCATGACCTGCTCCATGACCTTCCCCAGCACTGAGGTCAGGCTGACAGGTCTGGAGTTTCCCAGATCCTCCTTCCAACCCTTCTTGTCGATGGGCATCACACTGGCTGACCTGCAGTGACCTGGGGCCTCTGTGGTGACGCAGGACTGTGGGTAAATGATAGAAGGTGGCTCAGTGAGCTGTTCCACCTGCTCCCTGAGCACAATTGGGTGGATGCCGTTCAGCACCATAGACCTGTGTGTGTCTAAACAGTACAGCAGGTCACTGACCATTTCCCACTGGATTATGGGGGCTACATTCTTCTCCCTGTTGTCCAGCTCAGGGGTCTGAGTACCTGCAGAACAACTGTTCTTACTGCTAAAGACTGAGGCAAAGAAGGCATTAAGTACCTCACACTTCTTTGTCACTACATTTCCCCCCGCACCCATCCAATAAATGATGCAGGTTCTTCTTAGCCAACCTTTTGTTGCTAATGTATTTATAGAAACATTTTTTAATATATTCCATGGCAGTAGCCAGATGAAGTTCTAGTTTCTTCCACTTTTCTCTCTGCATAACCTCAGAACATCCCCGGAGTCCTCCTGAGCTGCCTACCGCTTTTTCCAGAGGTCATAAACTCTCCCTTTTTTTCCGAGTTCCAGCCAAATATCTCTGTTCAGCTAGGCCAGTCTTCTCACCAGGTGTGTCAGGAAACTGTGAGTGAATCACGGCAGTGATACTCTGCTCTCATGGAGAAGACAGATCAGTGAGGAGCTGTGTGTGGTACTGCTGATTTTTACTGTTTAACTCACCATACAGAGGAAGGTGAAATCTCAGATTGTCAGGTATTAATTTCATTGTGGCATTTAGGTGGATATTTAATACTTAGGCGTTGTAAAGAGCTGAGTAAAGGTCAGACCATACTGGGGTGAGAAGCTCATGTCTCTACTACTACAGGAAAATGCTGTCACTTAGGACAGGCATCTCAGGAATAACCACTTGCACTGGCGACATTAAACATGGGCTTCCTCCAACACAACTTGTTGGATGATCTGTGAAGCACACAGATTTTTTGTTGTTTATATGTGTTTAGACAGCCACACACAGGTGTGTGTCTGCAGAAAAGGTGGAAAAGGTGGCCAGTAGGAGCAGGTAGCTACTGTTCATCCAGTCTGGGTCTGCTCCCAACCTAGTCTGGAGAGCCCAGAAGGACAAAGATAGCCCTGAAGAGGCAGCAGGAGCATATTCCAGGACACCTGTTCTTTCATGCCAACAGCTACTCAATAGCTGTGTTTAAGCAGGGTGTACCTCTCCATAGCCTGGAAGTGATGGCTGCTGAGTGAAGGATATAAAATAATTTCTTGCTTTCTTCAGGCATACCTAAAATGTGCGCTGGTTTGGTTTTGTTTTGTTGGTTTGTTTGTGGGGTTTTTTTTGGGTTTTTTGGTTGGTTGGTTGGTTGGTTGGTTGTTTTGTTTTGTTTTTTTGGTTTGTTTTGTTTTGCTTTGTTGGTTTTTGGTTTTTTATTTTGTTTTCTTTGGTTTGAGGTTTTTTCCTGATTGTGTAGATGTTTAAAGACGCAGATACATATCTAGCTATTGATTTACAGGCATAGTGACCTTTAAAAAAAATGGTTCTCAAGAGGACATGATCCTGGGAAGCTTTCCTAGGGGATTTTGGTGATCCTTACTCTGCAGAAGTGAAGGGCCTCTGCAGAGCAAGCACCCAGAGGAAGACGACAGGCTGTACTTTCATTGTGGGCATTGCTGTCACCACTCTGCTGGAGCTTGCACCAGCTGCTATGGAACTAAATGAGATGCATCCTCTGTTCCCCAATTCCACTTATTCTTGCTATTCTAAGTGGCTGCCGTAATCTCCAGGGATGCTGAGAGAAACAAGTAGAGAGGTGTGTTGTAACATGTCAGTGAGTTCCAGTTGCTGGTCAGCAACCTGTCAAATGCTTGTCAGCATGCACACACTGCCTGTCACCTCCAGCAGCAGCAGCTTACACCAGAGCATGCAGGGCCAGAGAAAGACCCCACTCAAAAAATGCCAGCAGTGCTCTGGGGCTTGGGGATAGCTAAGGTATGGGTGTGAAGAAACTTAACTTTCTGAAAGGGTCTGTTCTGCGCAGGATAAAAACAGTAACAACAATAAAAAAATAATCAACACCTTCCTGGCATCCAAGATGGGCAGGGAAGTTGCATCCCTGAGAGCCATTAATGTAAGAAAGAGCACTTAGCAGGGTAATTTCTTGAATTGGACAGAATATAAATACAGTATTACGCCAAAAACTTAACTTTTTGACTTCTGGAAAAGCTTTTTGGAAACTTAAGTAGACAAGAACACAAGCAGTCAAGACTTAGCCTGTTCCTAATGATGGCAAGAGACTTTTCACCAGAGCCTGTGGTGACAGGACAATGGGCACTGGTTTTAAACTGAAAGAGGATAGATTTATGTCAGATAAAAGGAAATTTTTTTTTTTTTTTTTTTTAATGTTGAAGGTGGTGAGATATTGAAACAAGTTGTCCAAAGAAATTGTGGGTCCCCCATCCCTGGAAATCTTCAAGGCCAGGTTGGATGAGTTTTTTAGCAACCTGGTCTGGTGGAAGGTGTCCCTGCCCATGGCAGGGAGTCGGAACTAGATCACCTTTGAAGGTCCTGTCCAGCTCAAATCATTCTGTGATTCTGTGTCTGCCAAAACCGTGTCCTCACTGACAGTGGAAGGTGGAAACAGGTTGTCGTAAGTTTTAAGTGTTGATCCACCAGTGGTATGAGCTAAGGAAAAGAAAGGCAGACTTCCTAAGGAGTCTTGTGATGTGTGAGACAGCCCTCTGTGGTTTCAGGATTGAAACGGTTGGAGAGGGAACTGTACCCATGTGCTTCAAAATAGAAAGCTTCGGTCACAAGGCAGGGTGATCTCAGAGGAAAACTATGACAGCAGGAAGGTGAGTAGCTGTTCCACTTGGCTACATTGATCTGTCCTGAATAAGCTTCTCTATTGATCAGACCTTTTTATTGGGGTCAGACCCTGCTAAGCAGGTTGCACTTGTTTCTGCAGCCTTTAAACATCATGTGAGCTAAAACTGTGACCTCAAGAAGGGTAGGCAGGGGCAGCACAGCCTGCAGCATTACCTGGCAGCTTTGTGTGTCTCACTTGCTGCAGGAGCAGTGCTACACACCTGCAGCATCTGCTGCCTGTGGGCCAGCTCGCATTATGGAGCAGGGCATGGGAGAGAGGGCCCAGTGAAGGAATAGTGGGGAACTGCTCCCACAGCAGCTGGACTTGGGTCTGGCAGAAGAGAGCCTGGTCCACTAAAGCAGGCACATACTGACACTCCTGAACAGGTTCCGAGTTCTGCTGCCCACAGACTGACAGAGAGGCACAGGGTATACCCTGACCCCTCTGGCCACACATAACAAGCAATTCTTTTTTCCTTAGAACAGAAAAGCACCAAAGTGTTTCTGGTGGGGAGTTGGGGTTGGGGTTTTTTTTGTTGGTTGGTTGGTTTGGGTTTTTTGTTGCTTTGTTTCTTGGGGTTGGTTGTTTTTCCCTGTAATGGCATGTCAGAACAGGACAGTCTGCCTTCAGCACCTACCAAATCACAGTGCTCAACAGCCTGTGCAGGCCAATTGTAATGGTCAGTCTAGGGTGGCATGGAAGGGAAAGGAATGCAAAGGGATGCACATGAGCCATGCAAATCTGAGCACTACTGAAGCTAAAACGCATCTGTTTCCAGTGCTCCTGCACACAGACAAGCACTTCAGGGAGGGAGACCCTCTTTTGTTCTAACTCTTGGAACAAGGAGAGATAGGGAGCAAGAGACAAGGGACAACATTACATGACATGACACCAAACTCTTGGTTTTATGCAAGGGGTCAGATTTCAAATGCAGGATGCAATCCTATCAAGTGACTCGCTCCCACTGCTGACAGGTACCTTAGGATTTTCTTTTCACAGGAAACATTTGTAGACCTCGCTAACACACCAGCATATGAGCTAACCAAACTGGTACATTCCCGAAAATGTAACAATTAAAGGAATATTCTGCCTTCCAGAGAAGTGAGCACTAACACACGACTACAAAATGCCTCTGGAAACAAAGACAAACAGTTGCTTTGCTATAATGAAATTTGTGAAGGAAATTGGGAGTGATTACTTGACATTTGTGTGTGTGCGTTCTGTGTGTAGAGATACTAATTAGCTGATCTTCCTCCCATGTTCAGTAATAATTTGTTTCCATCTATTAACATCAATTTTAGTGTGATTGGACATGTAGTGATTTTGCCCATTTTATGACTGGGAAGTCAGTTTCACTAAATTTTAAAGCAGGAATTAAGGAAAATACAGCTAAAAACAAACCAGGTTTGTTCTATTCAGTTTTGTCTTGGGGTGTGGGTAAGAAAGGGGAGAAGTGGGAAAAAACTAGCTTTATTTCTCTTCTATCACAGTTCTTTCCTTCCCATGAGAATCAAAGTGCTTCCTTCCGAACTGTTAATCCAAGAAAAATGCTCAGTGGGGACCACAGTCCCATGATGGAACAGACCAGGAAATGGAGTAAGCAAGTAGTCTGCTCATGTCACGGGCTTTCATGGCAGTTAGCTAAAAATTAGCATCCAGAAAATGACAAAAATGAAAAGGAATATGGTGGATAAAAATAATACAGCGTAAGTGCTAATCTCCTGCCAGTCAGATGAGGTACAAGGAAAATGTGAATGTGATGGAGGTTTGGTTTTGTTAGGAGTCATCTGCTCCCAGCACTTGCTTGTTCTGCCTTTCTTAGCAAAGTCAATTTTAAGAGAGAATTAAGAGGAAACTAAACCATAACTTCATCTATTCATTTTTATCAACTTCAGGCACATTAAAAAATATACTTTCAGAATGTTTCTGAGGAAAAATCTTTAACTCCATTGGTGCTGAGCTGCAGTAATAATGGAAAAAAATCAGAAAGTCAAACCAAGGCAGTAAAGAAATGTTGGCAAAATGACAGTGATGGAGTTTGTTTCATTTACTCGGAAAAGCCTGCCACACTTGTTCTTCCACAAATTTTAAGTGCAATCAACTAAAATGTACTTTTATAAGTAAGAACACTTGTCAATTTATGCCCTGTCCTCAAGGCAAGCTTAAGACATTGAATTTTCCAGCAGTTCCACAACCCTTTAATCAGCAAAACAAGATCTGAAAGAAAATAAATTATAAATAAAGCCTGCACATTATTTTCTGGGCTTCTTGGGGGTGTAGAATTCATGTTAGCCCCTTCCAGCATGAGATTAGACCTGGTGTACCGTTGTGGAGCATTGAGCACACAATTCTGTTTCTCACTGCTATAACATAAACATCAAACAATAATTAAAAAGAGACAAATGACAGATTTTTAAAAATGTACCTAGAAATAAATTGTATGCATTTTGAAGATAATAAAAAAAGTTACAAACATTTCTTAGAACATGAAACACTGTAGGCTGTACTGCATCAGCAAAACACAGTGATTTCAAGTAAAGATTTTTCTCATTTGCCAACACATTTGTTGTTGATTCTGTCACCTGAATATACTTAACAGGCAATAAACTGAGGTATACTTCACCTCCCTTTTGATGTGTTGTTCTACATTTTTTACAGAGCTTCTAAGGAAACGTTGAAGTTGTAGAAGATGCGCAAGATGCGAAAGTAAAGAATTATGATACATACTACACTGTTTCTTTTAGAAAGCTCAGAAATGGGCTGCTCAATACTTACTGAAAGCTGATATATTTAAACTGTAGGAAGCAGAGACACTTGATACCCACCTTAACCGGGTAGGTAGAAAGTAATGCTTATCCATAGGAAGTCAGTGCGCATGGCTACGCATGTGCCCCACGCTTCAGTATCCAGCAACCCTCCTATCACAGTTTCACTTTCAAAATTATAAGTTTATTCTTTTAAACAGAAGAAGTCTGAAAGAGAGAAAAATCTTTTTAAATGGCTGCAGCAAACTGGGGTGTTTTCCTTTATGTATTTGTCTGACTAGCTAAGGTTATCTCAGATCTTAGTAACAGACTTGACAGGAAAAAATCCTGCTTGTACCCAAACAATCACCAGACAACATTCCTCTTGTATGAAAATAATATACCTTTAATTTATTTACAAGACTGACCAACTGGATGAAGTGGCTGTACTTCAGATGCACTGCAAGAGCTTTTGTTAGTGAACTATGCCACTATTTATGTGTCTGTATTTTCTTGCTATCAGTTATAAATCATACAATCAAACGAATCATGAAAGGGTTGTGAAGAGTGGGACAAAAGGAATGTACACAGCAATAAGAAGAGAAAAAAACCACAATGAAAATATTTTTATACCCACTTTCAAAAATTATCATTTTTATGGTCAGAGTTATCAAACTGGTTTTTTTCACTACCTTTTAGATAATATGAATCGACTGATTTTTTGACTTAGTATCAACATCTACAGTAAAGGCCAGTATGTCTCAAACTTGCATGCTAGCTAGTAACATCTATCCCTTGTAAAAAAGTTTAATATATATTGAATTCTTCTGGGAGCTTTGACATCACTATGTGGTGAAATGTATGACATCAAGATAAGAAAATAACATTGTATTTCTTACCTTTTGGCCAGCCATTTGCAACCACAAATTAAACAGCCGTTAGTATCTTCCGTTATTTTATATACCCCATAAAAGTGCACGTAAAAAAAATCTCACAGAGTTTCTAGGTAGCATACAATGACAAGAGAGTATTGGTTTCTGATACATTCAATTTGATAAATTTATGCACTAAAATGAACAGATGCAGACATTGTGGTATCAGTTCTTTATCTTTGGTAAAATGATTTCAATTTATTATAGCCATATTTGCTCTGATATCCATTTTGAGTATGGTCTGCTATTACTTAAACCAACAGGAAACATTTAAATGGATATAAACAGTATCAGTGTGTTATTTAGTACATTCATGACTTTCTTCATACATTCTTTGAGAATGTTTCTAGCACATGGGCAAAATGAGCAAATGCTACTATCTATGATTTACTCCCAGTTCAACACAATTCTTTTACTAGTTCTTGCCATCAGGAAAAACCATTTTGTTTTCCTTTTAAAGGGATCAATATGAGTCTAAGAACAATAAATTCTAAAAATCTGAAGTAAAAATATCAAATATTTTGTACTTTCTTACAAATGCTAAAATAGAAAATTACACTGGAACTGACTTAAAATTTGCTATGACCCATCTAAGTAAACAACAGAAAAAGACCACAGAGAACATCAACATTGCTCCAAGGTGTTCCAGTGATGCTCCGTAGGCAACCACTGTCTTTACTGTCTTAAGAATCCATGTTTGACTCTCTCTCATCATTTCTATCAGTATTAAAATTAAAAAAAAAAAAAAAAAGAAAGAGAAAACTAGTTTTAAAGCAGCACTCTCCAGTGACAATTCATACAGCAAATTCATATTGGGTTCTGGGTGGTCTTTGTAACACTTGAACATATTAATGATGCAAACTTGACCATACGAACCTAAGTTATACATACACAGTTATGTCTCCAAATAGCTACTAATTACACTAAAACAATTTGGCAAAGTGAGGGACTTCAGTATCCCTACACCCAAAATATCCAGATGCTGCTGCATTCATGGAAAGAATGAGTTACATTACCACAGCTCATATGCTGTGGGACCCTGAAACACTGGATTTCATCACAAAACCAATCTTTGCACATACTTTTTATATATGCAATTCAATATCAACACTGGAAACCTTTGGAATCATGATTTTGATAGAAAGTAAGGTCTAAAATTTTTTTAAGTTCTTGTTTCAGGTCTTTTTGTTTTTGCCGTTGCTTTTGCTATTCTACAAACAGGGTGGCAGGCAGGTGATGGGAAGACATTCCATGGGTAAAGGCTTGGGTCTGTTCTGCTGGCTTTACTCAAGACGAGCAATCCTCAGTCACTCCAGCAGTTACACTGGACAAAACAATAACAGAACTCACAGGGGCAGGATCAAGCTTGTGGTGTCAATACAAAAAAAAAACAAACATTCACATGGTGTCTATGCTCACGTCTCAATTCTTCAACAGTTAATTCGTGATTTTAGAAACAAAACCAATGTAACAGTCAAAAATGCAAGTGACACCATTCTGACCCACTCTTTGACACAGTATTATTACTTTCAGTACCTCAATATCATGAAGAACAAGTGTGAAGCTGCAGTTACTGTAGAAGCAAAGTCTAATATTCCAATGATTTCCAATGAAAATGGCACTTTCAAATTTAAATTAAGCGTAGTCTACACATCTCGAAATCCGAATGAATTAAAAATACTGTTTATAATGGTACAATGAAAAACTGCCCTTGAAGAGCACAACCATTAAAAAAAAATTCTTTATTATTAGAAAGTGACAGAAAAGGAAGATGCAGAAATGGGGAGTGGAGCAATAGCTTCAATACGCGTACTTGCACCAGTGAGTATCACGCTCTTAGCGAGTCATTGATAGCTGTCACTGATGGTCTCTACCCATGTACAAATGTAGTCAGCCACTTCCCACTGCTGCGGTGCCAACAGAAATGCAACACACACACTGAAACGCAACGAATTTAGTGCCTGACTGTCCCAGGTGCTGAGAACCCTCAGCTCCCGACAGGCCCTTCAGTCTAAACCAAAGCATACGCTTGACAATAATTTAGTGGTCAAAGTCTTAGCAGTTTAAAGAGCCCGTCACTTTTTTTGCTTTCTTTGCTTTTTTCAGTATATCACACTTTTTTCTGTTAGGACGCCGGCATCTTTCATCGATGCTCGGTATACATTCATAATGCCACACTTCTTCCATTTTCTCCACAGGATAAACTGCCTCCACGTAATGACGGATCAGTCTCAGTCTGATGGGATCGAGCTGTTTCTTATTACAAGCACCTGAATGGTTGTACTGCAGTCTCAGATTCTCCGGAGTAAAGAGTTCAGGAAAGAGTCTTACGAGAAGCCTGGCAGCAAAGTTGCCAACCGACAGGCTCTGCTGCACTATCTCTCTTATCTCCTTATCAGACAGCAAATACAGAGAAGGCACAGGGAAGTCCGGATTAGGAACAACAAGTTCATCGAGTGGTATCTTGCAAAAATCCTTGCTACTTCTTTCCGGTGGCAGTGGAGGCCCTTCAAATTCTTCCCGAAATCTCTCAGGGTTTATTGCATAGGTGAGAAATTCCCTCCTGTCGGGCCCTGGCACGTGGATTTTCCGCTGCTGTTGGTACGAGCGCCTTTGCTCCGTGTCTCTTCGTCGACACCTCTCGTCAAGCTTCCCAACAAACTCCAATGTCCACACTCTGTCATTCTTTGCTCTGGGGTACAGTATCTGCACATAATGTCGAATTAATTTAATTCTAGTGGGGTCGAGCTGTTTCTTGCCTAAAGATCCACTGCAGTTGTATTGCTTCCGTAAGTTTTCGTGAGTAAACAGTTCAGGAAATAGGAGAACAAGCAATCGAGAGGCAAAGTTGCCTATGGAAAGACTGCTTTCATATATGCTTTTAATCTGTTCTTTGTTCAACAGGTAATCCGGGACAGGGACATCAAAATCAGGAGGGGGAAAGTCAAGTTTGTCAAAATCTATGGGTACAAGCCAAATTTTTTTTGACCGCCTGCCAGGTTTTTCATATTCAAAACTGTCTTCCACCTTTATGATTGATACATCATCTGGTAAACTAGAAGAATCGTAACAGTCATCTCTCATCTGGTCACATTCACTCCCATCCATATACGTACTCTCAAGCTCATCATTTATTCGCTGAACACACTGCTGCAACCAGGCTTCTTCTTCTTGCACATCCGGAAAGTAAATTTCAGTGTACCTACGGATTATTTGAAGCCGATGAGGATCCAGCAGTTGTTTTCCAGAGTCTCCAAAGCAGCTGTACCTTTCAGCTAATTTTCTGTGGTCAAAGAGTTCTGGAAACAGTCTGTGTAACAAAAAAACAGAAAACTCCCCTGGCGAAGAAGCTTCATCTAAAAATTCATTGAGATCCTGAGCATCCAGCATGTAATCTGAGGCAATGACATTACTCCTGTCCAAGGACAAAGCTTCTTCCTGCTCTTTATCCTCCACAAAATGAGAGGATTCGACCTGCTCAGTCTCATAAAAACTGGATGATTGCACACTCTGCTGACTGTTTTCCATTTCCCTTTGAGCCCAAAATCTATTGAAAAAATCATTGACTTGAGGCAAGCACTCCAACTGCCAAACAGCCGTATTCTTCACAGAGGGATAACAAACTTCCACATAGTTACGAATAAGCTGCAGATGAAGAGATTCAAGTTTCCTTTTGTTGAGAAAGCCACACGCGCTGCAGCTCCTGCCGAACTCGTCGTCACTGAAGAGCTCCGGGAAGAGCTGCACGAGCAACCGGCAAGCCAGGTCTCCACCCGACGTGCTTTGATCCATGATTTGTTTGAGTTCCGTGGAAGTCAGCTGGTACTCCGGGGGAGGCTTGAAGTCTGCAACGGACTCCGCCGGACTGACTTGCTTTTTAATTCTGCTAACCTCCAGAGACAACAGGTCAACTTTGCTGTGAAGCTGAGTCATATTGGTATTGAGGGTGTTCAGCGTGTAAAACATTTTCTGTATCAAAGAATATATATTTGATTCTGAATCTGCTGTGGCTGCTGCTACTGCAATGGCTGCGGCCGAGTCCCTTTTGCGTTGGTCGTTCAAAGTCCGAATTTGCGAGGGACTGCTGGGGTTGATTTTTTCAAACAACTCATAAGAAGCAAACTGCTCTGCTCCTGGCGGGTTCTTCTTCTCTGTGATTTTGTGTGAGATGCCATAGAGAGGTTTTTTATAAGATGGAGTGATTATGTCACTGAAGGATTCTTCTTCACAGAGCCATGTTACATTAGAATTCTTGTTCTTGTTTGGCTGCTCTGCATTTACCTGAGTGGGTGAGCCAGCATCTCTGTTCCTCATGTTTGAAAGGGAGCCCTTCAAATGAATAAATACTGTATTAGTAAGACTGCCTTAAAGATATTAGCCATAAATATGTGCCCCTTAAGCAGGCATTGTTACATAAATATGTGAAGTCAAATTTTCTCCAGGGGACTTGTTGTGTTAAATAGTAAAAATTAATAAGTTCACTAGGAAAAATAAAAATACAGTAAAGGATTATTTAGGTTTCCCTTTTGTTTTCCTTTTTTTTGGCTCATGGCTTTCTCCGTGGAATAGAAATGCAATAATATTTCTTAGTACTCTCTACCCACAGAGCTCTAATTACTCCCCCAAATTAAGTATCATTAGGCTTCACCTTGCATATGAGGATCTTGGGCTGTAGAGAATTTGGGTGGCGACAAGTCAGCAACAGAGCCAAGAATAGCATCTAGATTTTCTGACTCCTAGTCCTGTGACCTTGCCACTGCCTCCAACAACTGCATTTAACATTCCAGTACTCTCTTTAGGTTAGCTTCTGAAAATGTCACAAAGGCTATAAAACACAAAAATAATGCTAATTCTCTCTTTTTCTGCTGTGATGGGTTTATATACAGGTTTTAAAAAGATCCTTATAATGGTGCAGAACTACTAAACAAATCTTAGAAATGACTTAATTTTTAAAAGGAATTCTATTTAAAAAATAAAAACTTAAAAGTGAAAAGTACCTTGGTATTATCTTTTTAAAAAGGAAGCCTAAGAGAAGATGTCTTTATTTCTGAAAGGCAAGGAAGTTTAGACTCATGGACTTCTAATTTTCTATATTATTTACATAAAACCAGTAATGAATTCTTACGGACTTAATGTTCTCAATTATTTGTAATTATTCCTCATCGCTTGAAATTGGAACCAAGCATTTTCATCATCTCACAGCAGATATGCAGGGCTTGGGTGATTTGGGGGTTTTTTTGCAAATACACGGATATTGCAAATAATTCTTAGAAGTTAAGCAGATACAACAGAAGCAAAATCCAACATACAGAATTCAAAACACGAGAAAACACTGCCAGATTTGTAAATGTTTCTATACTGAAACAATTTTCTTGGCTTGTTCTCTAGAACATTAATTAGATAAAAAACTACAGAATTTGCATTCAAGCATTAAAACAAATGAAACACAGACTTCAGGTCTGAGCTGAGAGCCACAAGAAATTTGAAATTCTAGTGAAGACCCCATTATGTCCTACAGTGAGGAGCTTGAATTAAGGTTTCTTTCTTAAGAAACAGAACTGTAACTCATGAAATCAGTGTGGTCCCTATGTGTACTCACATTTGGCATCTGCTTACTGCAGTGACAAATTGAATCTAATTATTTTTTAATTTCCAATGCAATGTATGCTCAAAAGAGACTCAGAAAGAACAAGCTGGTTTCCACTCCAAGTTTAGAAACCAGCATTCAATTCAACTGAAGCTGTTTCCAAGTTCTGCTCTCACTCACATCACATTACCCTACATATGAAACCTCGTGTTTGCACATCCAAAGCTGTGTGGAGACGTGATCAAACCAAAACATAACGCCAAGGCGATGTATCTCAGTGTGCAGAATCCCTGGCTGTGGTGGTGCCTAGGACACCTGACTTCCAGCTCCCATTTAGAAGACTGTCCCACTCCAGTCCCACTCACAGTAAAGCCTGCGAGCAGACTGAAATGCACATTGCCCCCACCTAAGTGCAGGCTCCTATGCTGGGACTGAAGTGGTCATACACCACCTGTACTTGGCAGTGAAGAAACAGAGGTAGTTCCAGGTGGTAACAAGCTCTGCCAAACTGACATCACCTGAAAGCAGACCATGAAAATCTCCACTGACAGTAAGCACAGTACCGCCCCCCAGTCAAGCACCCAAACTGAATTACAAAGCTTTTTACCATTTTAGATCAAAAGAACAAAACATTTCTCACACAAACAGTGAGATCTACCACCTAAGTAGCTCTTTCATTAACACTCCCGTTAACCGAGAATATACCAAATATTCCTTCAGAAACAGCACATGACTCTTTCAATTCCTTCTCTACTACTAAAATACCTTGCTACTTAATAGCTTGCCACGGGCCACCAGGTATCTGTCAGTTCTCATTTGACCTCCTGCTGTTTATTTTCCCTAATTAATTATATAAGAAAACTTGGCAATATGAGGGTAACTTCTATTAATGCGCACCTCCCACACAAAGGCCAAATCAACATTAGAATGTGTATTAAAGAACATGAATTCATTAATTTGACAGTAAGATCATCAAAGTTTGCAGTCTCAGTTTTGGACACTGTGCTCTGGAGCTCATGCTAAGAACTACAGCAGATCTTCGCTACGATGGCAGCTGAACTTCTGCCTTCACAAAAGCAGCTCCCAGTGGTCAGATCTGGCTGCGGGATGGATTTGCATTTCAGAATATTTGCATTTCAGAAACACACAGCCAGTGTTCTACTAGCAGATGACAAAACATTTGGGCCTTAAAAATATTTAAGGATATTTTAGTTCAGATGCATTCTCATTTTCTTTTCTTTTGCTTTTAATTATCTTGTCTATAGTTTCCATCTGGGAACAGCACTATCCACACCATAAATACATGGCTTTTGTAAATTTTCCAATTTAACTAATTAGTTTTCTGTAACACCGATCTTTAAACATCCATGAATTTCAAATAATACTGCACCCATTTAAGATGATCAGTTCCAATGTACTATCAAAAAAGAAGCAAAGATATTGTTCTATGAGACTCAGCATATGTAAGATAGTGCTGCTTTTTATACCACAATTGCACAGCAAGTTTTTATGCTCTAAACATTTTATGAACATTTGCAAAATGCAGAATTTTGGAAAACATCGACCAATACAAGAAATTGTAAAATAGTCTCTCACATTCTCTCTTGAATCCTAAGCCAAGTTTTAAAAGTTGCTTGGTTATTGTTCTGTTCGGTGCTCGAGTCCATCATTTATGATCTTTGTTATGCTTAATAAACAAAGTCTAACTATCTGTAAGAATACAGTGCATAATATTCAAGTACAGGAGTAAAGAATAAAAAATATGTGAGCAAGAAACATAGAGAGATTCTTTCAGACACATGAGAAAAGTGTTGCACATAAATTTTTTAAACTTACACTCTTCTACACTTTGTTTTTTTTAAAGAAAATCGGGGAAAATTAATTTCTGATTATGAAGTGGTATTCAGAATTTAAAAAAAGAAAAAGTGAAGTCTTTAGATAAAAAGTAATTTAGTAATATAATTACCAGCCCAAAAGAAGTACAGCTCTGTGTATATCAGATAGATGCCTATGTGACGTGCAGTAAAAATATACTACGAGCACAACATTCTTTAAAATAATTAAGATTTTTCCACTGTTTAAATAGAAATAGTTAATAAAGTCATCAATTAAAACAAAATATTGGTACTAGAAAAGTAATTAACTTACAAAATGCTGTTAAGATTGAGGACTATTTCTGGTTGGTTATTTAACTAAACATGCTGATTCACTGGGGTCAGCCAAGAATGAATTTTCATCGTTATTACTGGGTCAATTTCTGATATTATAAATCCAAAGTTATAATCAATTTCAAACTAAATTTTAAAATTTATTAATGGCAAACAGGAAAATGCAAAGCAAGCACAGTTCAGAGACCATTATAAAGCTCTTTTAAGAATCTGAATGCAAGGAAAACAATTGTAAAAAGCAAAAGAGAAAGGAAAAGAAAGAAACCGTGTAATAAGATTAAAACCTACCTACCACAGGCATTCAGGGGAAAAAAACAGCCCTAAGAAGTCAGAGAGATGATAGTCAAGAAAAAGAAACACGGAGAACTATGGCTACAAAGGAGACACGAAATGTGCAAATACAACATGGAATAACTGGCTAGGTAGCAGAACAGCAGAAAAGGATACGTGAGTTAGAATAGGTCACAAACTAAATATAACCCAGGGCCTGAAGTTATTCAAAAGAGGATGAATTTGAATCTAGGTTATTTTAATAAAGTGCTGAGTGTGAAAAACAGGAGGTCATTATACCGCTCTAGAGAGTGGCAAGAGAGATGTGACTATCCAATGCCGGACACTAGTCCTTCTGGACTCTCAAAGGGAACAACAAAAATATAAGGTGACTCCTGAAGAAGAGATGGAAAAAAGAGAATTTTAATCTTGGAAAGGAAGGACTGAGGGTGGACAGCATCACACGCAGATGATTTTTGTAGGAACAGATGATCACTGCTCTCCCTACTGAAAAGAACAAGGACAAAAAGAAACTTGCTCAGTTTCAGCAGAGATTAATTAAAATCCACCACTGCTAGAAACACTAGATCAGGATAATGGAAGAGACTGGGCATCTCCTTCACTGGCTAGAGAAACATCTCGATTGTCCCAAGTGGGATGCCACACCAGATGTTGTAATACATTCTGCTCTTGATATGGCTTACATCTTCTGCATCCCTGCATTTTTATCTTTCAAACGATACACTAATTTATACTGGTCTCACTGACATTAAATCTTTGTCACAGAAGAAAGCATTACAGCCCTGATTCCACCACTGAGGATCCAGCCGAAGGACTGTGTGACATGAGAGGGACTGTAATCAGAGCCATGCCCAGTTACTCCAAATCGCTGCCCCTTCCTATGTTATCCGATGAATGACAAAAACATAATTCACATAAATGAATTAACCTATAACTGTATTTCATAAATACAATCACTCCCATGTTATTTAGAGAATACCCACAGACATGTGTGCAAACTGGCTTAAGATTAGCCACATTTGCAACAAACTCGTTACCAATGTCAATTTAGTTAGACTTGCATTCTACTTATAGCAGCAGTGAATTTAGCCCAGGAAGTATGAACCAAAAAATCACAGTCATGTATGGAGAAGTCACCTCTTGTGTGAAGCGTCTCTTCTTCACGCTGGGCAAGGCATCCTGCTGGCCTCCTGACCCATCACAGCCAAGGGAGGTCTGTTTCCGTTTGTTGGAATCCTGTAGGCAAGTCACTGCGCCATCCAGTGAGTGCTTCTCAGCAGATCTGGAAGTTACTGAGCAGTCTAGAGCTTCATCTTCATTTTCTGTTTCTACTTTCACATTTTTTTTAGGAATTTTTACTGAAAAAAGAGAAGGTTTAGAAAGATAAAGCACCCTCTCCAGAAAACCATGACATCCTTACTACAATGTTCTGCGGTTTGTTTCTTTTTATGAAAACGTGTTTTGAAGAACTTCATTATTTTTATGACTTCTATGGGAAGTGTATGTTGAGGCCACCTCAAAGTCAAATCATTCAGTTTTCCGGTAAATGACAGTTTCTTCTCCAAAGAAGAATCTAAAGTATAAATAAATAATGTTACAGCAGGAAGATTTTTTGGGAGGGGAGGAAGGATGTAGACCAGAAATACTAATGACTAACAAAGATAATGCCCTATTTTACATAACTGTTTAAAAAACATTAATGTATTTTGTCTTGATCTAACTGCATTCTTTATTAGGTGACAAAGGCTTTAAATCAACAAGTATTTTTGCCTGATCCAAAATTATACAAAGTATAATAGTTTACCTTCATCATCATCCGTGATTTCAGCTGAATTCATCTTCTATTTCACTAAGGAACAAAACAAAAATACAAAAATAAATATCAGCATCTTCTGTAATAAGGAAATATCTACATCTCCTCTTGTAATTACTTTTCACCACAGAAAACTTCCAGTCTTTCCAGTCCGTATGTTTGTAATAACCAGTTGTTTTCAGTAACCTTCATGGCCATCTATAACCTGTCAACATGCAAACCATACTGTCGATAACATACAGCAGGTAGGGAAGTATTTTAAACTGTATGTGTTTTTCTGGTATGGAGAAAAGTAAAAGTCATTCTAACCTTCTCTGTAAAGTGTCTTGGCAGTATATAAATGGAAGTTAACTGTATTAAACTCTTCACGTACAAAATCACTGTTACTACAGTCAAATGTTTTCATATTGTCCTTGTGGGTGACACAAAGTCATCATAGAAAGAAAACATCATAAATAGTAACACACATGCTGAAGTAAGTTTTTATTTAAAAACCTTTGATATTTTGATATGGATGGTATCAATTCAAGCAGAATAATGCACACAGATCAACAGTAAGTCCTTTTTCTCTGTCAGCCTCTAAATAATGTGGTTTTTGTAGGGAAACCCAATATCTGTATTACGCTAGCATGATTTTAGTGTTACTTCTCATGTGAAAAACTCAGCTGTATTTCTGTTTACTTGAAAACTAATTTTGCAAGTTACTTGGGGGCCAAACATCAATCTCTGGACACGTTCCTAAAAGATATTCTAAATCTCTGGAGATCTACAAAGCAAACAACTTAATCAGATATCACTGACCCTTACAGGGCACGCAGCTGCAAACCGACACTCCTGACTGGCAAGCGGGTGACTGGCAAACCGTCACGCTGTGCTCGTGCTCCCCTACACACGGCATTATGTTTACCTGGCCCCAGAATATTATTGCTTTACAAGCACAGGTCAATAAAACCAGTCGATCGAAAGTGTACATACAGCCCAGGAGTGGGAATTATAATGAAATTAAAAAGAGAGATAGGGAGAGAAGGACAGAGAATCTGTTGAGGAGGGGAAAACAGTCTGTACCTCTCTCCTGAATAATGCTGAATAATATTTTTTTTTTTTTAATCTCAAAATACTGTTAAAAAACTCTGTAAACATTTGAATGCTGTGTAGATAGGAATTTCAATTTGTGGGCGATTTGATGGCTGTAATGGCAACTATGAGGTTCCATTCTGGATTAGATTTTGGATGATTTACAATGGGTGGCACCCAAACAAAAGATGCACAGATTTATAAAATCAGCTTATACTCGGCCACCCTTGAAGCCAAAATACTCTTTGATGTGCTGATCTTCCACATGGCCCCCATATACAGCCTTGTAAAGGGCATCCTCAAGGGGATAACATGAGATTGTCTTCATCATCACATATAAAAATAAGTCTCTCTCAGTTGGACATAGAGCTACTACAAACCCCTCAGACACCTACTCCTTTTACCCACCATAATTCCCTATTTCAGGACTTGCATTTATGAATTGATCCATATATAAATTATGCCAGCTTAACAGTACTGTAATCATGTCACTTAAACTTCTGCAAACTCTCTAGAGACATAACAGCGTGAAACTAAGTGGCCCGCACCAATTTCTAAACCACCTGATAAGCACTGGTATGGGTTAATTCCACGTCTTACTAACTCAACAGTATTTATAAATTTAGACAAAGCCACTACAGGTCCTCATGAAAAATCCTACAGCGGTGCACTTCTTACAGCACCATCAGAAAGCTCTGTTGGACCTTAAGAAAATCCCACAGCACCAACTGTTTGTATCTTGCCCTCATATCCCACATACTTTAATAGTCACTGCCTGGATCTTCCTTGCACTTTTCCACGCTGTACTAGGCTTGGCTCTGAGGGGCTGTGCTACAAGACCAGCATGTGCCAGTGCTCAAGGAGTGTGACACATTGTCTTTTTGTGAGGGCCTGAGGTGACAGTAAGCAAATCTACCAATACTGGTACAGAATATCTAACACAGAAATCAAAATGATTTTTCAGATAATCCTAGACTGCTGTATCAGAGCAAAACAGTAAAAAATGTTAAACACAAAGCCAGAAGAGAAGACTAAAAGGTGGCAGTGGATGGAACAACACAAAACACTTAGGGGGGGATATATGGAACTATATTTTCTTTCTAATTCCTGCTATTATTATTCCTGCTATTCAAATAGGAAGAATGCTTTAGAATAATTCCTATCAGAGAATAAAATCGAACTGAAAGGAGAAGATAAATGAGGATCTGAAGAGCCACTATTTAACACTGGAAAAAAGGTGAAAATTAAAGCAAAGCAACAGTTAACTTTCTGAAGGAAACAACATCAGGAAGACCAAAGCTACCCTGAATTCAGATCAAATAACATTGAGTCGAAACATTGGTTCACAAATTTGAAAGAAATACAGTGTTACTACTTTTGATTTTTTTTTTAATTTGAAAACTGCCAGAATACAATTAAAAGTGAATAGTCAAAACAAGTGTCAGACCCAATGAGGCCTAGAAAGACTGTGTTCCACACCTGAGCTCTCTGGTGCCAAAAAAAAAGCACAAGCTCCAACTTTCTTCATTTTTGGGAGCCCTAGTAATAATCTCTTTCCTTATCTAGTTTCCTGTCTTCTTTGTGAGATTTGTAAGAACTCTGGTATTATGAGAAAATGAAGGACATCTAACATATAACAGCTGTTAAGAGACAGGATTCAATTGTCCCTTTGATTTCCTGCCTCACAGGCCCACCTGCTCCCTCGGTCAAGCATGGGTGCCCACCTTAACCTTCCATCTTGATAAACTGTCAGAAAACAACTCACTTTTTTTTTTTTTCCGGGTTACTTTCCTTGTAATTTGTAGAGGTAAAGGGCCCAACTCAAAGGAATATACACGAGGTTTGTGATAGAAAAGAAGAATTAAAATCTCTCCCCATACCAGCGAGCCACTGGCTCGGTTCAACCATCTCGCTTATTTCACCATCTCGCTTCAAATTTGGGTCACAGTGGACCCACGAGTGAGTAGCAAGCAAACAAAGAGGCACCAACAGAGCAATTGCATCATCGCTTCCATCGGAAATTAGGATTTATGCAAAGGGGGAAAGTCTGTATCTGTTCCTGAGCACGTCCATGCATGCATGCCTCTATGTGTAAGGTTAATAATAATTCTGTTGATTGTTTCAAGTCCACTAAAGAGAAATAATTTCATTTTCTTTAAAATACTGTTTGCTGTGCATCAGTACTTATGAATAATAATTATTTCCTCTTTAAAAGAGGTAGCAGTGTCAAAGTCTATTTTGAGGTAACGTTCTGGCCCAGATTGTGAGAATAAGCAAAGCTGGAGTTAAAAAAGATCTAAAAGATCTCGGGGCAAAATACTGCAAAAAGCAATTGAGTAAGAAATCCATACAGTAAAGCAAACACCCAGCAGTTGTTCCTTATCACGTTGAGTATACAAAACATATTTCAATCTTATATGTATTTTTTTCAAAACTTAAGATAAATATACTTATCATCCTCCGCCTAATAATTACTCAATGCTATCTAGAGGACAGCTGTTAGCAAGTTCTAGGAAAGAGTGAACACTCTGTGCTGAAGTTGGGAGCCCACGCCTGCAACTGTGACTGGCAGAGCAACCAGCCTTGGCAGCTTTATCTCGCTGGGATACAGACAGATGCTGCAGTACGTCCCGTTTTCTGGTGAATCCTCTGGAAAAAGGATTCCAAAACACACCAAACACCTACAACAGCAGCTACGTCAACAGCCAGATCCAAGGGAGTAGGGAAAGAAGGGGAGTCCCGGCACACCTTAGCTGTCACTATCGGCCAAATTCCCTTCCCACAGATCCTGCTCTCCCTTCGCATCAGACCAGGCAATGAACAAGGTAGTTCAATGAAGGGACTTAACACTCCCTACTTCCACTACTCTCACTTAGATATCTGCCTCTATTCCAAAACTGTGCCAGGTCTTGTCACTTAACTGCATTGTTGCATCGCTTTGGTAATGACATTCCACATTGAAATGGTATTACCTGTGGCTAACAGAGAAGCTCAATGCATAGCGCAGTGCTCGGAGCTCCAAAGTATGGAAGAACACCTTAAAAACAAGGTTTTGAAATGTCTCTCTGTGCATTTAGTGTTAACTACCACCCCAATGCTGCTTTTGCACGTAGAACAAAACATGTGATCCATTTATCAAAAATGCACCTACCCAAAATATGCACTGAAGCCTCAAGGATTTAAAAGCACTGGGGTACGACAGAATTTATGAGGAAGGGAGCAAATTGCTCATACTCAGAAGGCATTGCAGTCTCATATCATCTAGTATAATGCACATTGCTTCTTAAAAGTAACATAAAAGCGTACCTAGTTATTGATACACAAAATGAAACTGAATCCTAACTGATTCTTAAGTTAAATCTTCCCATAATGTGCATTCTCCTCCTCCTATTTACCACCTAACAATTACTCATGTGTTTGCCTTGGAGGATGTTTTCCTGACCTCTCTTACGATTTCAACCACTGTAAAAGCACAACACAAGGAGAAAAGATCCTGCTCATAATGTAAGATGAAGGCAGTTCTCTGCCTTTGCAATCATTCCTAAAGAAAGCCTGACCGATCACTTTCACATCCTGACTTAAAAAACAAATGAAAAAATTCTACCAGAAAAAAATACTGCTGGTTCTGCTGTCTGTAACTAAAGAATTAACTCTTTATTCTTTGAACTCCCATATCTAACGTACTAACAAATGAAAAAAATAGTGTGAAAACCACGCAGGAAAGTATAAAACTGTACATATGCTGCATGTGGAAAGCAATTCTGATTTCATCACACTTGGTAATTGTTATCACAAACAAAAATTAATCATTATCTTAAATAAGACACTAAATAACAACAACAACAACAATAATGATGGTTATCAGTTTTACAGAAGCTTGCTGTTTAGAATTTAAATGGTTGCATAGCATTGTACTGTTCACTAATGCATGGTAAATGTGTAGAAGTTGCTTCTTGTTTGCACATTGTCCCACTAAGTATTTTAGCTTCTTCACGTAGGTTGGAAGGAATGTCCCTAATTCTTCACTATCGACTCTAAGAACGTTATTAAAAGCACAGGGGTTGAGACATTGTGTATGAAGTTTATTCCCTTTAAAGCCTCACGGTGGTACACTGCTTCATATATAAAACTCAGGTCATGATGAAAAGTATTCTACTTGAGTGTTGTTTCTGAGGAGGTCAACTGTTCTTTACATTTTGGTCAAATGTTAAGACATACCTGTTTGCTAGTAACATTAAATGTGTGTTTGGTAGCATATGTGGTGTAAACTGCTCGGTTTCCTTTGCTTTCAGCATGCGGTGAAAGATACAGCACCCCTCTTACAGCACAGGTATCCCAATAAAGTTAAATAAATGACAGGAACGCACAAAAAACCCGTGATCTTTTAAGGAGATGACACTGGCTAAATTTAACAAGATGTGTACATTGAACTGCTGTTGAACAGCCAAAATTAGCACCTCCTCTTACACATCCCATCCTGTAACAGGACTTCATCACAAAATTGCAACGGTATTACACTACGTAATTAGAGCGTGATTTATCTATAGCCAATCAAAACCGCTGTACATATATTCATTCTCAGCAAGTGACAACGATTAATTAATCTCAGCAAACACTCAAGTGTCTGGTGCTGCTCCCTGTCTCTGGGTCTCTGCCTGTATTTCATAAGTAACACGCACTGGGTGAACCACAGGAAGCAACCGATGCTTCCCGTGGGAAGCCCAGAGCCTTGAAAGCTGGTGTGGGTAGGTGGAAGCAGTCCCCTTCCACACAGCAGGTGAGCAGAGGGCTGCTCCAAGTGCCTGGCAACAGTGTGGAATTCTGTCCCTCGTGATGTTTTAGAAGACTGATTCCTACAGAACAGTTGGAAATAATGAGAGGAAACGACGATTCTCAACACCCAGCTCTGCAGTCCCAGAGTCAAAAAGCACTGGAGGCGTGTGCCCTCTGCCCAGGAGCTGCCTCCTGTTCAGGGTGCGTGCTGCTTTCCAGGCTGTCTCTTGGAAAGCTCTCCTGCTGGGCTGAGAAGCAAACCTAGAGAACTGAGAGTTCTGCATTCTGCTTTGGGAGCCAAGTAATCTGCATCTTTTATTTCCTAGCTGTAGTGCTGGGTTCAATAATTTCAATATTGCAATTATCCTCGGGGTACATTTGATTCCTCCAATTTGTAAAAAACAATGCAACTCCAACTCAATTCAACTGAATTAGACAGAAATACCACTCCAAGACTGAGCTGGAAAACGTATTTCTTAGAGGCAATGTTTGCCTTTTGTTCAGACCTAGGGGCTAGTGACTTGACTTTAAATTTTACGTAATTTTGACAAGGCCTTATAAATTTTGAAGAAGCAGAGGGCTGAAGGAGTCCAATACCTGAAACCACCTTAATAAAATACCCCTACCAAACAAACAGGTAACTTATTTGAAACTGACCACCCATCTTAAAGAAACTGAGATACCAATGTTGCCTCATTTAACTGAACAAAGAGCAAAATGCAAGTAGACAATGTAACACATACTAAAAGCAAATGCTTTCCATTCTATCCTTTTTGAGGTAGTAGGGTGCTGCAGTGTTGTTTCTCAAAAAAATTTGTTCTTGATATCCAGTACTGACACTTGTAATATTAAATACCGTAGAAAACAGTATTCCAACATTACAAACGTTCTGACTGGAAATACATGAATAATAAGTTCTAAAACTACAAAGAAAAAGATTTTAAAGAACCAGCAGATGTTCCTGGAAGCACTACTCTTATGGACAATAAAAATCCCTACACTTACCATAGTTTGAAAACCTCCTGCTGCCCTGTGGAAAAGGACATGAAGCCTCAAGTCTCCACTGAAGCCAGCCTGCAACAAGGGTATTTTTCCAGTAGGACTTAGAGGACATGTTCTTAATTTGGGTCTTTCATATTTTGTTTTAGTTAAGTTGAATATGCAGTTTAAGCAAATGTAAATAAAAATAAAAACACTCTTCTCAGTTTTCT
Organism: Mohoua ochrocephala; assembly: GCA_013398855.1. Classification (NCBI taxonomy): domain Eukaryota; kingdom Metazoa; phylum Chordata; class Aves; order Passeriformes; family Acanthizidae; genus Mohoua; species Mohoua ochrocephala. The sequence continues at coordinate 103,637 of VZTA01021971.1, forward strand.
CACAATTTGCCTAAAACTGAAGTTTTCTCAATCTGTCCTCTGTACTTTTACCAAACAGCAATTTAATCTTGCAGGGATCAGCAAAACACTAACCTGGTTTATTTCCAGCAGTAATGCATGAATTTGTCTTCAATCATGTGTTTTCCACTGGTCTATTAAAAACATTTTGCTTTCCTCTCTCCCCTCTCACTCTACTTTTATTTTAAAATACTGTTTCATCTGAACTTTGTGCAGACAGTTTAAATTCTCCTCCAAACTGCATTCGACTTTCATTTATTTTTATCCACTGAACTTACCTAAACTATGAAAATACTTAGCAAAGATAAAAATTCAGTTGGTCCAATGCTGAGTTTGATTTAGCAGAAGAAGAAAATGCATCAGCGTATATTGGTAATTATTTGTTTTATGAGATGTAAATCATTCAAGTTGGAAGCAGGGAAAAGGTTTTTCTTTCCCTACTTAGATGTCTCTGCCCCAAGGGTCAGGCATACACTGTGTTTATAGGTGGCAGCGACAAACCCTACTCACACTTCAATCCAAAAAAACTCTGGGACTGCGTCAACGCTATGTGGAAGCCGTCACATGGCTGTTGGCCTGCCGCCGGCTCGCATTCTGCTGGTTCAGAGTTTGTTCCCGTCTATTTACAAAGGGCTGTGTGGACACACCGCAGGGGAAAGTAGGGTAGAGGCAGCGGGCGACCAGGGCAGGGGAAGCGGGCGGTGAGCGGGGCAGGGGCAGTGAGCAGCGATCCGGGCGGAAGCGGCGGGTGATCAGGGCAGGGGAAGCCGCGGGTGGCCCGGGGGGAGATGATCGGGGCGGGGGCGGCCCGTTCCCCCGCAGTGCCCTTCACCGGGCCCCTCTCACAGCGCGACCCAGCAAGGACCGACACGAATTCCAGCG
>VZTA01021972.1:0-29035 GCA_013398855.1 Mohoua ochrocephala
CTTTTTGTCTAATCATTTATCATTATAATCTATTTTTATACAAACTTATCTGATCTGCCATCATTAAAAATTGCAGGACAAAGTTTCAAAATTTAAACCACTGACAGTGTGAGACCAAGATAAGATCCAGCTTCTCCCATGCTCCTCTCTCGGAGAAGTTTAGAAAGCCAGGGAATCCTGTCTGCACCTCAATACTCAGCATCAGGGCTTCTTTATAAACTATTCTGGAGCTCCCACGCTGCCCACAGCACATGGAAAAGGCCATCTTCTTTTGTCCTTCTTTTTCATCCTGAACTTCTAAATATCAGTGTTGGTGTCCTGGCTCCCTCTGGGGCACCAATGAAAGCCATCAGCTGGATCTGGGTTATTCACCCACACACCAGTCTGCATTCTGGTGTGTCCCCTCTCCTCTCAAACTAGCAAAGAAAATGATCCACGGTACTAAATTTGTCCAGTATCTTATTTGAAACTCACAAAACCAACTGAAAACCTGCTCCAAACACGACCCATTAGAGAACAAGCCTATTGTCAGGTGCTTATCAGGAGCTGACCTAAATATTTTGCTGAGAGCTTTATGTTATAATTACTTTAATATCCCTTCTGTCTGGGAAAGTGACAAAGAGCTAAAAACTGGTCTTTAAATCCCAGAATGGGGAAAAAAACCCCACCAACAGTCCTTTTTAGTCTCAACTGGGTTCAGACTGTGGTAGAGTGACAGTGATGCCGTAAGGTAATGATCCCTGCCTGTAAAATCAGAGCAGGTATCAGTGGCATTTCCTCAGGTGACATTAGGCATGGAGATTTCATTAGACCACTTCAAGGAGGAGGTCTTTAGCTGTCACTTTGATGCCTCTGTCACAGCATTTTTTTAATTTAATAAGCTATTTTCTTGTCTCTGTCAGAAATATCTTGTTCCCACAGGTGGCCCAGGCTTCTTCAGGAGAAAGTGGAGGGAATGCACCTCATTGGTGCAAATGATGGAAGCAGCTGGAAGATGTTGGGTGAGAGGCAACCTAGGACTGCTGCAGGCCACCTCTGAACGTACCCTGCGGTGGCATCTCCATGTGATGAAGACTTCTTACACGCTCCTAATTCATGGGAATTTTGCCTATTTTCCACCTACCACATTGCGCTGTTTCAGTTTGGCAGAACAATTCCCAGCTCCAGAATCACAGAATCACACAATGGTTCCATCTGAAAGGGACTACAGTGGGGTCATCTGGTCCCACCTCCCTGCTCAAGCAGGGTCATCCATGGCACAGGATTGCATCCAGACAGTTCTGGAACATCTCCAGTGAGTGTGGACATGGTCCCCAAAAGTGAAGGTGCTGCATCAGGGTTGCTGCAGTGCCTAAGAGGGAGGAACTCTCTGTTCTGCTCTGTGAAAACTCCCATGCTGAGAATATCTAGTACAAAACCCTATTTGGGACATAACAATTTAAGATCTTTTAAAATAGACAACAAAAAAATTACCTTGTTGCTGTATCCTCACTAGGATATGACTCCAGGTACTGAGTGACTTGGGCAAGGTCCAACTCTTTGAAAAGTTCAGATAATTTGATGAAAATGGATCCATCTTCCATGCTTGACCAACTAAGGAAAGGCTGAGCAACCCCAGCTGTCTCAGTCTCCTGGGAGGTGCTCCGTCCCTCTGAGAATCTTTGTGGCCCTTCTCTGGACCTGCTCAAACAATTCCTCATCCTTCTTGTGTTGGGGGCCCCAGAGCTGGATGGGGTTTTACCAGAGCAGAGCAGAGGGGCAGAATTCCCCCCTCACCTGCTGCCCACCCTGCTTTGGGTGCAGCCCAGGACACATTTGGCTTTCTGGGCTGCAAGTGCACATGGTCAGGTCATGTTGAGCTCCTCATCCACCCACTGCAGTGTCAGCATGAAGCTCACAACCCAACTGGTTGGAGTTGAAGGTACGGTTTAAAAATGCAATTCAGCAGCTGGAAGAGGCAGATGAAATAACCTGAGACTCAGCCATGCTGCTCTGTGAAGACTGATTCTGCAGAGTCCTGCTTTCCCGGGGGACTCAAGATGCTACGTGCAATTTCATGCACATTTCAGTATTGAAAGGGAAGCTTTCCTTCAAAAATATGTGTATCAGAAACTTCAGCACTTCTGCCTGTGTTGAAAGTACTCTTCAGACTGTCTCCTCAGTCAAAACCGCTTCTGGTTGAACTTTCTGGGGAAAAAGTTTTTTTCTGGCTCTAATTAACTTTCTGTCAACCACTAGCAAGGCAAAAGGATAAGTACTTTTTTTTTTTTCCAGCAGAGATAAGGCTGAGAAACTGAGAGCACAGCTTATGCTGACAGGCATTAGGCACTGTTAGACTGATCTATCAGCCTGAGCGATGATGGTCCCACAGAAGCAGCGAACACATCACCACTAAAAGCATTTAAAACTGATCTGGACACAGCACCAGGGGATATTCTGGCAGAAACATTCCCAGACAGAGGATTAAAATACACGGCCTACTGATGTTAGCGGGGGGGTGCTTTGCTTTGGGGATGTTTCTGTTTCACTTTTAGGGGTGTTTTTTGTGCCTCTCTGAATGCCAGGGGCCACATGAAAAGAAACACTGAGCTCCTGCACCTTTCGCAGAAAGGCTCTGAGCACCATGAATTTGTAACAGGTCCACGAGCTGAAGAAACCCTCCAACGTGGGGTTAACTTCAAGCATGTCAGACGTCCCAGTGGAAGATGTTTTATGGCCAGATTTAATTGAGTGTGTCACAGAACATTTACTAAAGAAACTGAGAAGAACAGACAGATTAATCACTCTGAGAATATCTGGGGCCAGTTTTCTGAACACACACATAAAAGCCCTGCACGCACATTTTCTGAGCATTAACACCTCCACACCTTGTCCTTTCCAGGCACAAAAACCACTCCCTGCAAAGGGACTGGGAAGCAAATTTTGGATTTAGCTTAGATAAAAAAGACACAGATACACAGGAATAATTGACACAGGAACCTTAAAACATTCTAGGCAAGAAGAGCTACCAGGGCACTGTATTTTTCAAGAATATTATAATTACTTTAAAGAGACTCCTAGAAAAAACAGTTGTCCCAAATCTAGCTGTAACAGGATCAACTTCCCAATCTCATTTTGTTGATCTCTACTCTACTGCCTGAAAGAAAGGGAAAATGTAGCAGGCAAAAGGGTTTATCTGGTGAGGAGTTGCTTATGAAGGCAATCTGATTTAGCCTGGGGGCACCTCGAGACAGCACCATATAACCTGATAGCTGCTATTAAGGCAAGAACATTTTCCCCTCTAATATTCACAGGTTTCTTTTGCTCATCAAGGCATTGATGAGGCTGGATAAATAGTTCATGCAGTTTATATCCTCTGACTTTATGGTGGTAGTGTTTGAAGAGGCCTCATACAGAAAGCAATGATCTCTTTATCAAAGCCTTGACTCTCCCTCTGTAGGGTGAGAAGAAACATCAAGTCATATACTGACATTTGATTCATGTGCTCTCCAGAGCCAGAGGAGATACAACATCTCGTTGTATTATTTATCCAGAAATACCTGGGGAACCTAAGGGGAGTTTGTGTCTTTCACCATCGAGTGGCAAATTGTCATTTTTCTACTCGAAAACATGGCAAAGTTTAATTAAACCTCTCAGTCAGGAAAAGAATCTGAGGAATCTGCTGTCTGCAGGGGAAATCCAAGTCAAATAAAGCTTCTGAGAGTAGAGAAGACAGTTTACCTAACTAATGCTGATCATGCTTTTACAGTTTTTATATTAATTTAGTAGGCCCTAATTCAGCTCTTCCTTCAGTAGCTGCCCACCTTTAGGCATTTCAGCATGGTTGTTGTTACACGACTATATAAATGCTCTCCTAACTCAGGATTATAATTTAATTTAGTATTGATATATTGTACTTCTGTGGGCTTTCTTCTGCTTTTTCTGTTTTTAAAGCCTGTGGTCACTGCTAGCCAGAACAGTTTCCATGTCAGCTGTGTAAAATCTAAATTCTGAGTTAAGTTTCCGCTGCTGTAAATGAAGAGGGAGCCACAAATCACAGCCACAACCTTAAGAACTTGCTCTGATCACTTTATCATTCCTGAGGTTGCAAAATTTTATGTTATTTCCAGTAAAGGCAGCACTTTGGGTCCATCAGCCACAAGATGGTGCTGAGTTTTGGGTACTAAGAGTAAGCTCTGGGTCAAGTTCACACGATCTTTTCGTTATTTTAAAGAAGCAGCTGGTGGAAATAATAAGCTTCTAATACCTTCGTTTTGAAATTAATCCCCTCACAGGTGTACAAGATGGTACAAAATCACTCCTGTACTGATTTTCATCTGTTCTGGGTATGGCTACAACTCCTATTACTACAATTACCCGAAAGGAGGTTGTAGACAGGTGGGAGTGTCAGTCTTTTCTCCCAGATGACAAGAGATAAGATCAGAGGAAACAGACTCCATTTGCACCAGGGAAGATTTGGAATGGATATTAGGAAAAATTTCTTCACCGGAAGGGTGGTCAGGCATTGGAACTGGCTGTCCAGGCAAGAGATGGAATCACCAACCTGGATATGTTCAAAAGATGTGTAAATGTGGTACCTTGGGAAATGATTTAGTGGTTGACCTGACAGTGTTGGGTCGATGGTTGGACTCCATGATCCTGGAGCGCTCTTCCAACCTTAATAATTCCATGCTTTATATTCTATACACAGCTCTCTATCCTCCCTAATTCTCCTCCTACTGCTGCTCCAAAAAGATTTTTCTACCTTGCATCCCCTGTTCCACCTGTCAGCCTTGCAGAGATGTCTCAAATATCCTAATGTGACTCAATAAATGTTGATTTTCAGACAGATGAGTAAAGTTCCCCACGCAAGGGTCGGTGGGCCCTGACCTCACGAGGATCTTGTGAGTAAGAGGCAGAGACAGTCCTGTATGGGAACTACAAGAAATCCATCAGAGCCAAATTCCCACCTTCTCAGTGTTGGGTGCCAACAGCAACACCTGGGAGGATCACAACTCAAATGTTATGGACAGCGACAAGTCCACAGCTTACTGAGAGACACTGTGCTTTCTCTGTGCTCAGCAATTAAAGAAAATCCATCTTTACATCTCCTTTACTAACATGAAATGCCAAGGGAAAAACTCTCAGACGGCACCAGCGGAAAATCCACTCACTCCAGCAGTGCCTCTGGCTGTGGTGCCTGTCCTGAGCTCACAGACTGAGGCTGTTCCCTCTGTCAGAGAGGGGAGGCCATCGATTAATAAATTCCATTTATCCACATTCTGCCCGTGATGTTGCCAGCACTGAAGGAATGAAGGATTGGGTCAGATGGGGCCTTCAGCAACCTGGTCATCCCTGCCCATGGTGTGGGGTTGGAACTTGATGGTCCTTAAGGTCCCTTCCAATCCAAATAATTCCATGATTCAGTGATTCTTTGATTTTATGGGAAGGATTATTAAGCATGGGTTCAGCAAAGAACAGATTTTTTGGAACAGACACTTTTGGAACTGCCGCAGACAAAAAAGACCCAACAAAACACACACACAAAAACCCCAAACACAAGCAAACCAAAAGAACGAAAAACCAAAACAAAACAAAACCCCAAAACAATGGAACTCAGCGTTAGAACTTTTTCATGTATTTGGAGGGTGCAGGCCACAATTACAGGGTAATTTAACCTCATACCAGCAGTGGTCTCTCCTCCAAACCAGAAGGCAGCAGTTTTCCTCTAAGCCTTTCCACAGAGGTGCTGCCTAGGAGGTGATCTTTGCCAATATCCCCTTCTGGCTGTGCTTCTCTCTATATTGACTTGAAAACAGAGACAGCATCTAGAAAACAGCATTCCTAACTACTCACAAGGCCCTTAAAGTACCTGCATGGCTCCTTGTTACAAAAGTTGCTGAGGCTCTTTCATGCTCTCCAAAGGGATGTAAATTTTTGTCGTGTCCTTTACCATCTCCTGAGATCAACACATCATATCAGCTTGAAGGAAATTAAGGGGTGGTGGAAAGGAACAGCTGAAATACTCTTTCCTTTTGCTTGCTCTGATGTTGTGAGAGTGTCCAGTTGTGCCCAGTTAGGATAGCATTTACCTTTACTGCCAGAAGAAGCTGTGGGTGTGTATGCACACCTGACTAACTCTGGTGTTAAAAGATGCATGTCAGCTCCGCTCAAAGCCATGCAGCATCTGTAGCTAAAGATGAGCAATAACAAGGTTATAAATCTATGGAAAACAAATACCATCAATTTAACGTGAGGTTACAACGTGAGAAAAATAATAGACCTTAATTTCCAATACAGTTGAAATGGCACCTGCCTCTGTCAAAGACACACTCCTGGGCCAAATGGGCACTGATATCAGCCCACAGGAAGTTTTTCTCGTCCATATCTAACTCCTATAAGATATTTAACATTTTAATGAGAAATCAACACAGCACAGATCGGATGGAGCACTTGTTGGTCAGCAGATCATTCGTACCCAGCAATTAGAATGCAGGACTATTTTTAGCATGGTCTGCTTCTAGTAGAGTCTTAAAGACTGTCTTTGGTGCTCATTGTGCAGTGACCTGGAAGAAATTCTTACTGATAAGGCTGTCAGAGGACCTATGAAGAGGAAAGGATGAATAATGTGGACTCTCCCCAGGGAAGATATGACTCTGAAAAAGATTTGTCCCTACCTCACCCAGGCTGAGGAAACAGTTACGGGATCTAACCCTTGCCTTGCTTTTCCTTCAAAGAGAAGCTTGGTCTCCTTATTTTATCAAGAAAAGGAAAGAAATGGCATAACATGGCCATGCAAAAATTCAAATGGGAGCAAAAGTTATGATCATAATACTGACTTTCTGCAGAAAGAATTGTGCAAAAAATCCACTGCCTGAAAACATAGACAAGGGCAATAAGGTATTACAATAACTGGTCACTTGAACAATGTGGCAGGTGCTCTCTTTTCAGATATTTAATCTATAAATCTGTTTAATGAAGTGTTGTGGTTTTGGTTTTCATTTTCTTTTCCCTAAAGAATGTATCCTTAAAAATTAATACACCGCACCCAGTTCTGGGACCCCCAGGACAAGAAAGATGTGGATCTGTCGGAGTGAGTCCAGAGGAGAGACATGAGTTTGATCCAAGGGCTGGAGCTCCTCTGCTATGGAAACAGGTTGGGAGAGCTGGGGATGTTTATTCTGGAGAAGAGAAGGCTTCAGTGAGACCTTAGAGACTCTCCCAGTGCCTAAAGGTCTACAGGAGAGCTGGAGAGGGACTTTAAACAAGGGCATGGCCTGATAGGACAAGGGAGAATGGCTCTACAATGAAAAAAGGTAGATTTAAAGTAGATATTAGGAAGAAATTCTTCTCTTTGAGGGGGGGGAGGCCCTGGCACAGGTTGCCCAGAGAAGATGTGGATGCCCCATCCCTGGAAGTGTTCAAAGCCAGGCTGGATGAAGCTTGGAGCAACCTGATCTAGTGGAAGGTGTCCCTGCCCATGGCAGAGGGGTTGGAACAAACTGATCTGGAAAGTCTCTTCCAACTCAAACCATTCCATGATTCTATGACTCCATGATTCCATGACTCCATGACTCTATGGCTCAATGATTATACGATTCTGTGATTCAGGGTTCCGTCCATGGAAGTCATGCATTTTAGAGGTGGCCAGAAAAGAGAGTCACGAACATTCTCCATGGCTTCTAAATAAAATTGTTTTCCAACTCTCTTCTCAGCAGCTGCACCTCCAAGCACCCTCTGAAGGAAGCTTGTTCCATCAGGAATGGGGACATGCAGAGGAAAGGGGTTTGCTCCGCAATACTCAGGAGTCCAGCAGCAAAACCGGGCACGTGCCCACGTCTTGTGCATTCTGTTGGAGCCTTAATCCATTCAGTCTCCAGACTCCAAACTGCTCACAGGAAACCCCAGCAATGCTATCTCAGGCATGCCCTAGTCTTGTACATCATTAACAAAGGAAAAAGTCTCTGCTCCAGATGCTGACAGCTGAACTGTGAGGGCGAGGGAGGGGAGGAATTACACCAGAAACATCAACTCTGCTTTGATAGATCCTTGTACCACAAGGGAAAGCACTTCTTCATATGCATTTCTGGTTTGCAACATTTTTGTGTTTATTTTCTTTAAAGCTGAAATACCATCAAACAAGTTCAGAAGTTCAGTTAGGATGCTTAGAAAGCCGAATCTCATTCCAGAGGAAAAACGAGAGGTTGGTCATGTAGCCTCACAGGAGATTAATTTGCACAGAACTAGTAAAACTTCATAATACTAAAAGTTAAAATTTTGCAGAACAGAGTAAAACATAGAAATAAAAAACTTAAATCCTTAAGAAGTGGTCAAATCAGGAGATGCAGATTATTTTTTTTTTCCTCTTCTGGGACTGGAAATAGCCACTATGGTTATGCAGTGCTCAGACCAAAAATAAGATGTGACATTTTGAAGTGCATACAATCTGGTAAAATATAAAATATTTAATAAATATGTAAATTGGTCAAGTTGCTTCCCCAAGGAGGAAAGCTTCAGTCGTGTTTTACAGCCCTCATTCACTTACGCAAATACTTTAAGAGGATCAAGGATGGATTTTAAATGAAGTTAAAGTTTAACGAGAAATATATAATCCTTTGAGGAAGAGATATTGTCATCTTCATTTATAATTTCTTGCAAGTTTTAAAAGTAAGAAGTTGAGGGAGTAGCCTGCTGAAGCTTTGTGTGTGCAAACTGAGAGAATTGCAGCAGCTCACCTGAATCCTGCAGTCGGGGATGTAACAAAATGTAGACATTGACAATCTTTTCTATTCCTTGGGGAGTTCTGGATTTTCCTGAGGATATATGTAAATTCACTGACATCAACCCTGCTTTAATGATATGTTCAGTCTCTGGAAACTGTTAATGAACCACAATCATAGGATGGTTTGGGTTGGAAGGAACTTTAAAGATCATCTCATTCCAACCTCGTGTCATGGGCAGGGACACCTTCCACTGGACCAGGTTGCTCCAAGCCCCATCCAACCTGGCCTTGAACACTTCCAGGGATGGGGCAGCCACAGCTTCTCTCTGCAGTCTGTGCCAGGGCCTCACCACCCTCACAGGGAAGAATTTCTTCCTAAAATCCAATATAAATCTACCCTCCTCCAGCTTAAATCCATGAGTCAAAGATAGTTGTGTACGTCACGTTCAGTGGCATCTTCTCGTGATGCAGGTTTTTTAAAAGCCTGTTATAATCCTGAAAATAGCTGTGGATGCTAAGGAGGCTATTGAAGGAAAAGCAAGTGGCTAGATAAAGAAAATAAGAAAGAAAATAGCCCAGAAAGCACCTTTGCCCTGGGAAAGACCCAGCAAAGGGACATGCTACATTTATATTTTCCTGGTTCTGGGCACAAGGCAGAACGAAAATAAATAAATACGGATTGAGAGTTGTTGGAGCTGGAGAGCGTTTACAGCGGATGAATGAGTTTTGTGGGGCTGGTATCAGAACGCAGAAATTTCCCTTGGCACACACTTTTCTTGCACACTTGTGCATTGCTCTGTTCGTTTTCACTTTGTTTCTGAGTAATTTTACACTGGAAATGATTTTTCTTCCTGCTTCATGTGCTCACACTTTGCATGCTGGAGACTTTGAAAGAAGTTGATCAAGGACTTAACGTGTGGGGTTCAAAGTTTACTTTTCTCCCTGTTAGGGAGAAAAATATCACCATTATATCATATTTCAGTGATGTCTGCTCAGAGACCTGCATTCTGCCACCCTTGATAAAGGTCCAAAGAGGTGCTGTGGTGCTGAGGAAAGCGAGATGAAGTGAGAACAGCTTCTTTTGTTCAAAAACTGAACTAAATCTACATTAACATCGCATCATTCACAGAGCAGTCAGGTTTTTTCATCTCCTCTGACTTCAACTCTGTTGCCCTTGAGAGGACAGAAGAAGAAAATGAAGAGTTGAAGTACTGTGAGAACAGAAGATGACAAACCCACGAGCAACTTTATTTTCCTCCTCAAAAGCAACAGTTTCACAGAATCCATTTCATTGTTGTCTTCATCAGGTTGCTGTAGGATTGTGTGAGGTTTCCAGGAGTGTGGCCGATGTCCATAGCTAAACCACACCCGTACGTACACTTTTTAAACATAAAAAGTTCTGTGGTAGATAGAACGTAGAAGAGTTTAGAGAAAGTTTTACATACTCTTAAACCAGCCCTGATATCAGCCCTGCTTTTATGATAAAACATCGAGTATCAGCTTCTTGACGTATCCACCCCAGCCAGAATCACGGCTTCACCATCGTGTCAGCTTGTTTCTCATCTTACACCCTGAAATCAACAGTCAGACACAATTTCTGCAGCCCAGAAATGAAAATGAAGCTTGGTGCTCCTCCAGGTGCAGTCTGGGCTGTTACTGCCAGATTCACTCCCCCTACACAGATGCACAAGATCAGCATAGAACCTTAATGGAAAGTTTCAGCTGCCTTCACTTTATCAGGGCAAAACTAACTTATTCAAAGTGTTTGGTGGGTGGGCTGAAACTCCCACAGGTGTCAGTGGGGAGAGTTGATCACTTCTGGAGCACAGAGCCAGCAGTAAACACATCATTTTCCTCGTGGAAAAGCCTTCTCAGCCTTCAGTGAGCTGCTGCTGAGGACTAGATTAAGGTGTAAGTTAGGCCATATATCTTTACCTGGCTAACATTCAGTGCAATGAACCCAAAGTCAAGAGATTTGCATGAAACTTGTTCTTTATAGCTAACATTTTGCTTCTACCACCTCCCTCAGTCAGCGGGGAAGTGTGAGCAATAACGTGGTTTGGTTTGGGTTTTCATTAGTATTATTTCATTTGAATTCCTCTCTTCACACCTTTTTTCCTCCTTGGGGAGTATCAAAACCATCATCTCTGCAGTCACCTACCCTCTCCCCGTGTCTCCTCTGTGCCTGCGCAGAGCAACACCCAAGACATTTCCTTTGATGTCATTGTAGCCCAGTAGCAAGGGGAAACTAGAGACGGTTGTACGAGTAAACTCCTCCGGAAAATTAGTTCCACAGGCTGGCAGTCAAGCAGTTAAACCAGGCATGGAAATGGTTTGCAATCTGTTCCACCAGTCTCTCAAGCTTCCATTGTCAAAGCGGGATTATTTTTCAGTAAAACAGCAGCCCTGGGGAATCAGTGTAATTAAAGACAACAACAACAACAAAAATTTATTGTTTTTAAATATATCTCTAAGCTACGGGGGAAAGGGAAGGAGAAATCTATTGTAAATTACAATATTTCTCCTTACTGTTCGCGCTTATCAGCCTGTATCCAGTCACGAGCCAAAGAAGCTGGGTTTGATCTCCTGTACTTGAGACAGCCTTTGCTCTTTAAAAGGATTCCATCCTCGGTGTTTATTCATGGGGACAACAAAATGTTCCTCACCACTGGGAACTGCTGGGAAGAGCAGAGAGGGTGCAGCTTTCCTGGGCTGCTTGAGCACAAAACATCACAGCTTTAAACAAGTGTCTCCCACGACCTTCCTCAAGGACACCTCCCTGCAGGAGGAAGCAGGGATGCTGTTTTCCTGGTTTGCTGTACGTAGGGGGCCTCTTAATGGGATTTCATGTCAGACCCAGAAGTCTGGGGGAGGTTTAATGAGCATAAAAGGCTAACCTTCCCTCTCACTTTCCCCTGAAATCCACTGCCTCTGCTCTAGGTTAGCCTGAACACTCTCAACAGTCAGGATGATGTTACTGTGACAGTTAAGCCCTGTCTTCAAAAGGGAATTGCCTGTTCCCTAAACAAGGAAATGACATGTGGTGAAGATAGAGAAAAACTCAAGAAAAAAGAAATTTAAACTTCGATTTTATTTCAGTCACCTTCCATCATGTGAAAGCTTCTGCTTTGAACACAGCTGAATGTCCTTTTTGCCATCTTTAATGACCAACCTCAGAAAGAAGGAGAAATTAATAAAAACGTTGGATTTGACGATCTTGGAGGCCTTTTCCAACCTCAGAGATTCTATGATTGCTTTCTGTGATTCTCTTCCACAAAAAACAAACCCACCCAGATCCATGGGAGACCTCTCCTCCAGCAGTCTAAGAGCTACAAGTTGCTAGAGACTGGGAAGCTGTATGGAAAAACAGCACTTTCTAAAGGCTGATTTCTCCTTAAATTCCTGCCCAACCCACTGCCACTGGTCAGCTTCAGGAGCAGGATGCTGAAGGCCAAGATCCAATCGTGTCTCTCAGTATTTTTAATGCTATTTTCCAACATCAACAGCTTTGGTGTAATGTTGATTTTTCTCTCTTAGTTCTGCAGAACTGTAGCTGCTGCCAGCAGGATGTTTTTGGGCAGTCAGTAATGCCACGGCACAGCTTGAACAGGAGCTGAGGAATATTTTTATGCTGTTGTAACAAGAGATGAGAAATCAGACAGAGATAATGAAATCAAGCAAAACAGATTTAGTGAAGATATGAAGCCTGCAGTGCCTGGTTCCAGCAAGAACAGATCATCGCTGCTGAATTTGAAAGGCCGAGGTTATTGGGGTAGATCTTCCTGCTGAAAGGGCTAAACTGGGACTGTGGATCAAAAGGAGAAGTGAAGAGCAGAAAGGAGATGTGAGCAGTGTCTCAAAAAACCCCACCTGTGTCTCTACAGAGAATCCTAGAATCACAGAATGGTTTGGGTTGGCAGGGACCTTAAAAACCATCTCATTCCAAGCTCCCTGCCTTGGATGGGGACACCTTCCACTCGACCAGGTTGCTCCAAGCCCTATACAGCCCAGCCTTGAACAATTCCAGGGATGGGGCAGCCACAGTTTCTCTTCACCACCCTCACAGGGCATAATTTCTTGTCCCTTCAGACAGCAGGCAGCAGATTAATTCCCATTTCTTCATGGAGCCATGTTGCAAACTGAAGTAACTGAATTAACTAAACAGTGCAAGGGAGGACAAACAAAATACCCACCCACATATTCCCTAAAAATGCAGCAATCTCTTCTTTTCAGAGCCAGCTTATTTCCTTGACTTTTTTTCTAGCTGCTTTGACATAAGTAATAAGTTTGTAAAACAGTCCTGGACAGGAAGAAATGATTGGGAGTGAGGAAAGCTGGAAATCACTTAAATCCACTTTACCAGAGAGAACTTTTAGGCATGGAAGGAAATCTAACAAAATATTCATGATTTGAGAATTTAGTCTTTAATATTTACATGATATTACAGCAAAGTGTTATTCTGGCTTTCCTCATGGCAAAATAAACCTTCAAGACAGGCATTTTCATGGAATCACAGAATCGTAGAATACCCTGAGTTGGAAGGGACCCACAAAAACCATCAAAGTGCAATTCCTGTCTCTCTCCAAAGAAACTGAGGCGACAATAGCCACCAGGCCCAACCAACCTCTTAAGAAAGGTATGTTTTGGTTATGTATTTTCAACCCTGCTCCAATGTAATTTAAAAGTTAATGAGTTGTGCTATTGTTCTCCAACCCCCCCAGCCTGCCTCATCCTGCCCAATTTAGACATGGTTGTGGAAAAAACAGCACTGTGTAGATCCTTATGGATAACCCACCCCTCCCAGACTGCGGTGCTCATTTGGATTTTGGCTCCAGTTTCACCAGCAGCTGTGGCCCTGTTCCCTGTAGTCCCAGAGCAGGAAGGCAGGGAGACATTGGAACAGGCTGTCCACAGAAGATGTGGATGCTCCATCCCTGGAGGTGTTCAAGGCCAGGTAGGATGGGTCCCTGAGCAACCTGATCAAGTTGTTGGCATCCCTGCCTATAGAGGGGGGTTGAAATAAGATGATTTTTCAGGTCCCTTCCAATCCAAACCATTCCATTGCTCTGTGATTCTGTTATTCTATGATATATATACCATATATACACCATAAGATATATATAGCCTACAAAATTGTTTATAATCTTACATTATATATTATTACTGTGTCTCTGTGTAGATATGCAGATATATGTATCATGTGTAGAATATCAATAAATAAAACTTCAGCAAAATAGGGAATTCTCTAGGAGAATAAGCCAGATTTTCTCATCGTAGTGGCTTTTGATCTATCGTATTTCATAATCCCTTCTTTTCACCTGTTTTAATATTTCTTTCTTGAAGAAATTGAAGAGCACTCCAAGTCTGACAGCTGAGTAGTGCACTAGTGACAACCCACATATCAGGAATTTACATACGGTTGCCCTAAGGTTTAATTCTGAAAAAAACTGGGAATTCACAACTATCACTTGCAATTCTTACAGCATTTCTCAGCATTCCTGGTTTCTGTCACCGACCTGGGTCTCTGGTTCAGCACGAAGACAGGAGGGGGCATGTTGCCAGCCTGGATTATGTCAAAGGACCACAGCCCAAGCCCTGTGGTCTAGAAAGAGATGACAGGAGCCTTTTAACAAGGCAGTGCCCAAGGCCACTCATCCAGCAGGTGTAAATCACCAGCTGGGAATTTGGCCCTGAATGTACAAGTTAGTACATAATGCCAACGTTTAAAAGTATTTTATGGCTGTCTCAGCTAATTGCTAAATGAAATTCAAGTGAAAAATTGAAAGCCAAAGGAAACACCACTACAAAGCTTTTTTTTTTTTTTTTGGCTGTGCAGGTGTTCCACTCTCCAGAGGACAAAAATGTTTGACAGAAAAGGATATTTGTGTTGGCAGGATCACTTGATCCATGTTTCAGGAGCCAAATTGAAAATGTATTTTCACAAGGTGCAACTGTAGATCATTAGAAGGAGCCAACTTCTGCGGTTGCACAAGTACTTCTGAGAGAGAACAGATGTATAAATTAAAATATACCCCAAACCTGACAGAAATATTTTTGGGGAAGGGAAAATTCAGTAAAGGCAGCAGATTTTTGAGTTGCCAATCTTTGCAAACGGTCCAGGACTGGTTGGGCTTTGTTGTTCCTTCTGCAACGAAAGCTCTACAACAACTTTTTTCCCCCTGCTTTTAGTAAAGGATAATCTCATCTCTCAGTGACTGGGGATTCACATCACCCAGAATGACAGCCCTCAGAGAAAAGAGACATTTGAGGCACCCACAAGTTTCCCCAGGAAACTGACAAAACAGAACTGCAAATTTCTGGTTTTTGGGAGTAAATCCAACATGTTACAGCCCTGCAAACACCAGCTGGAGGAGGTGATTTGCTTGAGGGAAATGATGGCATCCAGAGAGACCTTGGCTGGCCTGTCAGAACATCATCAAGTTCAAAACTGTGGTCACACCACGCAAAGACAAACACTTGAAGAACAGACCAGCCATAGACACCTGAACAGTTAAAAAATTGCTGTTGGAGCTAAAGGATGTAAACCAAGGCTGCCCAAAGTCTGTGACCCATAACTGACACTGTCAATCCCATCCTTCCGTCCCACATGACCCGTGGCCAGCACCACAGCGACAACTGGCAGCCCACAAGATGCTCCATCATTTTTCTCCCATGGTGATGGTGTCGGAGTCACACCTGGCAGCAGGCATCGATTTTGTGGCATAAAGAGAACATTCTCATTAGGGGAAATCGGACTCACTCATTTTCTAGCACTGCGTAGAGAGACACCTTATTTCACTTTTTAACCCTATTATCCATGACAGTAATTCTCAAGGACTCCATTATCCATGTCAGGAACAAATCTCTGAAGAGAAAGATATTAAAGTATGGCAAATGGAGGATTCTTATCGTATCGAGAAAATAGAAAAGGAACTCAAGCATTACTAACTTTGTAGAGTTCAAGCTATTCTTGACATAGGAAAATGAACCTCCTGGTATTGCTTCCATTTGGTTTGGAAGTTGGAAATTTACTTTTTGATGTGAAAAAATATTGCTCGGTGTTTTCCCTATAAAGAAACCAGCAGCCTGTACTTCTTTAACGAGCTGTTCAACATCTCTTTTCCTTACAGTAGCATTTACTTGATTATATTTCTTAATATATTTATTTATTGACCTATTACATACTTAATATGATATTCAGAATCCAATCCATCTTGCCACAACTTTTAAGGCGCTTATCCTAAGCCTTTAATACTATCAAGTGTTTTAAAAATGTCTGATCAGGACAAAAATCCCAAATACTCTGATTAAACATATGCTTTTGAGTTTCAGATGACCTTTGTCTGCTTTCAAAAACTAGATTGATTTTTTTCCACAGTATTTCCAAATGCAGCAAAAATCTATTAGATAGATGAGAAAATTGCTTGTTAATTATCATTGTTAGCATTAATGATGGCAATTAGATTCTGGAAAAAAAATCAGTCCATCTGAATCATAACTTCTGAATCAGAGTACTGATGAAAACTGCTATTTATTTTTAATTCCCTGTGACAGCATCTCACTGGGTCTTAATACAATTTGTAACTTTGAAATCCAAGTGCCAAGAGAGTTTTAACAGTACTTTTCCAGATGAGTTTTTTCTTCACCGTCATTTGCCTCTCTGGCACTTCCTAAATTTCTCAGTTCTCACAACGGTCCCATAACCGATGGAGATCCCCAGAAGTGCAGGTGAGCTGATAAATCTACACTGTGTCACTATGAGCCTTTTCAACTCATGGTCCTGCCTCAGAAGAAGTCCTTTCTCAACAAACCAACAAGGCCCAGATGTAAAGGAAATCTGGACATCTGAATTTCACCAAAATAAGCAATGCGACAGCTGCAGGTGTCAAGAAACTGCCTGAGTATGGAGGGAAATGTAACTTTGTTTATGTTTCTGTAGGTATTTATTATTAGATATGACTGGAAACTAAATAATGAACTCCACAGTTTGGTGTCATTGTTGAGCTGGCTGACTGGGCGCTCTTCCTCATCATCCAGGCAATTAATGAAGATGTTAAACAGGATTGGATGTTGGGATCCACGACTCCAACGAGACTTTCCACCACTGACCACCACCCTCCACGTCCATTCAGCCAGTTTTCAATCCACCTCCCTGCCCATGTATCAACATCTTTACTGGGAGGATCTGATGTGAGACAGAGTTAAGGGCCTTCCTGAAGCCCAGGTAAGCAATACCCTCTCCTCTCCCCTCATCTGTTCACTGTTGTCCCTTCATCTCCTAGGTCAGACACTTCATCATGGAGATTTATCAAGCTGATCAAGCACAACTTCTCCTCGGTGAAGCCTTGCTCTCCTCCTCATCATTTCCCTATCCTTAATCTGCCTGAAATGCTTTTCAGGATAAACTTCTCCGCCACAATCCCAAGAACTGGGGTGAGGCTGACCAGCCTGTTGTTCCCTGGGTCCTCCTTTCTACCCTTTTTGAAGACAGGCTTGATATTTTCTTTCCTGGTCTTTCAGCACAGCTCCCAGTCACCACAACGAATCAGAGATTTCTCCCTCCTTTGTGTCCTTTGACACAAACTTCTGCATCTGTTGGCTGCCTCTTTTGGAAAATCCAGTGGATCAAACCCATAAATTCTCTATCCCACTTTCTTTTTTGACTGCTGTTTTTTCTGTGATGCAGAGATGATCATTATTTGGGAAACCCTGTGCCTTTCTATACTTGCTTTACATATATTGCGACCACAGTTTGGTTTAGACAACGTGAACATCAAATAACCTGCACCTTATCAAACACAAGCCAGGAATCACCATGAGAAAGGCTAAAGGAGCCCATGGGAAGTGGAAACTTTGGCAGAGAAGAAGGTTGGGAGGAATAATGATTTTAGGGCAAATTTCCGTGGTTTCCAACCATGTCTAGCAGCCATGTTGCTGTTTGTATCAGGTGTCTGGGGTTTTTTTTCCTTTTTACAAATATCATACTATTAATCAGTATTGTAAAAGTGGTGAAAAGTTTACTAAGTGGTGATTGCTCAGAAACTCATCTCGGGGTTAGGAAGTTTTCTTTTCTAACACAGAACAAAGGGCTCTGCCAGCAAATTACTTTCACACAAGAGACGGTGGTTGGCAGGAAAGCAAAAAAAAAAACCCATGGCACTAGAAAGGGATCCACAGTGCATAGCCTGGAGTCCTGAGCTGCTATTGTAATTTAAAGGACTAATTAATTTAAACTGTTGTCCTCCCCTTCTGTTTGCAAAAATGTCAAAGTCCAAAGCAGCCTGAAGTAAAATCTGTCCATCATTTTGCAATTCTGTTTTCTGTTCTTTAGCTGTGCAGCACTGGTTTTCAAACCTCTGTTCTCTGCCTTGCTTTCCTTTCTCTGTTGGAACTCCAGTGTGAATGTGCATTTATTTCCGTTTTTGGAACCTAATCTCTCTGCCTGGCTGTGATTTATCACCACAGCTGGTCCAATGATAATTGTCCTGCTTCTTTTAAGCATACTTTTATCTCCAGTAGCATTCACTTCATGAAAGCAGAGACTTTAAAATATGTGTTGGGGATGGCTACATGATGAATATTTATAGATATTTAAAATATTTAGAATGTTCAGCAATACGTTTATATATCTTTTTTCTCTTCAGCATAATTTCATTTTTATAGTGTTTTCAATACTAAAGCATTTTTTGTTTACTCTGGCACTCATCTAGCTCTGTTGTCCTTTTTCTGTTTGACTGGACCTTTAAACAGTTAAAGTCTAAGACTCCTAAACAAAGCTGAAATGTTTCTCAGCTCACAGGAACTCCAGGAGGCAATAAGGTCAGATGGATTTTAAAGTGTCTTTTTCCTTTTTAGTTATTTATTCTTAAGAAAATTTATTCTTAAGAAAAATCTCCACATATTTCCCTAAATGCCCATGGAAAATGGTAGTTCTGCAAACTGTGGCAGACTCAGGGTAAATACAGAGTAAATGCTGAGAAAACTGAACTCCAGGTACCTAAATTCTACTTGTTTATTAAGAATAAATGGTTATGACTTTAAATAGTTTCTTTAGATAGAACTTAAAACTTGAGAGGTGGGGTATTTTGGTGGGTTTTTTTTAATTTCCAGATTCATGGCCAGGATTTTTCTGACCTCAATTTGACACTCTGGAAATGAGATACCTCACTTAATGTAGCCTTGCAAGTTAATTTTTACATCATCACCACAAAAAGAACGCAGTAGAATGTGCTCTTGAGATCTCCGTGTCTCTGTACCAAAGGTGTGTGGACAAGGAGCTGCAAGAGACACCCCACTTTTCAATTGCCAAAGTGAGTTAAATGAGTCCTGGGGAGAGCTTCGACCCAGAATTAGCATTCTCAGGGGTTTTAAACATTCTTCTGACTTCTAATGAATAATCTCATTTCTAAACATTATCCTGACTTGATGTTAATTATTTTTTTTATGAGCCACAATACTGCAAATGTAATAAACAGTTACAGCTATCCTGACTGTTTCCTGATAAATAGTCCCTCATTCAATACTACTAAAAGTGCTTTTTAGACTGAAAAATGCATCACATTCTAGCTAAATTCCAGTGAAATGCTTTATGGGTTCAGGGTTTCAAGAATAAGGGAAATTTTTATATATTGATATTCATTGACATCAATTTTGACAACGGCCTTATTTGTGACAATGCCTTTTGTATCCTCCATATTATATAGTGTATTTCATGTAATATTATTTACTTATAAATATCTGATGTAGTTATGGATATAAACATGGACATGCATATGTCTGATGCAGGCAGAGATACCTTTCCACCTGCAGCTGGGCTGAAAAGCTGGAGACACCTCCTCCTACCTTCTTTGGTTTATTTTTTTCTCTTTTTGTTCAAGCCACTGCACCATAAATTAAAAAAAAAAAAAAAAAAGACAAAATCACAGTGCAACAGAAAGGGATTTGTAGTGGGTTGGTACTGGATGGTCCCATGTGATTCTTCCTATTTATGACTTTGTTTATCCTCTTCCACTACTCCTTTGGATGTGGCAGAGGTTGTGGTGGAGGAAGGAATAGAATCACAGAATCACAATTGTTAAGGTTGGGAAAAATACTTTAAGATCATCAAGTCCAACTGTCAACCCAATGCCATGCTCACCACTAAATAATGTCCTCAAGTGCCAGATCCACACACTTTTTGAACACTTCCAGGTATGGTGATTCCACCACGTTCTTGGGCAGCCTGTTCCAATGCTTGATCATCCTTCAGTGAAGAAATTTTTCCTAATATCCAATCTAAACCTCCTTTGGTGCAACTTAAGGTCATGACCTTTTGTTCTGTCTCTTGTTACCTGGGAGAGGAGACTGACCTCCATCTGGCTACAGCCTCCAGTCAGGGAGTTGCAGAGAGGGAGAAGGTCTCCCCTTGAGCCTCCTTTTCTCCAGACTGAGCCCCCACAGCTCCCTCGGCTGCTTCTCATCAGACTCGTGCTTCAGACCCTTCCCCAGCTCCATTGTCTTTCTCTGGACACACTCCAGACCCTCAAAGCCCTTCTTGTGGTGAGGTGGCCCACTGGAGCTGCTGCTGAATGAGTGCTGCCACCTCATCTCTGCCCACAACTGCTCATCCCTTCAGCTGAAAAAGGAGGCAAACAGCCACCAGGCAGAAGCAGTGACATCCCTGCACTGTGCAGCACAGAGCAGGGAAATGCACAGAGGAGAGGATTTAGCCTGTAAGCTGTTTGTCTCTGTTGTCATTGCCATTAATCAATCCGTGCTTAATGCCATTTCTTTCAATTCACTAACTCTCTGCTGCCAAATCAGTATAATCCTGTTCTCCTCACTCTGTGTGTGCGTGTGTCTCCTGACTTCACCTCCTTCCTGCTGTCTCTTCTTCCCCTGCCACCCACCTGCCTCCAAAATGCCACGGGGGACAATTTAACGGAAAGACAGATATTTTATACAAGAATCTAAGGCGTTGGTCTGGATGCCGGAGGCTCCTTCAGGCATGGAACACATGGGAAAATGACTGGGGGTGAAAAGACAAGTAGATATAGTGGAAAACACAGTTTGTATTCCCTGGATGGAGCAGGGTCAGCACACCCGACCTCCCACAAACACAGTCTAAGGGGGCCTCAACAGAAGATGGAGCAGAGTAGAGACCCCACAGGCAGACTCTGTTCCCTTGCAGGGGAGGGAACTCAGTGGTAGATCATATTTATACAGAAGAGTTAAGTATGTCTGCTTCTACGACATATTTATATTTATTTATCTCACATCTTGTTGTTCTTTTCTCTAAAGACGTCCAGAACATTAAAGTTTTTCTGCTGGATTTCACTTTTGACAAAGAATTCAAAAGATATTTGTGATAATTTCCTATCAGCTTGTATTTTCTTTGTTTTCAAACCTAATCTGCCAGTTCTGATCCTTTCCTTAGAGAAGAGTCCAAAATCCAACATATCAGAATTAAATTTACAGCTGATTTTAAGAGATGTAAAAATATTTTGAGAAAATCAGAGATGAAAAGTAGAGTTCTCTTCTTTTTCTTCTTTCAAGAAAAGATGGCTGTTGTTTTAAATTATATAAATACCTTCTTTCAAAAAAGTTCATGGAATTAATTTTCCCTGGTATAATTACAGGAAGTCATAAGGCCACAAAACACTAACAATGCTACAGTAATTTAAAAAAACCCACAAATGAGGAAAAACAACTCCTCTGCACATACACATTTACTAGAAAAAGAAAATGTTGCAGTGATGAAATACAGGGAATAAACAAATTTCAGACTAATCAGAGTTCCTCTGTTCACTTAATTTTTGCTAAAGCAAAAAACAAAGAAGGGAAGAATTTAAATTACAGTAGAAATAGATTTTAAAAAACACTGAAGCTCATAAAAACGTTAACTTCCTTGAAGGTACAATGTCTTTCTTATATAAAACTATAGCACTTATGTAAAACTTACATAAAAACTATACTGTGAAGATAAGAAAATATAGGAACCTCCTAAGCAGAAGATTTATCCTAAAAAGGAGGAAAGCTAATCTTTAAAAATAACTAATAGCAGTCCCTGCAAGAAAATTCCTTTAGAAGTTTTATAACAGGTGAGATGTCAGGTGATTTTCACACAGGTGAAGTATTTTGGTCTGAAATTATAGCATCAGCAAATTTTGCAAGAATATAAAGAGAAAAAGGAGCAGAGGTTCAGATACCTTCCAATTTTCCTATTAGACATCCTTAACTATATGAATTTTTTCCAAAATCTGCTTTTATGACATTTCTGATGATTGCCTTGGGGACACACTGGCTTTTTGTCCTCTTGATGTCAACTCTTCCAAAATCGCACAATTAGGAGATAATTTCACACCACCTGGTCATTGATGCCCCGTGCCCACACTGCCCCTGGACAGTTCACTGCTCAGAAGAAGGAAAAGGACAGAGGTCTTGTCTCCAAAACAAAGTCATCCCATCAAGATGGAAATGAGAAGAAAACCCAGCAAGCAGGAGAGGAACATAATCATTCCCTGGTTTAGTTTTGTTTGTTTGTTTGTTTTCTTTCCATTTCTCTCCTATATCCATCTGTACAATGGGCTCCTGTTGTATTTTGGATCCCAGTGTCTGATCTCTGACTTCCCCACATGCATCAATCACAGGTTTGCAGCACCCAGGGCTGGACAGGGATTTTTCACAAGGACAGGTAGTGGCAGGACAAGGACAAAGGGCCTTAAACTGGGGAAGGTTTTAGATTAAATATTTGGAGGAAATTCTTTATAAGGTTGGTGAGACACTGGTACAAGTTGTCCAGAGACGTTATGGACTCCCCATCCCTGGAAGTGTCCAAGGCCAGGTTGGATGGGGCTTGGAGCACCCTGGGACAGTGGAAGGTGTCCCTGTCCATGGCAGGGGGTTGGAAAGATGATCTTTAAGGTCCCTTCCAACCCAAACCATTCTGTGTTTCTATAACCAAGTCTGGAAGTTGCTCAGTGGAAAAGAAGTAAATCTCTACAGAACATGTGTCTACAGAGGAGGGGGTCGAGGGCACACACCTCAACCCCCCAGTGAGGATATGGTGACACCGATTAGGGCCGTGCTGTCTCCACCTGTAAATTGGAAATGGGAATTGGTTGTGAGAAGTTAATAATATCTGTTTAATCAATCCTGTTCGTTAATGGCCTGTCAAAGGGTGTTATGTCTAATTACCGCCTTTCCTTTTTCCTTCATATTTTTTTTGCTTCCCTTGTTTGTATGTGTTTACTGAATGTTGACAACATCCAACCCTCCTGACTTTAGGAACGCGTCGCTTCGAGTCAGCATCTGCTCCGTGTTTCATTTTTAGCTCAAGAACATATTGGCCTTCAGACACAAACAAGTGAAACCCCAACATCTGACTCTATTTCTGGGAAAGCATGCTGAGGGGTGGAGCTCCAAGAACATCTTTCACAGGGTTTATTAAAAATCAATATAGATTTTTTTTTTTTCTCTTTCCCTGAAGTCACACTGAGTTAGAGAGTACTGTTGCTGCAGGCCAGTTGGATATTTGGCATCCCCACCCTGCTTAAACCATATCCACTTACACATATAAATGTGTTAATACCCCTTCATGCCTTGCTGGCTTTATGTTATATCTTTGTCAGATTTCTGAAGATTTATTTCTCTAAATGTCGGAAATTATCCCTTGACCAACACCTAAATGAATTACGACCTGGTAATCTGCGTCAAGTTCAACTGAGCACACTGTATATCAGCAGGAGAGAGTGAAGCTGCTTCTGATGGTCTCATTAGAGTTCACCATGTCAGCTCTGAAAGGCTCCTCTGCTGACCTGAGCACTCACGCTGCTGGCACACGTGGCTGCTTAAAATAGACTGAGCCAAAGTTCATGGGCAGTTTTTTAAAAGGGAAGAAATGAAGACAGAAGAATGAGAGGCATCAGGATAAAGCCAATAAGAATGTCACTGCAATTCTAATTTCTCTTTTTCAGTCACTCTTTAGGGGTTTTTTGGCTTGGTATTTTTAGGTTAAGATCAGTGTCTTGGCTTAACAGGTTAACAGGGGTTGAAAAGCTCCAGTTCCAACTATAAACGTTGTGGTCCATCTTAAGTAATTTAATCAAGACATGTAATGCTGAGTCTGGGAACTTCCACATGCAAAATGAGGAAGAGGCTGCCCAGGGAAGTGGTGGAATCTCCATCCCTGTTAAAAAAACATGTGGTCGTTGTGCTTGGGGACATGGTTCAGTGGTGAGCTGGGCAGTGCAGGGTTAATGGTTGGAATTTATGATCTAAGAGGTCTTTTCCAACCAAGAGATGTTCTTTCTGAATGGAAGAGAGAGATCATGCAAAATGCATCCATTAGCAGCACACGTCAGCCACGGAGAAAGATGAGAAAGAAAATCCCTGCTCAAAATGCACAGCCCAGTAAAATCTGGAGAACAAAGCAGCCTATTTTGCTATCTGGGGTTGACATTAATTAAGTGCTGACACATACAAATGGTTTTTCTCTTTCCTGGATATTTATCTTTATGCAGGTGGATAGAAAGATATTATAGTCAGCTCCCTTGAGATACTGCACGGAAGCAATCAATCCAATTCTTGCACTATTTATCCATGCTTCTCTCTACATCCTATTAAAACAAGTGAAAAAAATGTCCTCCTGGCTCTTAATTGCCTTGGGTCACTTCATGTATATGTAGATGTGTGTTTAGTTCTTGGGTGAAGTCTGTGAGTGCATGGATCCATCACACCCCTCAAAAATTTCTCTCAGCTTTTGTTAACCTCACTGTGCTGCTGATTAATTTCAATTAACTTTTTCTAAGATGGTGAAATATTTAACAGATACAGGTGGCACATCATTGTTATTAATGTTGTCAGGGCTAATTGGAGTGTTGTTGCATTCTAATATTGCCTCAAATTTGTCAGCTTCTTCCAAATCCAGATAAATAAGTACATGGATTAGGTAGTAAGTAAGCAGTGCAGGTAATGAAATAACATTTCAAACCATGTCTCCAAGCACTTTTTTATCCTACCAACATTAATAATCGAAAAGGAGATCTTTATTTTCCTTTTTCTATTTCTTTCTGCCTCTGTTGTTTTTAAAGTAGGCTTTTCCCCCTCTAGATTCCTAGAAAATGAGGAACTGGAGTCGCCTTAGAGGCAAATGTTTTAAAGGAATGTTATTTCTTTCACAGTGATAATTTATAACAGATCCCCTCTCCTACCCTTACCCTCTTCCCAACTGTTAATCTTTTGGCACTCTGTAAAAAATGACATTTTTACCTTACACTTCTGTGTGGATAGTCAAAGATCCAATTCAAGACAGCATGAACACAAGTTTATTTCACCTCCTTTGAGCACAGTTCTGTTTAAGACACACTTAACTTTAAGAACATACTTAAGTCTCTCAAAGCACTTTGATGCAAGTGGGACAGAGAACAAAAAAACCTTAGAAAACAAACATAGCAAGAGGAAGATTTTTGAAAATGTTTATCTGGGTGGATATACACTTCAGTTTCCTTTTAACAAAAGAAGAGTGAAAGAGAAAGGCAGAATTTTTCTTGATAGAAATAATGCAGCTGAGGCCCAGGCTCTTTAAAGGCTTTTTTTTATTTTCAAAGGCCATAGTGAGCAGTTGTCAGATGTTTCATTTTCTTTGTTTACTTACTATTATCATGACACTTCTTTATTTTGCTTCTGCAAAGTTTTCTCAAAGAACACAAAAGCATGAGGTGTTTTTTTGCTACTTACATAGTCAATGTTGGAAGGGAAGGACTGGAATACAATTTCCAACCCTGAGCTGTAACAATCATACCTGTTCCAAACATCAAAGTCTGTCCTTAAATCACCTATGCTGTGGTTCATAAATTTAAGCAGAATGCATCTTTTACAATTTCAGTAAAGAGAGAGATAACAAAAAAATAAATTAAGGAATACCAGCTTTGTCAAAAAAAACCCCAAAGTTGGTCCAAGATGTGGATCTCAGAAGAGAGCCCAACTTTCCTGGACTCCAAACAAGCCCTTGAACCAAAAGTTCTTTTGTTGCAGCCCGTTGCATATCCATTTTCCATTCAGTTATCCATTTTGGTGGGATAAAAGTTATACTGAGATCATATGAATTTATTTTCGAACCATAAGAATTAACTTCTTCTCCTTCAAAGTGTGTATTCCAGTTGAGGCAGGAAATGGAGAGCTACCGGTTTCCTTTGGTAGAAGAACTGTCAATAAATCTTGAAGATTTTATCAAAATTTGACTCAAGTATATCCTGTCTGTCCCAATGATTGATATTTTACAGTATGTCATGGAATTGGAAATGATTGATATTATCCTTTTTCTTCCTTTCTTCTTCTTTCTTTCTTTCTTTCTTTCTTTCTTTCTTTCTTTCTTTCTTTCTTTCTTTCTTTCTTTCTTTCTTTCTTTTTCTTTCTTTCTTTTTCTTTCTTTCTTTTTCTTTCTTTCTTTCTTTCTTTCTCTCTTTCTTTTTCTCTTTCTTTCTCTCTTTCTTTCTCTCTTTCTCTTAAGGAGCCTGAGAAAGCAAGCCACTGGAATGTCACGTGGATGAGCTCTTTGCATCATTAGTTCAATTTCAGATTTTCAAAGAATTCATCCTGGTTCTGAGGGCAGCAGGAGAAACACATTACCAGGGAATACCTCACAAATATGGAGGAGGAGTTTAGTTGCTGTTATTTACATCTATTACAGCAATACCTGGGACAGGAAAAAATTCCCCAGTATCACAGATTAGTCCAAATAGCACTGCCCAAGTGCAAAGTTAATTACTATTTATTTTTGTGGTGCTTGTTTCCATTTGCTTGCAGCCTGCACCCGCTCCCTGATTCCAAGTTATGAAAGCCAGGGCCAGTGTCCTGCTGTAAATGGGCAGATTTTAAACACATTAAAAAAAAAGGAGGCTTGGAGATGTAATATCCTCCCAAGGCATCCAAGAAAGGCAGCAGCTCATAACTCCTGCCCTTGACTGAGTTTTTGATTCAAGAGAAGCTTTTGCCCACTCATGGACAAGATGTCATTGATGAGCTGTTTGGAAAAGTCCTGTTTTAGAGTCTCTGTCTTTTTTTTCCCACCAAGTACCAAATAAATGTTTCTCTAAACACACTGTGATGAGGAAACCTTGAAAGTTTTCTGGGATGTGATTAGAAGTCCTACATAAAGCTGGGGTGTAACAAAGCTGTAAATTCTTGATTGATAAAATTATGGGAGTTTATACTGTGACAGTTCATATAACAAATTTTTCATTTGGCGCTTTTCAAGCTGCAATCACAAACTCTAATTCAGCAGAGCCCACAAAGATGGATTGCGGCCTTGGACAGACGAGGCCACCTGATGCAGGAGCTGAGCCCATGTTTGGTTTCAGCAGCCAAGCACAAGGACATGCAGGGATAGGACAAAGGGGAAGGGCTTTAAGTTGAAGGAGGATAGATTTGGATTGGATGTTACAAAGAGGATGGTGAGGCCCTGGCACAGGCTGCCCAGAGAAGCTGGGCCTTACCCATCTCTGGAAGTGCTCAAGGCCAGTTTGGAGAGGGCCCTGAGCAACCTGGTCTAGGTGAAAGGTGTCCCAGCCCATGGCAGGAGTTTGGAATGAGATGAACTTTAAATCCCTTCCAACTCAACTCATTCTATAATTCTTTGACCGTCCGAATGTGTGTCTTATTTGGCACACTAACAGAAATCACAGAGATGAATCCATCCATCAGTGATGTCGCCATCACACTTCTGAGAGCAACCAGCTCCCTCACCACTCAGTACTGTTCTATCTACACATCTAAATCCTTCTAAAGAACTGTCATTCGCAGCATATGCAGAAGGTGGTTACATTTGAACCTGTGTTACTGCCTCAATTTCCACATAACATTAATTTATTTAATTTTCACACTGCTTTTGCAAGTGTGTGTGTTATGTTCTTTGACCAGTTTCTCTAACAAAACTAATTTCCCCTTCTTCAGTTCTATGAATTTTGCCCATGGTAGTGGTTCTGAAAGGAAAACACTCGTTACAGACATTACTTGATCTCAAGATTCATTAAGTCCCAGAGGACTTTCATCAAATATATTTATTCTAAAGGCATAATGGAGCAAATGAGTCTGAGATAACTGAAACATAAAAGGAATTGATAATCACTTTGTACTTAAGATCATATCCCAGACATTTTGCCTGTGCTTTCAGTGATATTCTAGGAAATGCTCATTCTACTGCATCTATTCTAGTTCTTTGCAACAGGCTTGTAAAAATTATTTGATTTAGGAGGTTGACTTTGTTCATTTTTGTGGGAATAGATCCCTCTCTTTAACCACCTTCCTTAAATTCATCCATTTAAAAAACATTCAATATATCCAGAAAGAAACATTTATCCTTCTCTAGCAACCATAAAAATAAAAAATGCTTCCTAACTGCAGGCACCTCGTCTTTTTTTGTTTGTGGCAGAGTTAACACAAACAAAACTTGCTTCTTAGTTCTGAAATTGCTGTGATTTGTATTTGAACACTAATTTGCCTAAAGGTTCCTTTATATCAGTTGTTCTTCAGCACAATACACTGAGTTACCAGGATCCCTGGCCATGAGTTTTGGCAGCTGGGCTCGTGGCAGTGAGGGGTTATCCAGGGCTTGAAGCAGCTTCCCAGCAGTCCAGCTCTTCTTTTTGTAGGAGTGGTAAGAACTTAAAGCAACCAGACACGATCTGCTGTGGCAATCAAATTTCAGCTCCCATTCCTGTTCTGTGTCATTCTGGCTCATCATAGACACTCTTATTTGCTGCTGACCTCAAACAAGAGTCAGAAATCTTCCTCCTCCTCAAACAGCTCTTGTGTTTCTTCAGTTTTGCTTCAGTAGTACTGATAGCTTGAACCCAGCTTTTTGTGATGTCAAAATACCGAGTAACTGTGGCTGTAGAAGGATATTTACCTATTCTAGATGAAATATGCCCCAGAAATAACTCACTGCAAACCTAACTACTCTCAGTGACACGATCAGCTGACAACAATAAGTTGAAGCCCAGCCTTTCAAACCCAGGAATGCCCTCATGGGACACCAGCCCAGCTGAAGACAACAGGGGTTCCTTTTCTGCTTGGTACATGTAGCGTGTTGAGGTTGGTTACGCACCAAGCACCAATAAACTGTTTACTTACTTGCCTCTGCTATGGGTAAGCAGAGAAGGGGAAACTAAAAATTCACTTTTTGTGAGGTGAAATAAGGATTATTGAGGAAAAACGGAAGAACTTTAAGGCAAAACAGGCTCAGACTTAACAGTATAAAGAGAACTTATTACTAACAGAAGTAAAAGTAAAAAGAAATTATGGGGAATTAAAGCAAACTTCCAGAACAAACCCTTATTTCCAGTACTTCCCTCCTTC
>VZTA01021972.1:29248-91914 GCA_013398855.1 Mohoua ochrocephala
CATGCACTTTAATGAATTACAGAGAAAACAGTTTGTGTGTTACAGTCTTTGCCACAGCTTGCATGAAGAATTTCAGATCTGGCACTGGGAAACAGCGCCTCCTCTCCTTGCCTTCCTCACTGACCTCGGTGTCGCCGCCATGTTGGCTTCCTCACATGATCTTGCTCTCTTTCCTCTCTAACTTGGAAGGAAGTTGGTATCTGTAAAGTTATAGTTGAGAAAATGATATTATCTGGGTCCTGAATCAGGAAAATACTTGCCATGTTCTTCGTTTGCCGGTTGTGGGGTGTTTTCTCTGATTCAGCGTGAGCTGGGCTGGCTGCGGTGAAGGCCCTGCCAGCTCCACACAGGCCATGGTGGCTTCAGATGACTCTCAGCCGCCTGCTCCGACTCGGAGGGGGGTTGCAATTTCATGGCTACATGGCGGCTTTGGGTGGTTTTTTTTTTTCTCTGCGGCCCGGTCCCTGCCGGCTCTGCTGGGCCATGCCACCGTCGCCATCAGGGGAGGGCCCGGCCCGCTCCAGGACAGAGCTTGGAGGTCCCCAGAAGTCGCACTGTGGTGATCTCAGCTGCATGGCAGCTCAGGGTTGTTTTTCAGCTACCTGCGGCTCCTGGGCTTGTTTTCCCAGTGACCTGGGCCCCCGTGCCAGGGGAGGGTCCAGCCCAGGCCTGCTCCAGGAACGGAGCCCAGGGCCCTCCTCCTCCCCGTGGGGAAGCAGGGAGTAAAAGAACCAAAACTCCCGCACTTGAGTATCTCTAACTATGCGCCTCGCAGAGGCGTTACCAGCTTTCTCATTGGTTTAACAACCTGCCCATCTAACCAAATTTAAACCCATAACAGTACATCTCTGCCTCTTTTCAATTGTCCAGCACTCATAACCCAGGGAAGAGTGGGAAATCAGTGTCTGTTGGGGGAAACAAAAAAGCAATGATTATATGATGGCGAGGATGCCAGCTTTGCTCTTCTGGGATAATGGTGCTGTGCAGCATCTTTTGTATGAGGTAAGATGGAAGTACACAGGGAATGAATGGATTTGACTGTAAAAAATGTAATTTTAAAGCTATGCTTGAGTTAATTGACTTCTGCAGGCTGTCAGGCTGAATAATTCCTTGTCCTGGGCACTCTGCTCATTCCCGGTGAGAGCTGCAATATTGCAAACCTGGTCCTCCTCAGACGGAGACAGGCAGCCAGCAGGATATTCCCCAGCTGAGCTTGTCCTTGCTGCTGCAGCAACTCCTAAAGGAGATCTATCCTTCAGAACAATGATAGCAGAAGATTGGAGTCACTGGAAACTTGTCCATCATCTCTATTTTATCAAAGATAATGTTTCAGGAAGCATGTTTCTTGTAAAACATTCACGCTCAATAAAGCATTCATGTGTTTCCGCTTTCTACAAGTGGGGATGAACACAGCGACAGCAGTGCTGAGTCTCCAAGCTGACTGAAGACATCCATATAAATCCACACAGTCCTCTCAAGTATCCATGGTAGGACACTACCTAAAAATGATATTTGATACATCATCTGAATCCACTGCTCCATCTTAATTTGTTTGTCTGGAACTTCAGTGGTTCCCTTGGAAAACCGCACGTTTAATATATCCCCTGCTTGATTCTACCCATACAGCAGAGAAAAATCTCTCACAGACACCAGCTTCAGCTCATCAGCTCTCACTAGAAAGACATGAGTTTTCCACCCTGGAGATTGTTTCTGCCACAGTAGCTCCATCTGTTCTCATTTCTCACCCTAAAAGCAGCTGTGGAGCAGCTACTATGCACAGCATCTCACTGGCACTGCCTTCCAGCAACTGAAAGATTTTGGGGACAGAGGCAGAGTCTGCTGAGAACCTTTCTAAACTAAAATCTTTGTAAAGTCGGGGCCTAGAGCCACTGCCCTGGAGTAAATTCCCTGACAGTGTCTTGATTTATGGAAAAAAATATCATCAGATTTTGCATTTAGGAGAGAATTAATCTGCTGCCTGGGTCGAGTGATAAAAGGAGACCCAAAGGGGAAGTTGCAGCAGGCAATGATGACAATAAACCTTTTCTAAAGAATCTAGGCCTCCTCAGGGTTATCTTTTGAGATACAAGTGCACAAAAATGTCATTTTGGAGGTGGACTGCAGCCTGCCGTAGTGAGGCAAAGTAATTAAGGAGCTCCCATCATTACAAAGGCTTTTTCTTGCTACAAAACACCAGTGAGATGCCTGACGGCTTCATCTACTCATCCCATTCACCAAACAGTAAGGTTTCTTCACCTGATAGGTGAAGCAAATTGTTTAGGCAAATAAATGCAGCAAGAAACTCCCCTCCTACTTGTGCTGTACTTGTGTGGATAAATAGTTCCTTCTACATTGGAAGAAAGTATTAAAAGAAAAGAAAAACAGCCATGGGATCACAGGAGAAAACAATTGATGAGGTGATTAAAAAAACCCAATCAGATAAATGAATGCATAAGTAGACAAATAAGATTATAAGAGAGTGAAGACAGACAAAAGCAGAGAGCTACAGCCTGAGCACACTGCACAGGACGTGGTTTTGATTACTAAAGCAAAGCTTCCCTGTAGATTTCCAGACCCAAGTTACCAGTTTTCTGATGGTGCTTGCTCAGTTTTGGATGGGTTTCTGTGCTGTGCTTGCCACAGAAAGGACAGAACACGATGACCCGATATTCACACCTTCCTTTCATGGTGTGGATTCTAAGCTTAAAAAACCCTCATAACTTCCTCTGCAAGGTTCATCTCCACTGGCACCATGGAGCTTTACCTTCCAGCCATCATTTCCAGAGCCTCAGTGTCCCCTTTAGTACAGGATGACCCCAAAACCAGAAGCTGAGCAATCAGACCACCGGGTGCCAAGTGCTCCAGAAACATGATAGAGAGAGATCTATGTATCAATAAGAAGGCAAATCAGAAGATAAATTTGAGCAGGTAAATAGTGACAGGGATATGGCTCTGCCTAAGTGCACAGATTGAGATGGATTGAATTGTTTATCCTGTTAACTATTGCCTCCACAGTAATGGATATTCAGGTCTCGGAAAAGGCTCTTTTATTCAATATCATCCGGCCATATTTTCCATATCTTTTCCTGTATTTATCTTTCAACAGCAGTGAAGGAGTAATTCATAAATACAGCACAAGTTCTGCCTTCTGTTTCCATCAAGAATCTGCAGCAACGACCTCAGTGGTTAACCAGCTCCACTACTGGCACTATGCTGAATCCAAGTGCTACCCAAAGTCATAGAACAAACCAAAAACCTTTCATCAGTATTACTTTGATTAGCCTTTAATTAGATGGCTCTTGGGACTGGTCAGAACACAGCCTTTCCCAATCTTATGCACTGTCAGAGACTTGATCTTGGCATGGTTTCAGTTAGAGAAATGACCTAATTGCTTAATGGATTAAAATTCTCCCAAACTGTCAGGGTTTGGATATTGGCATCTGACTTGAAGATTATTTGTGGTTATAACTGGCTCTAGGTGACCCCATGGCTGGGTTTTATTTGGATTCTCCATCAGAAAAACTGTAAAAAAGACCAACGCAGATTTCTGTCAGCCCACTGCATTTCATGTTCAGAACACAGGAATTCCCATTGTCACAGGATTTTGTTATTTTACGTTTCCTGTTCCAGGTGAAAGCTGAAGGCTGAATTCAGTGTCCCAGCTGAATGTCCTTGAAATAACCCCACAAAATATGCGCTCTTAGCCCCCTGGTTTCTCTAGTATCAAGGTCTGAGACTTGTGATCCCTCCATTGACTGGTTCCCACGAATGCACATTCACACAGGAAAATAATCAGGAACAGACTGTGATGGACGAGAGGACAGATGACAGCCCTTCACTCTCATCCCTTCTCCATTGTCCAATGCTTTTTCTTCCCAATCCATCCTGACCCCTTCTTCTCTCCGCCCTTGTGCCCTCCCAAGGCACAAGGGGTTTTTTTTCTCCATTTGTCCCGGTTTGACCTTAGTCATACTCAAATTTGGTATTTCTGATACCATCACCTGTATAATCCCAGCCCTCTTTAACGTTACTGATGTGGATCTCTAGGCACTCTTGGCCTTGTAAGATCCCAAAGGTCCCCAGAACTCCCCTCCAATTAGTGCTGAAGTTTGGTTGTCCTTTCCTTAGCTCCACCTGTGAAACCTGGCCATTCATCGTGATGCTCCCTGTAACTTTTATCAACTTCTCACTCTGTTATATTTTGCAATTTCTCATGTCATGTCCAAATTTTTGCACAGCCACAGTTAATGACAGACTAGAGCTTAGTCCTCTGCTTGAACACCTTAACATCTACCATCCTTATGACTATATCCAGCAGAGAAATAAGCTAAAAAAAATAAATTTAAAAAGGAAAAAATAGGAAGAAATAAAGGAAAAGGTGGAAATAAAGGAAAAGATGAGTAAACCCTGAATAATAGAACTGTATGATGTCCTGCCAGGGTGATAACATGGGGAAAGAATAGGAATTGTTTAACACAAGATCAAGCTTCTGGGGATATTTCCTTCTGCTGCACCACACTCTGTGGGATGTAGAGTCGGTAGTCCTGGATCAGAAAATGATTTTTAGAAGCAGAGATTTTAATGCCAGAAGGAGCACACACTGACAACATAATCTAACCTCACATATCACACCGTGCACAGCTATTTGCCAAGTTTCTCCCGCAGAAAAGCATGTGGGTGTTTAGCTGCAGCACTGCCTCACAGGAAAGCTGTACACTTTTTGAAAAGATATCAAGAAATGGAAATTTTATTACTTTCTCTAGTGGTTTAACCACTGGAACAAATCCTCTTCACTTAATAAAAAGAAGTGTATTCTTCTGCTGAACCTGTCTGACATGAAAATAGTGGATTTTTCCATGTTTTAAGCATCCCTGTGAAGCCTGCTGTTTTCTGCCCAGTACCATCAAGTCAGTTCTCACCATCTTTGCAATAAGCAAACTGGTATTTACAGGTATTAACTGGTATTCACTTTGAGAGAAACACCTTGTGACTGCTCCACGCACCTTCTCCACGATTACACATCCTTGATGAGTGCCTGGCAACCCAGAAGTGTTGTGACATCCCAGCACCTGCAGTTTCAAAGAGCACAGGTAAAGTCCTCTGTCCACCTCAATTTAGCAAACTTTTTTGAATAAACCCATGTGGGTTTATTCAAGGGTGATGTTACCTTTTAGCCACCATCTGACTGGGAACTGATTTTGTTCCAGATTTTTCTTTATAGCAGATGATTTTTTTGGTAGGGTTTTTTTTCCAGCATTTTTTTGTTACTTGGCTTGGAGTTTTTTTAGAAATACCATGTCCTGGTTCCAGCTGGGATAGAGTTAATTTTCTTCCCAGTGACAGGTACAGTGCTGTCATTTAGATTTAGGATGAGAATAATGTTCAAGACATGCTGCTGGTTGTTGCTGAGCAGTGTTTACACTAAGACAAGGACTGCTCCTCTCACACTCCTGTGCAAGAGAGGAGGCTTAGGGTGCACAAGAAACTGGGAGGAGACAGAGCTGGTTCAGCTGACCCCAACTGACCCAAGGGATATTCCAGACCATGTGATCTCATGCTAAACAATAAAACTGGGAGGACTTAGTCAGGTGGCAGACACTGCTCAGGGACTGGCTGGGCATCAGTCAGCAGGTGATGAGCAATTGCATTATGCATCACTTGTTTTATATATTCTTTCATCATTATTATCATTTCCCCTTTCTTCTCTGTCCTACTAAACTGTCTTTATCTCAACCCCCAGGTTTCACCCTTTTGGTTTTCCCACTTCTCTCCCTGATCCCTCTACAGAAGGGTGAGTGAATGGCTCTGTGGTGTTTAGATGTGTTCCAGGTTAAACCACAGAAAACTGCCTCAGTCTCTCCTGGGAATCTGTGCTCATCCCTATGCATCCAGGACAGGTTGTGTTTGTGCTGCCCACATGTGGGATTTGGCATTTGATGGTCTTAAAACACTTTTATATGTACTCCACCTACAAATGGATCCAGAATACATATGTCCTGTCCTAATCTTTACTTTCCTTTTAGGAGTCTTTTTTTTAAACCACTCACTTCATCAGCAATAGGTTTATAAAGTCTTGTGGAAGTCTACAGCCTTGCTGACACCAGCGCTAAAATAATCTATACAAAGACAGTAAATAAATCCAAGCATGGGATTAGATGTTCAGCTGTAAAACCAGGCTGTGTGCTCTTCTTGGTTTTAACATTGAATGGTCCATAAATCTCTCTCGAGACTTGGCTTTCCTTTCATTTTCAGATGGCAAACCATCCCATGTCCTGGGAATGCACATCCCTTTGCATTTGGCAATAAAAATCCTGTCCTTGACTAATGGTACCCATGTTAAGAGATCCCATATTCTGTGAACGAACGACCTGGTATTCTGCACCCCAGCAATCCATACATCATGTCCAAACTATTGTGAGGAGCAAGGCTGTAGTTTATTAGCCGCACAAAAATTGGATGGCATTGGGTCAATAGCATCAGAAGCCCACAGGTAAGTTGTAGGTCCAGGTCCTGTTTTCTCAGCCAGGAGACAAACTGGAAATCCACGACCCAAAGAAGAAGATGTGAGTCAAGCACTCCCATTATTCACCGAGTAGTCTGGATGCCCTTATCTTGTCAGAATTAAAAATACTCTTACGTCTCCTCTAAAAATAAAAAATTTCTTCTGCTTTATTTCTCACAACCAGAAAGTTAAACCAATGTTCATCTCTTATCCCTGTCCATGGCAGGGGTATTGGAATAAGATGGTGTTTAAGGCCCCTTCCAACCCAAACCATTCTGTGATTCTCTGATTCCACGAATGCATTTGTCTCTCACATTGGTCTGCACAGGCAAAGAGTCAAAGTGTTTGGAACACCTTGGTTTCACGCTGATGGTGTTCACGTACTGGAAAGGCTTCTCCAGCTTTTTTCTAAACATATCTTAGACAGTGTGTGCCTCCTTAATCTGTTTTAAGTGATTATCAGGCCAGGCTGGCCAGGAATGCCCTGCAGAATTAGAAAGAGGAATAGAGGCAGTTCGTTAACAGAGGAGTAGCAGGTGAGGCTGGATCACTTTATTGCATGAACAAAAGTAGAGTCTAGATTTCCAGGTGTGGTCAGAGCTTTAGTTTGGGCAGATAAAATCACGACAGAGTAGGTATCAATCAGAATAATTGTGTGCGAAGCAGAGTAATGAGAAGGATGGCTGTTCTACAGGCGTTATCAAGGGAGCTGTGAGCTTTGGCACACAGAACTATTGGGGTTGGAAAAGACCTCCAAAACCATCAAGTTCAATGTTTAACCAAATACCATAATGCCTGGAAGTGTCACGTCTACTCATTTCCTTGAGCACTTCCAGGGGTAGTGTCTCCACCACTTCCTCGGGCAGCCTCTTCCAATGCTTAACCACTCTTGCAGTGAAGAAATTTTTCTTAATGTCCAGCCTGAACCTCTCCTGACACAACTTGAGGCCGTTTCCCCGTGTCCTGCCACTTGTTACCTGGGAGAAGAGGCCGACCCCCACCTGGCTACAACTCCTGTCAGGGAGTTGTAGAGAACATGACCAAGAGCCAGATCTGGTCCATGCAGACATGAATCAGACCTGGCTCTTAGACACAGTCACCGTGAGCTTTCCAACACAAACCTTGGTTTGCAGACTGAGTTCACACTGCTGAAATGCTGCCATCCACTCACTGGGGTGCTAGGATTTTTAAAAATTCATTTTTCTGCAGAACTTTGTTCCAGTTGTTCATTTTTTGAAGGCCGGTGCCTCACAGCATCCCCAGGCCCACTTGGCAAAGGGGTAGAAGATTTGTATGTACGTTTTGAGGAGAGGTCAATGTCTCACTGTGCAGAGAAAAGGAGAAATGAGATGTAAGTCAGCTCCCCTCACAGGAGGGAAAGACTCCATTTTACTCTCACTATGGTGATTTCTCCAGTTGGATGGTGGCAGCAGAATTTAAGCAGGAAGCTGATGGGTGTCAGTCTCTTGTCCCAGGTGACAAGTGACAGAACAAGAGGAAAAGGCCTCATGTCGTGCCACAGGAGGTTTAGATTGGATATTAGAAAATATTTCTTCATGGAAAGGGTTGTCAAGCACTGGAACACGTTGCCCAAGGAAGTGGCAGAGTCATCATCCCTAAAATGTGGACATGGTGCTTGAGGACACGGTTTAGT
The DNA here is from genome assembly GCA_013398855.1 of Mohoua ochrocephala. Taxonomy (NCBI): domain Eukaryota; kingdom Metazoa; phylum Chordata; class Aves; order Passeriformes; family Acanthizidae; genus Mohoua; species Mohoua ochrocephala. The sequence goes on from VZTA01021972.1 coordinate 37,405, forward strand.
GGTGAACATGGTGGTGCTGCTGTGTTGATGGTCGGACTTAATGATCTTAAAGGTCTTTTCCAGCTTTAATGATTCTATGAATATTTTTATGAAGCCTCTGCTGCTGCCACTGCACCTTTGTCTTGCAGCATCTCTCAGGGGATAAAACACCACAATTTGCCCTCACTGCAGTGGGACACTTAATGCACAAGTCTAATTCCACTCTAATGAGGGCTAAATAACAAAACACAGCTGGAGACAGACAGGGGTGTAGAAATCCCTGTGCCTCAGAGAGCTGCAGGAAGACAAATCTGAGCAAGACCAGACATTCATAATATTCTCAGAAATAAATTTTGCTCCAACCAAGTCATTTCCTTGTCACTCCTTTCCCCCATCCCAGAGAGAGATTTGTGGTGTGATATGTTGGAATTGATGCCATGTTGCTTTGCATCACTCATTGCCCTGTTCCTGGCCAGAAAAGTGTAATTTCTAGGCTATAAATATTTCTAGTGAAGAGATAATGTTCTGGGTTTCTTCCCTTTTCAGCCACTGAGGTCAGTAAGAGCTACCCTATTTATCATCCATATTTCATCTGCCAACCCTTTTGTTTACTGACCTTGAAAGTATTTCACATGAATTCATCAGGAAGGCGTGTCCTTTGCTGCTTTGGCATTTACTTGCAGTTAATAGGGCAAATATGTCAAAAGTATTTTTGAAGAACCCATCTCCTTTCATACATTTCTGGATCATAATTTTATGACAGGGCCCCCTATTTAATCTGTGCTATGTGTTTTCCATGGACAGAGGTCCTTCATCAAACCAGATAATTTTATTTGCTGAGAGATGCTTTTGTGCAAAACCTGATGCCTAATTTATGAGATAAGCTGGACTGACAACAAAATGACCTTCTCCCTCTATCTGGTTATTAAATTGTTTGTGATCTAATAAAATGCTGGTAATACACTCCGTTTCAGCAGGGCTTTAATTTCCTACCTGACATTTAGATTAAAAGGAGTGTGGATTCAGGGAACAAATTTGTCACAGTCTGAAACAGCCTTGACGAAAGCTGAGCTCTGCTACCCACCAAACGCCTCAGAGCGAAGAGTGGTGTGCAGCCCGTGACTCTGAGAAGGTAAAAGACTCAGCAAGGCAGGATTTCCCTCCTCCTCCACACTCATTTAGCTGCTGGATGACTGAGCACAGAAGGGAGGCAGGGGCACACGTTACACAGGGATCTGCCCTGGTCCTGGCTGTCATCTTCACCACTGCTATTCATGAGACTGAATAAAAGCAACTCATATTTCTTTCTGTCATCCTCAGTAAAAACAAGTATTCCTGACTAATTCTGGAGCAGGGCTTTGTTTGCCAGTCAGAGGACAGTGATGCATGAGCTCTCTCGCCCTTCTGTCATTCTCTGGGTATCCTCAGAGATAGCATCATCCCATTATCCAGCCTCTCTGGCTCTGTCAGTACAGTCACACAGGAAAATGCTCCAGCCTGTTCTCAAAGCCAGATTCCACTGCCTTCCTCGCTCGCTGCTCTCCAGACAAACATGGGCTCAGGAATGGAATTAACCTGTTATCTCAGAGCAGGACATATTTTCATGCAGGAGGAAAACAGGATGTGTCTGCATACCACAGTGATCTTCTGTATGCCACCAAGCCTTGCAATATTTCAGCAAGTATATAAGTATCAGTCCACTGCTCTTCCCAATACACTGAACAAGCATTCTCCCTGAAAAATCCAGATTTTCCCACGGAAGTAAAGTTACAGAATGAACACAAGTGATTTTCGAGGACTGTATTATCATGAAATATTATTTGTAGCAGGCAGAGCTCTCCACCAGGAAACTGTTCCATGGATCTCTAGCTTACACTGAATCAAGAGAAGTTGACATTCTAACAATCTTAGCTTCTTAAGGAAGTCTGAAAATACAGCCTTTTAGTAAATGGAGAGGAAAATTGAGTGGGAAAAACTGAGAGGGAAGAAGCCTCACTAACACAAAAATACCATAATGTATCTCAATAACTGTGGAAACTTGCCTCAATTAAACCTTAAATTTCTCTGACTCCTTCAGTCTTCACTCAGCCACCTATTTTATGTCACTGAATTCGGCAGTGCTTTCTGACAGAAAAAGAAGGGAAAAAGTTTAGGAGCATGGGTAGCAAAGGTACTGTGTAGGAGAAAAGGAAAATGAAAGGAGAGCTGAGTCTTACTTCAGAAAGTTTATAAAGCCCTAATTACTGTGGGAACCCACAGGGACATAACTCAGCCAAGACCTCTTTGGGGTTCATGTCTCATAACAAGATTCTTCTGCTAAGAGACCAGAAAAGAAGGAGGAAAAACCTTTCTAAGGTGTCAGTGCTGGCTCTTATAAAGAGACCTTCTCCTTTAAAGTACTCTGGCACCATTTCCCAAGTCTGTTTTGTGTGATTGTTTTAACTGTATATTGCGGTTTTTGTTTTACATCAAACCTCCATTCAATCTCTATTGCTTCCAGAAGATCTCATTTGTTCAATCTTATTTATCTGCCAGATCCTTATAATATTTTATTTCCCCACCCTACTTTTTGTATGTGAGTTTAGTTCCTTCGAAATAAAATAAAGAATAATTTTAAAGGTCAGGATGTAGCTGTGGTGGTGCATCCCATCCTCCTCAGACCAAAGGGATCTGAGAGATCCTCATTAGGCTTCGGCACTGACAAACAGCACCTGGGCTGAGCTCCTCTTGAGCTTACCAAAAACACAGACTGCTCCTAGGAACCAGTGCTGTCTAACGAGCTCTGCTTTTTAATGAACAGCCTTGGAAACTTATTTTTCTTGCCTGAATAACGACCCAAGTGGAAGAACATTTTTGTTATCGAATTCCGAGAAGTTACCAACCTAAATTCTGACCAGGGTGGAAAGTTGCTATGGCTAAAGCCCACTCTCTTGCAGCCCTATAAACAGAGGTCCAGGGTGAGACCCTTTGAGCTCTCCTGGAGCACAGAGGGCTGTGACCAGGATCTCCCTCTGAGTGGACACCTCTCAAAGCCAGTGAATTCTCAAGTTTGCTGTGCTTGGAGGACCAGTGAATGACAATGGATCCTGAGCTCATCCCTCCCACTCCTCGAGGCTCAACTCTTCACCCATTGTGAAGATGAAAAAGCATCAGATGTGAGTCCTTCAGTGACTTTGAGGGGTGTTATTCACAAGTTTATATCTTGTACATCCCCCTTTAGGTCTGTGTGCCTGCGGTTGGAATATTTGCTACGGGAAATATATGATGAATATTGCTCTCATAGAGTCTTAAGCACATTAAATTTGTAAGTCAAGGCTGTAAGGGAGTTACTGTTGTGCTTACAGTAAATTCTACAGAGTTTTGTATTAAATTGTTTGATTGAAGCTATCAATTAAGTGCTGTTAAGTTTAAGTGCTGTTAAAACCTTAAGGACTAAACCTTTAGTCTAAACCCGAGTCTGGGGCTAAGTTTGGCAAGAGGGTCCACTCGGAACCTTGTGACTGAATGGGAGGGTCTTCCTTATTCCTTTTTGCCCATAACCTACCTCAAGTGTCCGTATCCCAAAAAAAGTGAAAACATTTGCTTTGTAGAAAAGTCAAAAGTCCCACTTTTGTTAGGTCCTGGGACCCTTGCAATTTTCAAGCTGTCTTCACCAGTTAGTTCTTCACACTGATTAGCTGATCAGGGTTTTAATACAGGCATGTTCAGATAGAAATGTACAGGTTTACAGTCTTTGGTCTTGCAGAATACACAATTACAAAGCAACAAAGCAGCTATGGAGCTACTTTAGGATTTTACCTCCACATTTGACTGGATTTTAGTACTTTTTGTTCACCCACTCAAAAGTGAACTTTACCCCATCTTCAGGCCAGATGTACCCTGGGCATCTCTGCCAGGGAAAGGATCCACCCAGAAGCCGCCTGCAACCTTGGGAGACCAATTTTCCCAGCTGGCCCAGCCTCCAGCAGAATTTGAACCCTTTTGCAGGCTGATGTGCACCAACATCTCAGCTCCCTCATCTCTGAGATGTATTAGTGATGCATCCAGACAGTTCCTCCTGCAATTCTCATCTGGTTGTCTTATCTTAGGACAAACCACATTGCCCATCAGAGACCGTGAAAAGGAAGGGGTGGTGTGTGTTTGAGGGCTGGTGGGGAGGATGCACAGGAAGACCTGACGCTCTTCTGTCACCATCACACCAGTCTCCTGTCTTGTACTTAAAATCAAGCTTTATTCCACCCCTCCTGGTAGCCATACAGCCATTCCACAGAAATGCATCATTTTGGGATGTGAGCATCCTGAATCTGGCAGGGGCTGACAGATGAATAAAGGGGTAAAGGGAAAAAAGGGCTGATTAAAGAAGTGTGCTCAATCCCTTGAAGGCTGCTTTAAGCCTTTAGTTTGGGGTATTTCTGGCAGTGTTCTTAAATCTCAATTAGTCTGGAGGATGAATGGCACTGCAGGTGGAGAGCCCTGGAGCCACACAGGTGCTGATGTGCTGGATCTGCATCTTTTATCAGAAAAGTGTTTGAGATGTGCATTTCTTGTGAAGACAACACACCTCCTGCTCTGTTGCTGCTCCTCTCTGTCTGCAGCACTGATACCTCTGTCAGGCAATGTGTGAAGCCAATATTTTAAACACTCTTCCTTCATGCAGGATTGCTTCAGAAGTCTGCCCTTGCAGAGACAGGTGTCAAAATAATCCCGAATCAGATCGTCCCAGTGACAGAAATGTTCGAGGGCTCATCATGATGTTCAAAGAAGCATTGCAAGTATAAACATGTATAAACATTTTTACAGCTGCTTTACCCGAGTGTGAATTGACACTGCATTATGCCTTTTATTCAGGTTGTGTCAGCTGACACAAGAATGATAGAAATATGAAGAATGTGTGTGAGGCTCATATAGTGCCAACACAGTCTCTCACCTGCTTCGATAATGCAATAAAAATCAGAGATCAAGGAAACCTAATAGATGGTACGGTAGATGTCTGCAGATTTATTGCCAGTAAAGGTGAGGATGTTTCTCCCCCTTTCCATGGTCAATTATTCCATGCAAGAATAATGAGTGTCCTCACTGTTAAAGCATTTACTGTATGATTCATCTCACCTAAGTTTAGATGCCTGGGTTATCGAATCTACTGCTGAGCTGGTCACCCTTGACTTCTTCTATAGTACATGGGCAGAAATAGGGGTTTTAAGGGCTCCATTCATCTGTCCTGTGACCTGTGTTAGACCTTAGGAAGACAGGACTCTCATCCTTAGCTCAAGGGATTAAATCCATTATCACTCCCCTATCTGTCAGGAGAGCTGAGGTTAATGGGGATGTCAATGTTTAATGAATTGAAGAATATTCTTTTCTAACCAAAGATGTCCTTTGTTCCTCTCCCCATATTGTTATGACCTCAAATCCATATCATACACCAAAGAACACTGAATTTTGAGGAACAGATGGAAAGAAGGGGTCACCTTCTTCCTTAGGACAAGAGCCACATCCTAGGACCATCTGGCCATTTTCTACCTCACAAATCTCCAGCTATTGAAAATGAAGGTACAAAAGCAACCTGCTCAGTCTCTCTTTCTTTCTTCCTTGAACACCTTGGGTTTATGTTGGGTTTTGGCTTTTAAAATATTTAAATATATAATATTTAGCTTGCTATGGAGCATTGGAAGGTCTGCTTCATGTCTTGTGGCATTTGGGGGTGCACACAGTGAATTTTCTAGGACCCAACCTCCATGGTAGAATTTCCATTGAGCAAAGGAGGTTGAACTCAATAAGCAACACAGTCCCCTCTGCTATTGTGGTGTGAATAAACTCAAATTTCAGGTCCTAAATTTTCAGATTTTATCCCAGGAACCTGCCAACCAAACTTTTCCACACCAGGTATCCCACCTGTTCCACCAGCGGTGCCAGCGTTTTCTTGCTCAGATCTTAGGCTCAGCTCCTAAGCTCTCACTGGAAAACGTCTCCCCAGCCTTCTTCAAGCCAAGATATACAGCCCTACCCTACCAAGTGTGACTACCTTTAAAGTCACCCCATTCAGTGGCTTTTTTGAAGTCAATGAGGAAAACAGCACAATTTCCATAGGAGATGTATTCAGGTGTCAGAGTGCACCGGGAATTTATTCTTCTGTCAGTTTTATTCCTTTCAGCCATTAAAGCGTAAGTGGTTTTCACAGGGTTATGGCATGTTTGGCAGTTTGGTGTACTATAAAATATCATTTATTTACACTCATATTCCTTAAGCAATTCAGATTTATTTGTGTGTTTGTGTGCTTGTGTGTGCATTTTTCCAGTGGTGGCTACACATTCACAAAGCTTCTTCTTTCCTGACTTAATCATCTCATCTCCAAACATTGATTTCCTCTCTGTTGTCCTTCATGATTTAGTTTGTAGGCTTTTTAATTTATTTTTTTTTAAATTTAAAATAATGCAATGCTGCTGGAAAGACCTGGGACCAACAGCCCTGAAGGGAGAATGCTGCTGTTTATCAACAGCAAAGGTGCACTGCCAGGAGCTGCAGCCCAACCTAATCTGGAAGGAACAATAGCAGAACAGGTGGAGATGCTCAGATTTAAGATCTGTTACCATCCAGCCATTCATCCCACTAACACTCCTGACAAGATGATTCATTACTTAGACTCTTAAGTACTGATAATTAATGGTAATGATTATGATTTAGCTCCCAGTGACAGAGGAATTCGAGTTTTGTTTTCCTCAGCCTCATTTCTTTCCCTTTCTTTTACACCTCAGAATATTTTTCAAGCATTTTGAGGTAATGGAAATGAAAGTTTGGCCTCCTCACCCCCACAGAGCAGAACAATTTAGTGGCTCAGTGATTGTGGATATCCAACACTTCCCATCAGTGGCTGCCCAAGATCCCTGTCAGTATGAGACCCTCACATTAGGCAAAATGAATCACATCAGAAAATACAATTATTTCATGAACCAATGGTCCACCTAGGCAGAATACTTTCTCCAACAAAAGGCAGGAATGGCTGTTTTGATAAAACACACAGTAAACAGGCAAATAACAGAGTAATTCTTCCTCCCGCCTTCTGGCAGGTGACTCCTGCATGCACAAGTCGCATGGAGATTTCAGTGTCTAGCAACCAGTTACAGATTTATCCATTGTGAGTCTGTTCAATCCCCTTCAAAATGGTCTGAGGTTTTATTGTATTTCACTGTATTTTGGGGAAAGGGATGCATAAAGTCACCTGAGTGCTGCCTGAGAAATTGCTTCTCTTTGCTTGGTCTGATTGTTTCACTGCTCACCCTGAATGAGAATCATTGAACCATTAAGGTTGGAAAAGACCTCCAAGGTCATCAGGTCCAACCTTTGACCAAACACCACCACGCCCACTAAACCATACCACAACAAAGTGCCACATCTACTCATTTTTTTGGATGGTGACTCCACCATTTGCAATGAGCAAGGCAGTGAATAATTATTTCCTGATCATAACTCTTTCCATCATTCATAAGTTTATAAAACTCTGTCGCATCATTCATTAATCGTGTACTTTCCAGTCGTCTCTCTACAAATAAGAGAAAAACCAAGAGTCTAAACTCTTTCATAATTTTCCATAGGAAAAAAAAGTCATCTGAGGATCTTCATTTGGGACTGATTGTCTGGGATAGAACCATTCCCAGAAATCCTGAGTTGTTCTGATGCCATTTGGCAGTGTTCACACTCTGTAGAACGACAGTTGTGATAGTGTTACCAGGTGCCTGAGAAAAAGAGGACTAAAAAGTCTGTAAGCCTGAAGTGTTCCCATTTCTGCTTGGAGCCACAAAACTTGGTACCACCAAGTTCACATTTCTGTCTGTTAGGCTATTTCAGACAGTTGTGATTTTTTTTTTTTCCCTGAATGCAGGAGGACACATTCAAATTGTAAGGGGATTTTTTATAGTGAAATATAATTTCCTCTTGGATATTGAATTAAAACCTGAATTCTACCTCTCTTTTTCTGTTATAAATCTTGCTAACCAGGATCTTAATGCTGCCATCTCTAAATTCAAAGATAAACACTAACAGATTTATCAGGAAGGATGTATTTAAGAGTTCAGATGATCAGAGTGAGCGGCATATTTAGTTCTGGTGATCAATCTGCTTGAGGACAACAGCCTGAGAGCCACACGAGCAAAGCAGCTCTCTCGATTTTATGGCAGTGATGCAGTAAAGGCATCCAGGTTCAAATCCTGATGAAGATGCGAATCTGAGACCAGACATGCCTGAAAGGAACTGTTGCTGCCTGAAAAATTGCTCCTCAGTTGGGATGTTTCTCGAAAACAGTCTCACATATTTAAAACAGCAAGGAAATGAGTTTTCTCCCTCGCGAAATGCATGACTTCCCGTGACTTCTCCCGTGACTTTTCCCTCCTGGCTGAAATGTCAATCCAAGTCTCCGAGATGAGAAAACACATACCCAAGGTCTATAAAGAGGAGGGGGAAATCATATACAAGATATCCCAGTATATTAAAAACCTAGCAGGAAACATTTGCAATATCCTGTAGAGAATATCAGAATATAACATCAGTGTGTGTAACCCAAGCTGCAAAGCCACATGCAGGGGGCTGGCATAGTATCTTCTTGCAGAAAATACTCCTTTTTATCCCAGGGCTAGAACACAAATACAGGCATGTGGAGATGGAGACTGTGCTTTTGAATGTTTGCCATTTGAACTCTTAATTCCTGTTATTATGACTTCAAAGCTGCCTGCCACCCTAAAGAGAGCATGGAACAGCACAATGCACACAGGGTTTGTTTATTCCCTTGATTTTTAACCATGATGGGTTTTGATTCAGGTTTGGAAACAATTTAAAAGAGGAACTAAATTCTGCCTGCTCTAAGCAGTCCCAGAGATGACCTTGTGTTTCTTTATCCCTGTATCTTTCTGGTCCAGAGAAGGACCCAATCCCTCCAATTTAGCACATCGATGCGCGTCTTCTTGGTGATTTATTTTTAACCCACAACCTGGATTGCAACATGGAAGTGCTTATGGACAGATAAGAGAATAAGACTGAAAGGGACTTTCTCAGTGAAGCTCTAATTTGGCCAGTAACCGAAACATACCACGAGTTGTTTTGCTCCTAAATTGTAAAAGAGGCTGCGATCAAGTGTGCAATCCCCACGCTGGCCAGGAAAGGATCACAGAGCTGCCAGGGCTTTGCTCTCCTGTGTCCACTGCACCTCCATCAGCACAATTCCTCACCACAAGGACCTGTTTCACCCATCACCCAGGCTGTAAACACTCACACTGTCCTGGCCAGTGCCTCAGTTCATCCCACACTCCCTCTCCTGCAGTCTGGGATGTGAACAGCTTCAACTCCTCAAAGACCAGTTTAGCAGCAAACTTCTCAAGTCTTGTTCATTTTTTTGCACACTCTGTTCTCCTAAGGCTCTCCAGCTGCTCTGAGAATAAAAATCTAAGGGCTGCAGGGTTCAGCTTCCCAAAAATTCACCTTGAGCCAGCTCTTTTTGTCACAGAGTAGAGAAATGAAAGGCTATTGTGTGCACAAACCTTGGTGGATGAAATGAAGCCTGGAGAGGTCTGTTTTGGATGCCACCAGTGCAGATGATGTTGTGAAAATATTTTACTGTGCTGGCTGTTAAAAGATTTCCTGAGTGGGGCTCTCCGCCTTATGAAAGCGACAGCCAAGCGAAATCCTCAGGGCTTTTATTCCCACAGAGAATGGTGCCATGACCTGTTGTGAGAACTGGAAGAAAAAGATCTCATGGTCCTGAAAACACATGATTTTTTTCACCAAGATTCACAAAGGAAGACTGAACCTGTCATCATTTGCCCATATTTTGGCAGAATCCATAAAATCTTAATCCTAGCCCAACCCAGGCTGTTTTCTGAAACATGATGCTTCCTAACCTCCCAGTGTGGGCTCCAGCTCGAGAATCTGAAACTCCTCTTGTTCATTAGCCTGAAAATGGGCAAATGGCCCACTTGGTGAAAAACTCCACAGATGCGGGGGGAAATTTAGCCAACAGATTGTCACAGTAATGATTTCCCCTCATCACAGAAACAAAGGCACAATTAAGGGATGGGAAACATCCGAATTATTTGCTGAGGATGAAAAGAAGAAAATTGGATTCATGTTTTCCAACTTTGAATATGGGAAAATGATGTCGCCCTCCTTTCCCTAGGCCATGAATCTTGGCTGTTGTCATTAGTCTTTTCATTCCTTCTATTGTTCTCTCAAGAAGCTGCAAATTGTCTATTTTCATCAGTTACTGAAACCACAGCAGAGCTGTTGCACTTATAACAAAGAACTGGAACTACGAAAAGTTCAGCTTTCTTGAGGGGTTGCAGAATGGCGCTGAAGTTCGGGGAAATTTCCTCTGGATTTACCACCATGGGAGACAAGGTAGTAAGGACCTCCTCCAGAAAAGAAATAGGCATAAAAACCAAGAAAAGAACTTTTCTCAGAGATGTCTCCTTTAGAGTGTTCTTCAAATTGTGATTTTAAAAAAGAAAATTTCAAGCTCTAAATTTGTCATTGGATGAAGTGATATGCCTGGGCCCAAATTTTGTGTATAATCCATTATGACCTATTGAAGACAGGAGAATGCAAATCCACAAATAGCATTCCAAGTCCTTTTCCCGAGGATATAAGGTTGGCAGCTGCTTCTAGCTTTCCATGAAGAAAGCTAACCCAGAAAATCCGAGGATGCACTTTCTGAACACCAGTACCAAAACACTGCCACTGTGGAGATTTATTCATCACCTACCTGGGATCAATAAACCAACTAGGTCAAAACCACTCCTGCCGAGGTCAGACAGGAGCATTTCTTTGAAATGTTGCTCAGCTGCTCAGGACATGATGAGAAAAGTTCAGCTGCCCCTAAATGTCAAGGTCTTGACCAAAGTTTGACTTGGCAAATGGCAGGTGCCAAGGTGCTGGTGATTTTTCACTTCCAGCATAATAAATCCTTCCCACTGTTTGTGAGATTCATGGATATAACCTCATATCTTCTGCATATCAGAGAGTTTCCAGCAAGTGGGACAGATCTTCATTGGAAGAGATGCATCCATGTCCTTAACCTCTGGTTCTGGTGCCAGCTCTCCACATGGATCCTACAAATCCAAGAGGAACCAAATCTTTTAACACTGGGGCACAGTAACACTCTGCTGGAAATCCTCTTAATTTGTGTTCCCAGCTGCATTTGCTTTCAAAACAAGGCCACTGAAATTCAGCACCCAAAAATTAGAGGAAACATTTGCCTTTAATTATGTGCATCAGATATCATCCTTTCCAGTTATCATGATCCCAGAAATAGAAACATTTTGAAAATTGGCTCCTAAGAATTTGAAAAACCCTCAGAAGACACAGTATTCAACATAAGAGAAGAGCCCAAGAAGGTATTTTTAGTTTTATCTTTAGAACAGGGTTGAGTAAGGTTCGAGGATAAACTGGGATAAACTTGCTGCCGTCATCAAACGGGAAAACAGAAACAACATATTGGCTGTCTTCTTCCTAAATTGTCATTATGTTCTGGGCACAAAATAAAGTACGAATCTGAGGGTGAATGTGATCACATAATTAAAGACTACCTCAAAATGCGATCCCAGTCATGTGTTTTCCTTTGCTTGGTGCATTTGAGATTTTTATTATTTGTCCACACAGTAGTAAATACCTAAAGGCAAAAGTTCGAAAATTAAAAGACATCAAAAGTAGCCTGGGAGATTTTTGTCAGCATTGGAGTGAGAATCTTACCGAAAATCACTGGAGACAAAGGCAAATGGAAGGTGAAATAGAGACAGACATGGAGGGAAGACCATCAGGAGACATTGTAGGGGTCCTTCATAACCCCCATTAATGGTGTTAGAAAATCAGAGCATTGAGGCATTGTAGGGTCTAAGGAAAGCTGTAAGGACAAAGTGCCTCAAAGTTAGGTCAAAGAGAATACTGCAATTTAATGTGGGCATAAAACTGAACCTTCACATCGTGAGGAACTCCAGGACCTTGCCATCTGTCCTGGCTGGAGACCAGAAAGTGCAGGCAAAGTTCTGACAATATGGACGAAATCATAAGGGAAGGAGGAGTGTGACCTGGAAATATGAAATCTTATCAGGAGATAAAGGCTGACCAATTTTGCTTTCATTTGGTCAAGAAAGAAGTGAACCTTTTCTGATGATGCACTAATGTACATTGGTTTCATTAGGATATATAAATACACCGTTACAATTATATCAAAAATACTACATAAATCATAAGTAAGTGATGATAGGATCAGATTAATTCCTTCAACTTAGCAAAATGAAAAGAAACAGTGAAAAGATCTACTTGATTACTTCTAGTCTGAAAGTTTAATTCCCCACAAAATAAAGGTCAAAAAAAAATGCACATTTTCTAAACAGCAGAATTCTTTTCCACTGAGATTTGTTTGTAATGGGCAAGATGTTGCTAGGTGGGACAGAAAATGACAACATAAAGACACATAAGAGTGACTGTTCATAAAAGTGCAACAAAGGAAATAGTCGTGAGATTTTCATATTTCTTTTCCTAGAAAATCAGAACCCAAATAATAGATTTGCTGTCTTGGATAACTATAATGTCAGGTTTTTATTGGTATTTTATTGGTAATAAAAGTGGAAAAAATAAATAAAATAAAATAAACCAAGAACTGAGATCGGTAATTTCAATGTTGTTGCTGGAAATTGAAAGGGAAATGTCAAGGATGGGCTGGGCTAAGGATGTGTTCAGCTGTGTGACAGCATGGGGATGATTTTTTGAGTCACACATTTCAACTAATTGAAAAAAAAGAAGGGGTTCCTGTGACTGGGTGTGGAGATGTCCAAAGAAAGAGGAAAAGGATGAGTCCTGTGACCTTACCAGGAGACTTGGGAGAACCCCTGAAGAACAGAGACGAGTCTATCAAAAACAAACCAGAAAATTATGAAGAGAGTTGTGAGAAGGAATTACAAGACCTAAAAGGTGTCAGGATTTCATGGAAGAGAAGAAGGAATACAACCTGAGCAGCAAATAAATCAAAGAGTCTTTGTGCAAAATTTAGCCCTCATTCTTTGTACATTCCTCTTTTTTATTGTTGTTGTTGCAAAGAAAATAATCTTCCAGGAAGTCATTACATTGATTGCCTGTCACATTAGCCCATGCTGAAAACTAAGGTCCTGCCAAGGGAAACAATAGAAATGAAAGATTTGATTTCTCTCTCTCTCTGTCTCTTTTTGATGGAAGCTATTCCAGCTCAGGTGTCTTTGCATTATCAATTCTCCCTCATTTATTGGCTTCAGTGCTCTCCTCCAAACTTGTTCGTACAGACCACAGGATCCCAGAATCATTAAGATTGGAAAAGACCTCTAAGGTCATCCAGCCCAATCATTAACCAAACACTGCCAGGGCCACCACTAAACCATGTCCCCAAGCACCACATCTACACGTTCTTTGAACACTTCCAGGGATGGTGACTCTGCCACTGCCCTGGGCAACCTGTTGCAATCCTTGACCACCCTTCCAGTGAAGAAATTGTTGTTTTAACATCCAATCTTAATTTCCCCTGGCAATATTTGAGGCTTTTTCCTCTTGACACTTGTTACCTGGGAGCATAGACTGACCCTCACCAGGTTACAGCTTCCTCTCAGGTAGGTTTAGAGAGTGATAAGGTCTCTCTGAGCCTCCTTTTTTCCATGCTGAGTCCCTCTCCCAGCTCCCTCAGCCACTCGTCATCAGAGTTGTGCTCCAAATAATGTTGGTATTTTCTGGATTGTGGGCACAGGAACAAATCTTTATGGCACGAGCACAGCTGTGGTGCCTAAGCAGAGTCCTTTGGGTGCTCTGGAATGAGGGAGGATGCTCAGACCCTTGCCCTGCAGTAAGTGAGGTCACTGCAACAGGATATCCAACATGGCACTTATCCTAAGGCATGGTGGTGCACACCTCCCTGAGGTCTGAAGATCAAATCCTTCCAGTAGAGACGGAATCATTGCTAATACAGACCCAGAAAAGGTCTCTTTCCTGAAGTAAGTCGATAATATCAGCTGCTATTTTTATCTTTGGTTGCATATCAGTAATGTCCTCCCTGAAAGGGTTTCCTCCGTGGATCCATTTGTTGTGCTGAATGTCACTTCTCCAGTAATCCTCATGTGCCTGGACCTAAATCCATGTCTTTGAGCAGCCTGTCCTGTTTCCTGTAGCCCTTCCTCTCCCACTTTCTCTCTGGTGGTTGCACATTACCTGAGGCTGTAGTAGTTGAACTCTCTAGCAGGAGCTTTCTGTCTGTTCTTTGCTGTCAAGGGAACAGGCAATTTAGCAGTACAGCTGTTTGAAAATGCTGTGCTGGGAGATTTTCAGCTCTAACAGCTCATTGCAGGGCTTGTTTGTTTTTGTTTTTTAATTACTTCTCATTTTGAAATGTGTGCTGCTTGTTATAATCCATCACATGTAAGGATATAATTTATCATGTTGCAAAGTTGAAATTGAAAAAAAGAAAAAAAGCCGTAGTTCCAAAACTTTCTTTTTCCTTGTGGGTTTTTTACTTTTCATTTTAAATATTCATTCCAGTCTAGAATGATGTTTTTCTTCAAAACAAAGCAGCATTTATCATACAAAGGATATTCTGAATTTCTCTCAGCTCTAATAAGTGGATCGAGAAGTCGGTGATGACTCCTCAGTTTAAAGTAAAGTGGGATGTTTTAATCAAGGGATGGTATTCCTTTGCCAAACATTATCCTGAGCTGTATTTAGGTGCTGCTGTGAGAGAAGGAATGCTTTTGAAATTGCATTCACAGTCTGTTGCCACTGAATACCCTGCAACGGGGTGGGTACCACTGACTTTCTGTATGTAACCGGTGACAATTGGTACATTCACTGTGTGCTTCACCTTTGAAAGAGTATAAACCAATCTCAACTGATTTTCCTGCTTGGTTCTCTTGTCCTTCCAGGTCAATGTCCTCTGTCTATCCTATTACAGTGTCTACTCCGATTTATTCTTCATTACAAAGCTGGTGAAGGGTCTTGAGAGTAACTCCTCTGAGGAGGGGCTGAGGGAGCTGGGTTTGTTCAGCTCGGTGAAAAGAAGGCTCAGGGAAGGTCTTACCGCTCTCTAAAACTCCCTGACAGGAGGTTGTAGCCAGGTGGGGCTCTGCCTCTTCTCCCAGGCAACAAGTGACAGGATGAAGAGACATGGCCTCAAGCTGCTCCAGAGGAGGTTCAGGTTGGGCATCAGGAAGAATTTCTTCACACAAAGGGTGGTCAGGCATTGGAAGGGGCTGCCCAGGGAGGTGGTGGAGTCCCCATCCCTGGAGATGTTCAAGAAACGACTGGACATGGCACTCAGTGCTCTGGTCTGGTTGACAAGGTGGGGATCAGTCAAAGGTTGGAGTCAATGACCTTGGAGGTCTTTTCCAACCTTAATGATTCTGTGATTGCCATGCATTCCTCCCTTGGTTTGTCAGTGGTTTTCCCTGGATCTAAGCACAGCACATGAACAGACTCTATTCCCTGGGAAGGCCACAGACACTGATATATAAGTCCTGGCAGCTCCTCCTGCAACAGATTGTCACTTCTTTGCTCTGCCACTCTGCACCCAGAGCAGGGCTGACAACAAGGAACACAGGTTTGCAGTACAACCCTCTGTCAAAGCCCATCCTCCAGCGGGCAGCCGTTCACAAACTGAGAGCAAAGCAAAATGGCCACATTTCACACCGACACAGGCATCCATCCTCCAGGCTGCCAGCCAGGGGATAGATCTGACCACAGGCTGATGACTGACAGAGGTGACTTCTTAAATCACTGTGGCAAGATGAGCCAGGGCTTCTTTGTCAGTTCTCTGCAGCTGCAAGCAGGGAACATTTTGGCAGGCAGCAGCCCTGACTGCTCACGCTCTGTCTCTCACACACAAACACACGTGTGTGTGTGTGTGTGTGTGTGCACAAGGAATCACTAAGCAGATGTACACACAACAGCTCCTAAACTGTGCTTTTATTTTGCAGTCAGAACAGTCAGCAGCAAGGAAATCAGGCATTGATCAAAATTATTGGACAATTAAGGAATGATAATGAGCATCCAATACGGCTGCTAACGTAATTACAGTGTCGTATCACTTAAAGCTGTGCTGCTGAGTCGTGAGGCAGGATGCTGGAGCATTAAGGGCATCTATCACTCCTGTGATTGTTCCACATGTTCCAAAAATGCAGTTAAGTGAACCTGGGGAGGAACAAAACCAAAAATTGAAGATGAAAATGTCCCTAGCAGTGCCACCAATTGTCCATAGAAGTGGCTTTCCAAGGGATAGGTACCAATGTTTTGTTTTGAAACATTATATCTGAAGAAGGGATGGAAAAAGGGGTAGATTTTGCTTCCAGACAAAGTCCAAAGGTGTCAGAACAAAAAGAGGAGGAAGCTGAAAATGCAAGTCAGAATTTATCATGCAAGTGGAGCACAGGAAACAATTTTATTCTTTCCACTGGCCATGATCCCTTGACTGTAGACAAGGCTTGTAGGATAGTGACAATCCGCTTGTCTTACAAGTGTAAATACTGCTTCAGGGATTATTTACAGTTCAAGAGGGAGTCTCAGGTTTGTGTGCAAAGCATAAGGAATGTGGATTGGTTCTGCTAATCATGCTTGTGCAAAAGTCAGGCACATATGTAGGCGAACGTGCACGTTCAAAGGTGCCTGCGCTTCACTTGCAAATGAAAAGTGTATCTTCTTTCCATATGTAACATGCCAAATCGAGAGGGTCCAAAAAAATCCCCAAAACTGTGCCTGTCTTGCACTTCCAGTGCTGTAAATGCTAAAAAAGTGTTGAACCTTCTTTCCAAATGTGGCTCTAAGTACCTTCAGCATCATCATTTCATGGAGCAGTAATGATGCAATGGAGGGTGACTCAACATTCAAGCACCATTTAAGATGATGATATATTTCTTTCAAATTATATTTCTGTCTTCTCAAGGGAGAATCCCAGAGTTAAGACATGACCAGATTTATCGAGGGACTGTTTTATTAAGTTGACTGTGTCTAAAATTTAGTCCTGAAATTTTAAGGCTTGTCACCATTCTTTGGCTGTGTAAAGTGTAGGTAACGCTGTTGGTCCTGTCACGTGTGTTGTGGGTGATCTCAACTAATTTTCAGTGTTTCAATCCAGATTAACTGGAACCCACCTAGCTTGAAACTTAGGTGTTTACATGTAGACATGCATCAGGGCTTAAGTGTGTGTCGTGGTGCATGGAGAGCTAATCAGTCAGATCAGCCCACTGCATCCAACCAGCCAATAACCTGGAAAACCACATAGGGACATAAAAACCACATAAAACCACAAGAGACATAATTAATGTGTCTAAAAATAGGCTTTTGGGATGATTCCTCCCCTCTGCTCTGCTCTGCTCTGCCCTGGTGAGACCCCACCTGCAGTGCTGCATCTGAAATGTTCTCCCGTACTCCACTGCATCAGCTGAGAGAGGTTCAGTTGTCTCAGCAAAGGTGACCTGGTGCTGTGTGAGATGCTCTGAGATTCCTCCTGTGGATGTCTGGGGTATAAAAAACATACACAGGGAATATCCCTTGTCCTGAAATTTCTGTCCTTTTTGTGCCAGGCTGGATAGATAAAGAAATATATATGTTCAAGGCAGTATCAGGTTTCTTTAGTAGTTGTGAACTTTTGCATGTTTCAGATGCATAAACATGAGTTTTTAGTGCCATTTTAGAAGCATTAGGGTATCCCTCCTGGATCCAGTTAATAGCTCAGAGATCCTGCATCAGATCTGCCAGTTTCCCACGGAATGTCTTGGTTGGTATCATGGATCTATGGTGATTAATAGCATCAAAGGATTTAGGGGGGAATTCACCTGGCCAAATACAGGAATTTGTTTTAGGATGAGGTAAATTATCCTTAAAATCCATTAACACTGCTAACTCTTTCCCATTTAACAGTAAAGGCAACCCATGGTGATCTGACCACCTGTAGTCACCTATAGCCTAAGTGCTGTTAACAGCCACATTTAATTAAATTTGTCATAACAAAACTAATAGGCCTCTTTTTTTTTTTTTTTTGTACACAATTTGCTATGTTTTTCTGTTTTATTTTGGTAATTGCCTTGGTTTAGGGAAATACAGAATTTTTCCCTATAACTGGAGTCTTTACATCTTCTTGTCTCTGGGAGCCACAGAACACACAAAAAGTAAATTACTTCCTTGGAAGAAGAGATCCGATTTTTTTTTTGACAACTCTTTTCTCACCTCATTATTTCTCCATCACAGTAACTGAAGCTGTCAGATTCCTGACTGAAAGCTGCAAGGGAAGCATGTTGCAAGCAGCTGGTCCTCACAGAGCTGTTGATTCCCCACCCTGTTCCCAAATGTAGAATCCACAAACAAAGCAAAACAAAGCAGGAAACACATTTTCTTCCTCCGGTGCAGGTTTGCCAAAGGAATGGGGAATTTCACTGACATGTTCACAAATCTGAGACTAGAAATAAAAAGATAAATAGTCGGATGATGAAACGTGTGAGCAGGTTTGTTGAGCTGGGATCTAAGGATTCGTGTCAGGGATGGGTCACCCTCCTTCCCTGCTTTGGCTTCTGGATGTGCTTTGAGATCCACAGGTGGAAAGTAATGCATAGGGCCAAGGAATTATGGCTGATGCTGGATCTAGGAAAAAAAAGTTATCACAGAATCATAGACTGGCCTGGGTTGAAAGGGACCTTAAAGATCATCTCATTCCACCCCTCCTGCCCTGGGCAGGAACACCTTCCACTACTGTTTTACAGTGTATTATAGGTGAGGAACACCCTAAGGCATGGAAAGGTGGTTTGGGAAGAATAAATGTGGGAAAATAGAGGTCTAAGGGGTTGCAAAGGTCAGATCACATGCAAACATGGCTTCCACCTGTTTTCTGCAAAAGCTCTTTTTGTCTCCTTCCCTGTGAATCTGGTCCCTTCCCTCTAAAAGGCTTTCAGCGTTGGAGCCATCACGTTAACTGTTTGGTGTTTATATCAACAAGCAGTAAACTAACAGCTTTAAGATCAAATTTTCCCCTTTGAACAGGAAAAAAATCAAGATTTGGTATTGAAATAGGAAAACCATGTAGCTATACAGCTGCTTCTGCCATGTAAATTGGGTCACTTTTCACACCACTCACTCTTAAGATAAATGACAATTACTCGTTCAGCCTTTTAGCCCCTCCCCTTTCTCCACAAGGAAATAATTAATAATGTCATTCCTGAAATATCTCCATAGGAATTGCAACTTTTACAAAAATAATCACCGAGGTTGTTGACAGTAATTTATATATGTTTAGGCTACCAATAAATCTTGGAGTTGAAGCAAGCCTACAGCAAGGAGAACCCCCATGCCCTGGCAAGCAAATAATTTAGGGAAATCATTTGCATAATCAACATATTATAAGGTATCAGAACATCTCTCCTTGTTGATCTTGGTATTCCTCTGATGTCATTATCAAGGTACACATGACAAATAATATTTTATGTCTATGAATGATAATCAGAGCACTGCAGAGTGTGTATCTTTATTGATTTGATTAAAGGCTTTGATCTGGGAAATTACCAATTAATGCTATCTAAATTAGTCCCTGTGGACTTGGACAGAGCAGCAGGAAAATAATTCTCTCGTAAAGCTAGTGATTGTACACAAGACCAATTTGTTTAATCGTGCTAAATCTGAAAAGAAAATATTCAATTTGGAGGTCTCCTGCAGGTCAGTCCTCAGTTCCTCATTAGTCATTAATGACTGCACTTCAGCCCCACTGTCTGAAATTGCATGTGCATTTTAGAGAGGCTTAATTTTAAAAAGACAGGGAAAAAAGTCTTCCCTAAACAGCTGAGAGTCTATGGCAGCTGGATCTGTTTCAAAGAGGACAGACCAGAGCACTTTTGGAAAGAGACTTGCTAACCTGGCAAGGAGGACTTTGAACTCAGCTTGCTGGGCTAGGGAGAGCACCATGCTGGGATGATCAGAAAAGCGTGGATGAGAGGAAGCAAGCAAAGCACAGGGCAGCAGAGGGTGATCTGTGACTCTCCCTTGATGAAGGGCATCTCAAGTACCTGAACATACCCATCACGGGAGGAGCGAGAAACCCGTCTGCAGGTGCAGAGCTGTGACACTGGGATTACAGGGACTTGGAGGACACTCTCAGTGCTGGAGCACTGTGATGGACAGAGCATTTGGTAAGGTCGGGCAGGGAGGATGGCAGCAGGGTTGTTTTCTCTCACCTGGGTTTCTGCTGGGGAACAAGCTGCAGATGGGTCAGCAGTGGACCCTTATGTGGAAAAGCTAAGACAGGGACTTACAAAATCATGGAATATCTGAATGGGAAGGGACCCACAAGGGTCATCGAGACCAACTCCTGGCCCTGCACAGGACGACTCAAAGAGTCACAACATGTGCCTGAGAGCATTTTCCAAACACTTCTTGAGCTCTGCCAGGCTTGGTGTTGTGACCACTTCCCTGGGAAACTGTTCCAGTGCCCAGCCACCCTCTGGGGGAAGAACCTTTTCCTAATATCCCACCTAAACCTCTCCTGACACAACTTCAGGCCATTCCCTTGGGTCCTATTGCTCCTCACCACAGAGCAGAGATCAGTGCCTGCCCCTCCTCTTCCCCTCACGAGGAAGTTGTAACTGCAGTGAGGTCTCCCCTCAGTCTCCTCTTCTCCAGGCTGAACAAAACAAGTGACCTCAGCTGCTCCTTGTATGGTTTCACCTCCAGACCCCTGAACACCTTCTTTGCCCTCCTTCAGACACACTCTAATAGCTTAATATTCTTCATATATAGTGATGTCTTTTTTACATTTTAACCTGTTTAGCCAGAAGAGAACTAACTGCAATCTCCCCAAAATTTAGCGGTGTGAGATCGAAGGCAGATACAGGCTCCTTTCAGAGGTGTTCCACTAAAGGCAGTGGTCACAAATTTCAGCACTGTTTGGAAATATTTTTTTAAAATTCTTCATCACCAGAATGGTTAAGCACACGTGTAGGGGCTGGAGAGCCGGTGGCATCTCAAATATTTTCAGATTTTGCTGCGCTAGCCAAGGGGGAGGAGGTTCACCTTGGAAATCAGCCCTGTCTTCAGCAGAAAGTTCAATTAGGGAAATCCAGATACCCTTTCCAACCTAAGTGATTCTTTAATTCCTCACCGGCCTGGAGAGTAACTCAGCAAATAAACATTACCGAGAATTTGGCTCTTCATTCATAGCAGTGGCACCACTTGTCTGAAAGCTCCCTCAACGTATTTTGCTGCTCAGAATCCTGTTACTTGTAGCAGTGAGTAAAACACAGGCATCCCAGGAAGTGGATAAAAATATGTCCAAGCATAAAGTTTTGCTACAGATCCCCATCTCACCTCTAAAATCCTCCTGAAGTTATCCTCAGAACGGGCATTCATTTCTATCACAGAATCACAGATTTAACCAGGCTGGAAAAGACCTTTGAGATCATCAAGTCCAACCTATGACTCATTGGAGTCTCCTCATTTTCCACAGTCCTAGTGAAGGTATTGAAAGACCGAAACAAGACTGGGGAGGTTTTTATTGAAAGAAAGCGAAATATTCCCTGTCCAGGGCATGGGGAACGGAACTGGTTGATCTTTAACGTCCCTTCCAACCCAAACCATTCTATGATTTTATGAAAATACTCATTTATTTCAGTGTTTCTTGTTCTAAATGCAATTCCATGCCTTCAAGGGTTTATAATCTAACAGTAGCACAGCACTATTCCACAAGGTAAGTTCCTCCTAAGTATGAAATAAGTTGTTTGATGCTTTTCTCTTTTCAGCTGCACCCTGGAAGTTACACTGAAAAATATAATTCACTCCACAATTTCTGCCCAGGAAGGACTCCACATGAACCCAGTATCACAAAGGATTCTCTCTGCTGCATCATTTAACCATGAGACCATTGGCATGGCTCGGTGTCCTGCATGAGCTCTTCCCTTAACTTCAGGGAAAGACCAGTGAGGATTTAGGGGTTTGGTCTGTTGATTCCCATGTTTATTGCTACCATTATCAGCCTGGAACGTGGAAAACCGAATCCAAGCCTTTTATTGACTGGCTTTAGTTTCTACAGAATTCCGTGTATCCCCTTGGCTGAGAATTTGCTGGATTGCTTGTGGGGGTGTTTTTGGAGGAACTTGAAAGTGAGCCCCGTCTGAACACGTTCTTGGGACACAGCTGTTCGTTAGCACAAATTACCTCTTGTTCTGACCACCTCCCCCTCCAAAGCACCTACTGAGACGGGGAAGGGAAGATAGGAGCTTTGCCATGGCAACCCAACACCTTCCAGTGAAATTAAAACCCAAATGGAAAAGGATGGCAGGCTCGGTCGCAAACAAAAACCTCACTTTTCCTTTCAAATGAAGCTTATGGAAGTTTTAGATGTGTCTTGAGATATTAATAACTAGCCAGAATTTTTCTAGGGACAGTGAGATGAACAAAATAATTACAACAGTGGCAGTAAGAGTGGTAATAAAATGAGCAACTCTCTTTGAACTTGAAGCTATCGTTAGATTGACTGAGGAGATCAGCATTTGGGCTTAAGTCCCTAAAGCAGAGTCCCTGGCTCATACAAAGGTATGAGAAAAATACCTTTCCAGTGTTTCAGTCTTTTTAAATAGCAGAAGAGTTTCCCACTGGGGCACAGTTTGTGGAGGAAGGAAGTGCCTCGTTATTTTGTTTTACAGGGTGCCATTCCAGACCCAGAGCCAGGCAGGATTATGCTTTTGCAGAGGAAAAAGATAAAAATAGTCCTTGCTGCATCAAAGAAGGCAAAAATTAGACTGGAAAACAAGGTGAGCTTAGGTGTGGCTCACTGACTTGATATCTGTCAATCTGCTGTTTAGAACATGAGATATGAGAAAATGCAACTGAGGTACTTCAGAGAATTTGTTGTTAAATTATTTGGATTGTGAGGGGTTTGATTTCAAATTCTCATTTGGACACCCTTTGAGCTGGTTTTGAGAGGAAAGGCAACCCAGGTAACGTCCTCTGGAATTTTTTTCTGATTGTTTCCTGTCTCACACGTCCTATTTTATACAAATACAGAGAATGTGCTTAGGACCCAGAGACAAATATGCTCTATCATTTTTTCTTTCAGTGGTTTTCTCTCCCTCTCTTGACGTAGTTTTATTCTATCCTGAACTAGAGACTTTTTTTCTGAGAAGTTTTATGTGTCTCCATTCTGATAAATTGCTACTTTCAAAAAATTTTGCATATGATTAAAACAACTCCTGAGTAGTTCTGCCAGTAGTTCCTGTTCTGACAACTGCTATGATCTGCACCACTTTCATCAATGGAAGCAACAGCAATTTAGAACAAAATAAGTTTATATTTGGACTTTCTCTTCACTGACCATCCAGGAACTGAATTTCCATGTCATGCTTTCTCTATTTGATGGAGGGTCAACAAATCTGAGATATTACAGCCAGATCTCACTGCAGGTCAGCATCTTGAAATAAATGTGGAGCTCTGATATTGCTTAATGTGACTTTCTCTAGTGCATGAAGGTAACTTCAAATCAAATCACTCCTTGTTACATTCCCTATCTTATGTCAGGGATTTTTGAGCATCACAATCCTCACACAGGATTCCAGACACTCAAGAATTCATAAACTTCATTCCACCCTTACCAGCAAGATGCAGCCAACAGCAGCAGATGAACTTACTGTATGTACTGAATGTGGGATGAACTTACTGTAACACCCCTTCCCTGTCCCCTTGAGCCACTGGGGATGAGGAGATAGGGAACATCTGGAGTGAAGCTGAGTCCAGGAAGAAGGAAAGGGAGGAGGAAAAGAGTTTTTAAGATTTGGTTTTATTTCTCATTTTCCCAGTCTGATCTGACTGATAATAATTTAAATAAATTTCCCAAAGCCGAGCCTATGACAGTAATTAGTGAGTGATCTCTCCCTGTCCTTATCTCACCCCACAAGCCTTTCATTGTATTTTCTCTCCCCTGTGCAGCTGAGGAGGGAGTGATGGAGCAGCTTTGTTGGACACCTCGTGTCCAGCCGGGTTCAACCCATCACAAGATCTAATAAAAAGTAACACTTTCCCAACAAGGACACTCCGATCTCACTTGGACTACTACACCTCTCCTTTCAGCATGGTTTTTAAAGGAAAAGAGGAGAGGTTTATATTAGATGTTAGGAAGAAATGTTTTGCTGTGAGGGTGGTGAGGCCCTGGCACAGGGTGCCCAGAGAAGCTGTGGCTGCCCCATCCCTGGGAGTGTTCAAGGCCAGGCTGGATGGGGCTTGGAGAAACCTGGTCTAGTGGAAGGTGTCCCTGCCCATGGTAGAGGTTGGAATGAGATGATCTTCAAGGTCTCTTCCAAGCCAAACCATTCTGTGATTCTACGATTTGTCTCAAACATATGGAAGTTATTCATGCCTACAGCCCTCTGATAAGGCAAGGCCGTGGCTCAGACAGAGACAAGGCACCTCCAGCTGCAGAAAAGACATTTGCACTCACAGTCCTCCAATTATCCTGATCTGGCCTTTCATTTCAACCACCAGCTTTATGTTTTCTTCCAAACAGATTCGCTTTCTGGCTAATTTGAAGGTGAAGCTCTCCAGACAGCATTTTGCAATGACAGAGATCTGACTGAAAGGACCAGGTTCTGAAAGGAATAGCTGCAACCTACAGAGAGAGATGCAAACATGTGGGTTTAGAAATCTAATTTATTGTTATTCACCCAAGCTCTTCATTTCTTCCTCTAAAGGGAGCTCACACAAAGCTCCTCGAGTGTGTGGGCTGGAATGAAACCTTCAAAAGCCTTAACGAGGTTCTCTGAAAAAGTTGGTTAGGCTGTTTAGTCATAAGATGTTTTCATCATACACTTTCATTTTCATTTAAATGAAAACATTTTGAAATAAGAAAAGGAAGTTAAAATTCTGTTTGGAAAGGGAAAATGAAACAGTTGGAAATGCACTTTTGGTGCAGAAGAAATGAATTTTTTAAAAAGCAATTCCAAAAGTTAGCATGTGTAGAACCAAAGTTTTTTTTTTCTTTTATAATTTCATTTCCTTGGAAGTTTTATTGAGATGGAATAGATCTGCTCCATTTCCAAATAGTAAAACGGTTGGAAATTATAGAATTCCTCTAAGTGGAATTTTTTCCCCTGCCTAGCTCTGTTCTGAGGGAGGAGGAAAAATGCAATTTTCTTTGAAATATAACTTGAATGACTTGTGGGTAGGAGCCATTCTTGTAGGTGTTACAATCATTATGTTAGTGTCTACATGAAACATTTTTCCTTCTACTTGAATCCTTCTTTTATGTCTTCCTCCCATTATAATCTCAGACACTGTTTTTTCCTGTGGCTGTGTGCTGCCTGTCCGTGGGCTGAATGTGAAGCCATTAAACTCCGCTACATTACACAGCAGAATTTTTCAAACTCTGAAAAAGAATTTACTCAAACATGACAACAATCCCCTAGACTGGCCAGGATCTACAGTAGAGTAAAATAATTCACTGAACTGGGACCTTATTTTTAGCATCTTGACCAAAAAAACTTCCTCTAAGAACATTAAAGATTAAACTATAGAAAATATAAATAAATGGTGTTAATATATGTTACAAAATGGGGTACATGATTAAAAGTATAATTCTCCATGGTATTTATTGTGTTATTTACTTGTCATGGCACCTGTAGTCACTGCTTCTCTGGCTGTAGATTCTTCTGTCCACTAAGATCATAAAAGCCTCGTAGTAGTCCTATTTTTCCAGAGGTTCAGGTGTGCCTGCAGCAAAACTCTACAGTGCTAAGTTCCTTTTGGTAATGCATTTCATAATAAATCTTAAAAGCCTCTGTTTCACCCTTGCCAGGCAGTATCTTGGGAAAGGTTGCCAAATTGCTGCAATTTGAAGAACATGGCTTCCATTTAATGAAAGCTGTGGTTATATTGAAGCACATAATCATGTGGAAAATGCACAAGAATTACATTTCTGCCTCGGAACTGCAGCCTTAAAACGCAGATCAAAAACCAGAGAAAAGGAAAAAATCCAAGAGAAAAAGCACTTTGCTTCCCTCCAATCTCCACTTCCATCAGACAAGCAGGGTCACCTTGTATTCTGCTGGAGATCAACACTCCTGCCCTCAGTTGAAGTGGCCATGTATTTAGATTTTCATTTTTCCTGCTAAAGAGGTCCCATGAGACACTATCTGCATGAGAAATGTCTGGCATTCATCATTGTGGCATGAGCCACAGTCCACAATCTGTCTGGCAAAACACCACAGAGGAAATGATTCAAGAGATCAGGACCAGTGTTGAAGTTCTTTTACAACTCCCAAAGTAGGGGCTGCACCCACAGAAACCAAAAATATTTTTGGCCTAAAGTCTGCATTACTTGACTGTCACACTGCCTTATTTTGAGGAATTAAAAAAAACCACAGTGTTTCCTTCGAGAAAGAAATAAAAGGGCTGACCTGTGATATAGTCAGACCTGAGCTGTTCATGATTTCACCACGAGTTAATTACCCATAAAGGCATCTCATCTTTGTCCCTGCCTGCTCTTCAGGTAAGTCCTAGGTGTTTACTGTTCATTAAAGGTTGATGCTAATGGAAAATCTGCAGCCTATCACTAGGATAAACACAACATTTCAGAGAGTCTTGTAGCCTAAGCAGTGCGAGCATCAATAGAAACACAAGAAATCACCAAATATCCTTAGAACAGAACCACTGGGTATCTTGGGCTGAAAAAGAGAAGTCCTGCAAAAATTCTGATCTAGACTGTAATGGCATCCCACGTTTAAATATTTGAGTTCTTAAATATCACTAGGAAATAAAGGTCCTGAAAAAATTAAGTTGTTATAACACCTTCCTGCTCCTGCTGTAATGGTTATCACAATCCCATGCAAAGTTTATTTTGCCTGAGATATCATGGGGATTGAAAATCTAAGCACAGGTGTGCACTAGATTCAGGTGTCAGCTTTCAGGGAACTGTTCCCATTAGTATATGATATATCTATAAATATAAAACCGGAAAAAACAGGGACTGTGTTTTGCTTCCTTAATTCTCCATTTGTCTTGCTCAATATACAAGTTATAATTTCTTAACAAAGATCTGAGTGACAGCTATTGAACATATTGAATATAGGTTTTGCAAATAGTTACATGAGACCAAGGGTTGAATCCAAGCCAGTAGGATCACACAAGTTTTCTAAATTCACAATTTCACCACAGGTGATGAAGATAGTTGGGATCTGAGGACATCTGCATGATATCCCTCATCCCTGTCCTTGTCACCCCTCATCCCTGTCCTCAGAACATCCAGTGAGCCATCACCCTCCTTCATTGCTCTCCTCCAAAGAGCAGTTGCAGTGAAGTTTGAGAGGGAAGTACCAGATTTCCAGAGTTTCCTACATTTTATCTCATCCTCTGAGGTTACTTGATGGGCGTGGTGGCAGCTTAAGGCTTTAGGTCTCTCCCTCTCCACTGCAGCACCGTCGTCTTCAATGGCGCAGCTGAAATACCAAGTTCAGACTTCATCAGCCTCAGGCCCTGAATTTTAGTAAATTTTAATGCCTAAATGATGCTAGAAAGAGGTAAAGGAAAACCAGCATGGTCTTTGCTGATAGCATGTCCTGAAATGTTCTGTTTTCCTTTATCTCCAGGACTAAATGATCTTCTCTTTCCTGCTCCACCTTTTTTAAGTTAATGACTCAAAAATATATGTCGGACATGAGCAATTTCACTCTAACTGTGATGAGAACCTTTAACTGACTTGGGAGCTCTTCATGAGGGGGATGTATTTGTTTTACACAGATTCTCTGCCTTCAGTCAACGTCCTTTTCCAGCACTCAGTATTTTTAGTTGAACCCCTTGAGGTTTGGTACAATTAAAGTGGCTACAGGGAAGCGATACCATGAGAAACATTTTCCCAGCTGCTCTAAGGATTAAGCAGGCAGCTGACACCAAACAGACAAAATTTGCACTGCATCAAGCTGCCTTTGAGGATGTTTGGAGACTAATTTTCTGTTGGCAAACTTCTGTGGCAGAAAAGCTCTATACAGGCAAAAGCTGAGGAGAGGATGTACTTAGCAGTGGTTGAACTGAGCTGGAACTGGTTGGCCAGAGGAAGTTGTGGATTCCCCATCCTGGGAAGTGTTCAAGGCCAGCTTGGATGGGGCACATGGCAGAGGAAGTTGGAATTAGATGATATTTAGGGTTCCTTCCAACCCAAACCATTCTATGATTGTATGATATCCCATTTTCTTTCAGGTACCTAAACACAAAAGAGTGATTTGGCTGGAATTCAGATGCATGAATTCACACGCAGGGGTGCAATGCAGCGTGGAGGGGGAGCAAACTGCAGGAGAGGATGAGAAAGGACAACAGGAATAACCCTTGTTCTCCTGCTGCTGAGCCACCTGTCCACATCTAACCTAAAAAGGTTGGAAGCAGATGCCAGCTCCAAGCACAGCCCGAATATCCAATGTCACCAAAGTTTTCTGGGATACTGAGATCACCATCTCGGGAAAAACCTCCGTTATTTCACTGGGTCATTCAGCAACTGTGAAACTCTTCCAGGCTAGTTTCAGAGTTTTGGAATTCAGGAAATTGATAAGCCTGTCACTTATCAACACTCTTCCATGAGTTTTCTGCGTTTGAGACGAGATTTTCATCAAAGGGGACTTGCTGCACCTCTGCTCCATAGGGAACTTTGTTCTTTTGGGTAACAAGATCCTGTGGAATGGCACTGAGACATCAGCCAGGGCTGGCTGAGAAATCTCTGACAGGCAGTGGAAAGGCTGCTGCTGCTTCTAAATTGTTTTCTCAAAATGAGAAAGTCAGATTTTGGGCTTGCTCAGTTTAAATAATATTAGAAATAACTAAGGGTGAGGGAATGTCCATGAATGTGACTTCTGTCAAGGTTTCTATAATTTTTATAATATATGTAACTTTTATTTCCAGATCACACTGTTTGATGGCAGGGGGATTACTTTTTATAAGCTTTTCTGATGTTTTTCTAGAACTTATTTTTCATTTTAAAAATATAATATTTCCGTAGTAAATTCCACTAAAGTTTTGACAGGCAGTGAGAACAGTTTCCAGCATCAAAACCACTTAGCTCCATTAATGGGTAGGAAAAATAGCTCTCCACGTAATATTAACACCCCAAATTCCTCTTTTTGCAAAAATGAAATAAATGCAAAAAAAACCCAATAAATGGCAGCTGTTTGCAAAAATTTAAGCCCAAATCCATTTGTGCTGAGATTGAAGAGTATTACAGAACACTCAGGCTATATAAAGAGATGAATTTTATCACACAGGAGTTCAATCTATCTTCAAATTTTCAGTATTCGTGGAAAAAGAACTAAGATATTTTATTCTGTGTGTGAAAAAGGCAAATGAGAGCCCATCTCTGCCTCTGGCATTCAACATCACCACACATGTGATGATAAATAATGAACAAGACAAGTATCCAAGGTGACTGACTGCAAGTGTCTGTAAATGAAGGCAGAATAAAACTGCTATTTGAATTATTCCCCTAAACAACAACCAAAAAAATGAAAAAAATTAAATAATGTGACAGAAGTCTCCAGCTGTCAAACTCTGGGAAGTCTATTGTAGGATCATGAGAGTATTTAGTATATAGAAAGCATAAAAGTCAATGAGAAAGAGAGAGCAGGTATGAAAGCATAAAAGTGACAGGTGACAACATTTATTGTGCTTGGTAAATCACTTTTGTAATTGATATAGCTTTTTATTAATTTTTAAAGCTGTGTATTTAAGCCAAAACGAATTGTCTGGGTGTTAAAATTGGTGTTTAATCCCTCATGGTCATGAAATGGGAGTGGGAAGAGCCAATTCAATAAAGTGCTGTTTCTACTTCTCTCCCTCCCAGGCTTCATTTCTCCAGGATGGCAGGGAATGGGACACCTTGCAATAAAAACAAATGTCCTCAAGGTGCTTTTTATCTTCCCTGTTTTATTCCTAATGTTGCTTGATTGCTGCAGAAAAGACACATTTAGTCAAAGGTCACTGAGAAAGCACAAAAGAATAAAACCTCCACATTTGCGAAAATCCCCACTGTGTAAAAGCCTGCTCTGAGACTTACCCATCAGTGAAATTTCATTTTCTGGAGGGATTTGAAGTGATGCTAAGCCTTCAGCTGGCTTTTGGCCTTGTGGTGAGCTTTACCCTCTTGGGAAAATGGCTCTGACGTCAATTGAATCAGATGACAGGTTTTAGTCCATTTTTTTTCCTTTTTACTATTACTTTTTGGACACTGTATTAAAAAATAGAAATCTTCAGAAACTCAAAGTCTAACGTACCTGTGGTATTCACATCAATTTACTTAATCACAGTAGAACTTTGATGTGTATATATATAAATGCAAAATAACAATTGTCTTTCCTCGCATCATAGCTACATGGAATCTTATCAGAATATCATGGAATAATTAGGGTTGGAAGGGACCTTAAAATCCTCTCATTCCAACCCTCTGCAAGCAGGGGCACCTTCCACTATCCCAGGTTGCTCCAAGCTCCATCCAACCCGGCCTTTAACACTTCCAGGGATGGGGCAGCCACAGCTTCTCTGGGCAACCTGGGCCCACCACCCTCACATCCTGTGAAACACAGATTTTTCTTGACCCCATTTTTTCCTTCTCCTTCCATCCCACTGGCACACAACAGCTTTTAAGCTTTGCGAGACCAGGAGTTTATGGATCTTAACAGTGAACTGGATCAAGAGATAATGTATGGCAGCCTCGGTGGAAAAACGAATTCTCACAAATCTCTCTTGCTCCAATAACGCTCCTCTCTGAAACTGAGTCCAGCATCTCCAATAAAAAAATGTACTTCCTAAGTCAGTATGGCTTTTTTTTATATCCATAAACATGTCCCCTTCTTTTTCAGAAGATAAAGAGAATCCTTCCAGCATTCAATTTTAATGAACATCAGCAGAATTATCAACATTCCCCTGCCAGTTGCTGGCATTTCTACTTGCAAGCAAAATGGTTCAAGAAAGACTCATGGGTTCATTTTTCTCTTTAAATTTGCAATTAAGAATGAGGGTGTTGCCATTCAGTTTCCAGCAGAACATAAGAATGACATGGCAAATGGAATGTCGTCACCTTTGGGGGGACTTACACAATCTGATAAGAGTTTCCCCATGGAATGGCTCATCATTAAACACTGTTGATCCTTTAAAGTATATCCTGAATTTATCCTGTCTAAGAGAGGCAGGGTCAGCTCCTGGTCTATGATTAGGACAGTAGACAGACATTATGGTCCACTGGAAATATTTGCTTTCACTGACTCCTGAGGATCCTTGGATGTCCATGTTCCTTAGAGAGGTACCCAGGTCAGACTGGATGAAAAAAGGAAATCAATCGAATCTCATCCTCAAAATTTTTTTTTTGTGCAAATCTAACTGCAGCAGAGTTTTGTACAATAGCAGAAAGAGATCCAAAGTAAACACAATTCTATTGAAACTATGCAATGTCTAGAAGTCGATGGGAAAAAATATATTTAGATATAGATTTTATAATCTAATAGATTTTAAAGCATATTACTAACTGATGAGTAAAATGTGATATTAACTGGTTATCTTCACAGTGAAGATGGGGAGAATTAAGCACAAATATTTGGGGCAATCCACTGATTTGCATTGTCTCAGATCAGACAACTTAATCTAATTATTATCTTTGATACGAAAATTTCATCTTGTTTTTTCATAAGTGCTCTGTGCCTGCAGGTTTTGGTTTTTTGCTCTCTTGGGGTCAAAGGTAGAGATTCTTGAAAGCTTTTCGTCAAGTGAAAGATCCAGAGAGAGAACTAAAAGCTTTATAGGAAGAAGAATATCCTGAGGAAATTGAAATACATTGCCTCTGTGGAATTTTATTTTTATTCTGCATAGACTCCAGGACTCTGCTTGTGTATTGTAATCATTTTATTTACAGGCTATCCTTTCCACCAAAATTCCCAGAAAAAAAAATGTTTTTCAATGGATTTAGTCTCAGACACACCTTTGCCTTCCAGTTCCCTTCGCACACACATGCAGTGTCCCTATCAGATTATTATGGAGGGTCCCTAAAGTCTGGTGGTGTCACATCAAGGACCTTGTCACTTGTATGTGACAACTACACCAGAAAATGCTCTGCAAGCACTGACCCTATGACAAAACCATTTCCCCTTTGATTTGCTCATTTCCCTTAACCCTCTCTTCATTCCATGGAGTGATCTCTCAGGTAGAAGAAAGAGTCCTCAGAATCTGTTTTTTTCCCCCTTTCTTTCACCCATAAATCAGTAATTACGCTCCGTGAAAATGTCAGTCAGCAGTGACCTCCCTAACACAGTGCAATCCAACTAAAAACTGAGAAGTTGACTGTCAATGAGTAAAGCAATTATAGCCTTTTAAAAATGGGATTTTTGTGTTTTAAAACATCCATAGAATAAGTACATATTTGCAAATGCAGCTGACCTACACTTCAATAATCACTCTTTATTTTTTTCAGAATCTCTGCTTTCATTTGGAAAGCTCAATACTGACAAAAGTCACCAGAACAAACACTGCTTGGAAAAATCAACCTCGTGGAAATTTGGATGAGAGTGGAACATGACTGTGTGTACTGAATGCCCTAAGTGAACTTTTAGATACCTCAGCAAAATTTATGGATTCAAAGGTGATCTGGGACCATAATTTTTCACTTTTTTCCCAGTCCACAAGTGTTACCTGACTCCTATACTTAGTAAAAATACCTTCTCAGTACTTTGTAACAGCTCAATGCCCCAGAAAAAGTTGGTTCCTCCATCCCAAGAGCATCCGTGAGGGATGGTGTCTCCCTGAGGTGGAGATCCTGATGGAAAAGACTTCAGTAGAGAGACTTCCTACCGAGGCCTGTAAAGACAGGACAAGAAGCAAAAATTTTAAACTGACAAGAGGGCAGGTTTAGATGAGATATCAGGAAGAAATTCTTCCCTGGGAAGGTGGTGAGACACTGTGAGAGGTTGCCCAGAGAATTTTCAAATGCCTCGCCCTGGAAAAGTTCAAGGCCAGGTTGGATGGTGCTTGGAGCAAGCTGTTCTAGTGGAAGTTCTCCCTGCCCACGGCAGGGAGCTTGACACAAGATGGTCTTTGAAGGTGGCTTCCAAAGCAAAGCATTCCACGATTCCAGGAAAGAGCCCTCGGTTAAACCACATGGCTGATTTGCCTCAGAGCTGTGCTCCTCAGCAGCACAGTGATGAAAAATAAAACTGAGAAGTTTCCATGGAAACCCTGTCTTGAATTCAGCAAAGTTCATCAAGCCTAACAAGATTCAGAGGAAACACTTCAGGGCTGATGAATTGGTATTTTCCCTGAAATGTCTTAGTAGAAGCCCTAGAAATGTACGTAGAGGCCTTTATGGCACACGTAGGCCTCTTTGAAGAGTTCAGCCATGGCTTTTGCAAAACAGAGAGACGTAGTGAATTACTCACATAAATATTCAGCTTTAGCTCCACTTGCACCTGTCAAACTTCTTCTGCCTTTGCAGCTCAGTGAAGATCTAGCCTGTTATTTGGCCTCGATGGTAATGCCACATATTTCTTTTTATTTAGCTTTCCCAGCAATCCTGTTACGCTGAAATCTGCTTGTCTGTTCTTAGATATCACCACCACCACCTTGCTGTGATCACTGGAGATGAAAGTTTATCCTGCAGGTTTATTATGCTTTGAGAAAACAAATTACTTACTGACACTCACACGTCTCCCGTTTTCAAGACCCTTAAATGATTCTCTCATTGACTTTCCAGTGTTCATCTTCTCGGAGTCTACAAGAAGCTGACAGCCATCAGAAATTCAAAGAGATGCTACTTCTCCTAAAGATTGAGAGCTGGAAAGTGACATTGTAGCTAACTGTGAGAGACAATGAATGAGGGGAAATAGTTTTCCTGAAAAATCTTCATCAGCTGCAAACACACACACCTGGAAAGGACCACCAAATGCAGCTTTTTCACTTCCCAGCTCAGTGCAATTCATGACATCCAGATAATAAACAGAGAGAGAGATGATGAGAGGAAAAAAAAAGAAAAGAACATGAAATACTGAGATAGAAACTCAGATTAAAAATAAGCTTTAAATCAATTAACTAAATAATTTCAAGATTTTTTTTTCCAATGTGATAATTGCTTGAAGAGCTGAATCTATTCCAACATCTCTAGATGACCTTTAGTATCCCCTCCAACCCAAACTATACCACGTTTCTATGATCTCCACGTGGCAGGTTTGGGGTAAAATGAAAGAAATGTGATAGCAGGGAGATGTAGTCACTCGTTGGAGGTCATGTGCAAGCTGCAGATGTGAAACACTTGGTCCTGATGCCTTACCCGAAGACCTTCCACTCTCTCCATGCAGCTATTCACACCCTCCTGAGTTAAATTGGTTCATATATGCTGAGAACGGGGTAATGTAGTGTGAGAGGGAATGAAAAAAAATGTTTCATGGAAGGCTGAATTAGTAAGGAAATTTCAGTAAAGAATTAGACTTAGTAAGATGTGAGGAAGTTTTACTACAAACTGCCTGTTGTTGCTCAAAGCAGATAATAAGTGTTAATTCAAAATCACATCTGCCCAGTTAGTCAGGACTTGCTGGCAACACAGAAAGAGAATAATATTGCCAAGGCCATAATGCAAGGCAAGTGAGAAATTCAAATTCTAATAATGAGCTTGACCAATGCTACAAATCACAGTAAAATAAAAAATAGAGCTGGAAATAACCTTGACAAGTTACCTAACCTTCTAGCCTGTTCCATGACCCATTCAGCATCTAAAATGATTCATCCAATATGATTCAATCACTGTTATATTTTGCTTTCCTGTCGAGTAAATTTATTTGCTCTGAATCTACAAGATGCTGACACTGAGACGAATGTCAAAAATCACTCCCTCTGAGAGATCGAGGGAGTGGAAACTGATAAATATTCCTTTTCGCGTGCTTAATTTTCACATTATTTGATCTAGTCCTAGTAGTTGCCTGAACAAAGAAGTGTTTTAGGAATGCCCATTGCTTTGACTGGGGTTTTTTCCCCTGTCATGACCATTACATCATTAATCACATGACTCTGGTTTAATCCCTCTTGTCCCCTGAATTTTTGGCACAGGTGATGAAATACCACTGCCAGAAACACAGATCCTCCTCAGTGAGTTCAAGGTCTCTGAAGATAATTAAGGATAATTCAACATGGGAGAGTGAACTGTTCTGTTGAGTTTGTTCAGCCACTCATAGGGACCCAAAAATCTCACTTCTGTACCCCACAGCAGGTTTCCACGGCATTCAGAAGTTCCTGGTCTTTCTCTGACGCAGAAGGTTCAACAAAAAAAAAAAACAAAACCTGGGACCTGAGGAACCCAAAGTCTTGGAGCTGTTAGACTGGAGGTAACTTTCCTGACATAACTAATGAGATTATCAGGGGATTTCTGCTTGACAAGAACAAAAATTCAGTGATCCCTTGGCTATCAAAGGTCTGACCTGGCAAGTCTACCAAATATTTGGGTATTGCCACTCAAAGTCTAGCAGCAAAATATCTGTGCATACACAACACTGTGCCACAGCTACTAAACTCTTCTTCTCAAGCATGACATCATACGTGTGTGTAGGGTGGAAGCCTGAAGCTTGTGCCCATCAGATTCTGTGCCATAATCCCCACATTTCCAGTTCTTTGGTTCACATGGGTAGACAGCTCAGGCCTGCTGGCCCCATGAAATACAGACATACTGAGGCAGAAGAAAACTCTTGATAGAAAATTTTAAATAATTTTGAAGCCTATTTCCCAGATTATTCTCTTCTGAATATTCCCCCAGTTTATTTTTAGTTCTTCCTGTTTGCAGCACTCAAAGAAATGATTCTTGCTGAAGTGTACACAGGTTATTTGCAGCTTCTCAAACTGGAAGGGAGAGCTCAGTGTTTTGCTCAGGAACAGCCAAACCAAGGGGACACCTGAGAACCCCAGCAGACTCTGGGATAGCCATGAGCATATCCATGTCCTGAGCAACTTCATGCCACAGCAGGAGGAGATGCTCTGTCCCATCTGCTGTGGGTTCCTCCTACATCTCCTCCTCCCATCACCTCAGCCAGGGAGACTTTTGTATATTAAGCTGGCAGTGGCATTTGAAATAGTCTTCCTGTCCTCATTTATCCTGCAGCACACTTGAATGCATAACAACAGACATGGGAATCTTAGTTATTGGCAACGAGGACTTCTTGCATGTGGTCCTTTTAGAAATACCACCTTTAAAAATCCACTGAAATGTGCTTTGCTACTGAATTCTTCCCGATATTAAAAAAATGCATAAACAACTCTGCTTTGTAGCACACCTACTTGACTTCCTCAGGGCAATATACCCACTTTTCAGGTATTTCTGAACAGTGGCTCTTTATTTGCAGACATGTGTAACAGCAGGGTACAGAGTCTTTCTTTCCTTTGTTTGTGTCCTTTCTGTTAGAAATGAATGAATTTAAAGTGGTCTCTCCCGTGCTTTTCCTTAACAATGGGGGATAGCTGCCTCTTGGTAAACAAGCACTCAGATACCTTGGAGAACAACCACAGAAAATGCTGTGCAGTAATGAAAAATACACACCACCATGCAAGGCACCCTTTCAGCCCCCATCTCTCCCTGTTAACCAGTTCAGAACATATTACAGCATTAAAAAAGAACATTAAGTTTCTGGGTAGATGGGAAGTTTTATGCCTTGTCATTATCTTCAGCTTCCAAAGCTGGCAAGCAAGTATGGAATAATAAAAAACAACCAACCAAAAAAACCCAAACCCTACACACCACCACCACCACCACCAACCCACAAAAAACAAACAAAAAGTGGAAAGCAAATTAAAAAGCCCCCAGTGGTCAGAATTCTTTACGTGTAATGCTCAGGGGAAATAAGGAAATGAATGTTTTGTCTTTTTCAGGTAGCTTGCAGTTGAGACTGAGTGATGAGAAGGGCATTACACTTTACCTGGCAAGCCAGTATCTGTGCTAAACATAGAAGAAAGCAGCCAAAAAATAAACATAGTTATTCTTTACCTGGCGATGCAGTATGGGTGCTAAATATAAAAGAAAACACCCAACAAATAAGTATAATTATAACGTATATCTATGCATATATGTTTGTACTTTAAATCCCACAGCTTGAATTCCAAGTGCCTTGAATGGCTGGAGATTTTAAATGGGGTTTTGATGAAAATTCTTGTATTTCAACTGTCAAGGGATGCAGCAGGTCCAATCCCCGTGCAAGCATGACTGATAAGCTTCACATGTGAAAGCAAGGCCATGAGGAAAAAGGGAAGGGAAAATTCTTGGGTCTTTGGGTTAACCAACCCAGGCAGCATGCAGCCTCTGTTATTGCTGCTCCTGGAAGAAAAGTAGCTGTAACCTCTGGGTTTGAGTTTCACTCACTTCTACATGCCTTCAAAATAAGCGTGTTTTGGGGGAATATTCATGCAGAGATTTGAAATGGGTTAATTTTTATATCGAAGCAACCACGGGAAAGTGTATGACAAGCAGATTAGCACAAGGGATGTTACAGGAAATGTCTCAATTTTTTTAACAGTTCCCTAGCAAGATAAGGAAGAATTATCATCGATTTACAGCCAGGATACTGAGACGTGCATTTGTGCAGCACAGTGCACACCCCGAGCTAATCTAAACAAGGACAGCAGGTCAGTGAGTGCATTCACCGTGGCAGGGTCGGGGTGGAGGTGTTGCTCTCAGGTGCACATTTGGTGCCATCCAACCGCGACAAAGTGCAGGTCTGTGATGTCCCACCTTTGCATACAGACCCAGCATGGCTGAGTCCCTCTGTGCCAGAGAAGGTCAGAGGGCAGGAGAGGAGCCCACGGCTCACCTCTCACTCTCAGGGGTGCAAACTGAGGGCATTTGCCTCTGGATAACCCACTGGACCATCTCCACTATGAGCGCACAAAGAGTACATGGAATTTTGTTTTAAGGGAGAGAGATGAGATGAGATCCTCTTGCTCTGATGAGGAACATCAGAACCCATGTGGCAAGCCTCCTGCTCGGCAGCTCAATGTGCCATATCCTAATAGGATGCAAAACACCTGCCTGGCGAGATCAGGATTATTGGAGCTGAGCTCATGCATTGCACGGCTTTTTCTAATGAATCCCTCTTTAGCATACATTTATGCCAGTTGACAAAGTGAAAGAACCAATTCCTTTAAATATTGAGCATTCATACGTAAATTGCAGCCTAGTGGAATCTTCTCCCATCCAAACGGAATCCTTTATCTATTTCTGTTATATAAGAAAAGCAAATAATTTCTTATCGGTTGACTTTGAAATACAGGCGAGTGTTCAGTAGGAGTGTTATGAAGTGTCAGCTTTTCTACAGCATTTACTTTTCATGCTCTTAATTTCTCATTTCATTATCTCGTCTTATTCTCTTGCCATGTCAGTGTTTTGATTCGATGGCTTCCATGTGACAAGAGCTCTTGCTGTGCGAGCGACACGAATGCGGCTTTAAAAGTGGTACAACTTCCTATTAAGGCAGCGGCCCTTCCTCAGGAATTTCTTAAAGCTGCTACTGAGACAAGGCACAACCAGGGAAACTTTGATATGCACAGCAGGCTAAGCCCTCCTGCAGTCCCTGCCATGGATTGCTCTGCAAAACCTTTCTTTGTGCGCCTGATTTGCAGAGGTTTGATCTGTTATTGCCCTGGCAAAGCAGAAGTGGCACATCCCCCTTTTATCTCTAAATGCTCTCACTTCAGTCAGCAAGATGCTCAACGGCTTCTTACAGAAAAAATAACATTATTACTTTAATACCTGGAGAAAGGGCAATAATTTTTCCTTGGCTTTTCCTGGGGTAGGTCCTTACCCCAAGCAGAGAATGAAAAGTACAGGTGGGGTAGAGTCTGTTTCTGCCAATAATGGCCAAGTTGACATCCTTGTCCTCAGAAATAATCCGAGGGAGACATCCAGGTTAGTAGGGGCCATCGGGAATCTCAAGGCCATGTCTGCTGCTGTCGGGGCAGTGTGGAAAAAGCAAGGCCCCAGTGGGTCTTGAAAAGGCAGGAGAGAGCACAGTGTCTTCACACAGCAAGGATGAGTGTGGGAGGGCCACAAAGCTGATCTGAGGGCTGGAGAACCTCTGCTCTGGAGAGCTGGGGTTGCTCAGCCTGGAGAAGAAAAAGCTCCAGGCAGAGCTTGGAGCCCCTTCCAGTGCCTAAAAGGACTCTGAGGGAGCTGGAGAGGGACTTTGGACAAGGAGCTCAAGTGGCAGGAAAAGAAGTTGTTGTTTTAAAATGACAGAGGGTAAATTTAGGTCGGATATTAGGAAAGAGTTCTTCCCTATGAGTGTGGCAAGGCCCTGGCACAGGTTGGCCAGAGAAGCTGTGGCTGCCCCATCCCTGGAAGTATTAAAGGCCAGGTTGGATAGGTCTTGGAGCAACCTGATCTTGTGAAAGGCATCCCTGCCCATGGCAGGGCATTGGAACTGGATGATCTTCAAGGTCCCTTCCAAATCAAACGATGCCATGACTCTGAGTCTGGTACCTCTGTGTTAGAAAGGAGAAAGGAATGAATAAAAACAGTTGAACTGATCCCAAGCGTATCATGAGAAACAGACCTGGAAGGAGGAAGTCAGCTTCTCGGAAGAACTCCACTTGATACAACAGCAAGAATCAAGGAATGTCTTGCTAGAGAAGTAGCTGGGGTTTTCCCTCTTGTCTAGCAAAAGATACATATGAAGATCCAGTCACAACCTCTCTCTCTTCTGGCTTTATCCCCTCACCACGTCACATTCTGGAAAGGAAATGCTGCAAACCTGACACATGAGGACTCACTTTAGGAATTCCACTGCGCACAAGTGATGTGAGAAAGAACTGCTCACACGGAGCAAGCGAGACCCTGGAAAGGGAGCAGTGCAGTGCAACGGAAGCGCCTGACCAAATGTATTCAGTGAGAACAGGGCAGCCCTCATCTGTGCCACAACTCCCTTTGTAGGAGTGGGAACACAAGCTTTCATCTCTTCAGAGGAAACTTTAATTAGCATAATGGGAAATTGCACCACTGGAATGAGCAGAATCGTTTGTGTATATTCCAGCTGTATTTATGCTGTGAGCTGACTCACAACTCTGAGCAATTCGACTCCAAGATCTCCTCATTTGCCAATCTAAAGGAGGAAAAGACCAGATTCCCTATGCAGCTGAGAAGGCTGGAAGTTTTCCTCCTGTTCTGCAGAGCCATTGTCACTAGCAAAGATTTGGGGAGATCACAGACACAAGAGGCTACCAAGGCTCAGGGGTGGGTCTGAGGAAGGTTGTATCCACCTCTGGTGTTCTCAGCACAAGGAAGGACACGGACCTGCTGGAATGAGTCCAGAGGAGGCCACCAAGATGATCAAAGAGCTGGAGCACCTCTCCTGTGTGGAAAGAATGAGAGACATGGGATTGTTCAGCCTACAGAAGAGAAGGCTCTGGGGAGACCTGGTAGCAACCTTACAGGTTGCCCAGAAAAGTTGTGGATTCCCCATCCCTGGAAGTGTTCATGACCAGACTGAATTGGGCTTTGAGAAATCTGATCTAGTGACGGTTGT
Source organism: Mohoua ochrocephala (assembly GCA_013398855.1). Taxonomy (NCBI): domain Eukaryota; kingdom Metazoa; phylum Chordata; class Aves; order Passeriformes; family Acanthizidae; genus Mohoua; species Mohoua ochrocephala. The sequence continues at coordinate 77,898 of VZTA01021972.1, forward strand.
ACCTGCCTGTGGCGGGTGGCTGGAACTAAATGATCTTTGAGGTCGCTCCCAACCCAAACTATTCTCATATTCTATGATCTTTTAATCACTTCAGAACTCCTCTCAAAAATCACCGCAGTGTTCGATTGTGCCCTGTGGTGTGAGTCAAAGGAGAAGGTGGTCAGAGAAAATTCCGAGGCGTCACCAGGCGGTGATTAACTCTTGCAAGAGTGTGTGGCACGTGAGGACAAGGAACAGCTGAGATGAAAGCTGCAAATGTCCATCTGGACACCTCATGCTGCTGTGTACACACCGTGTCCTCGACATATTCCCAAATTGTCCACTGACTTTTGCCTGAAAAATTATTCCCATAAAGATTGCACATCTCGGTGTGGATGGTACTACCAAATAAAATTGCTTCCAAGATACATTTTTTAAAAATTACAGTTACATATTTCAGAGTCAAATTATTTCTTTGTTCACAAACTTACTCTTCCAGTCTTTTTGGCATGGTGAAATGGAGATGCTGTGTTAAATCCATCTTGAAAGACAATTGTCAGCTTTAGAGGTGGAAAGAAAGAGATGGAAAAAGAAGAGTGAATTTAAGCCCTGTCTTCAGATTAGCTCTCTGAAAGTTAACCACATGGCTTGAAAACAGAAGTGTCTTTTGCTTCTATCTTATTTTAATCGCTCTGTTTTCATTTTTCCAAACTTGAGTCTTATTTTAATTAAAACAACATGCTTTCTAATTAAAAAAAAATGATTAGGTTAATCAACAGCTGTTCAATTCAAGTGGCATTCTGGAAATTAAATTTGTACCTCTTTTGACTGAGCTCAAATACCAGCTCAGTATCTTTAGTTTTCTAAATCAATATATTTGGGAATGGATAAGTTAGACTAGTTATGATTCTAGTTTAAATTCTTCAGGAATATTGGCTGGAGAAATTATGTGCATGGCTGAGTTCATGTATGCAGATGGAAAATTATATCCTTCAAAACAAGAGGATGTGAAGTTTGTTGATGTGAAACAGGGATTAAAGTCTTTTGTCTGATCCAGAGAATTCATCCTGTGTGTTGATCCAACCTTAACTTTGTCCCGATTATGAGGATACACAGCCATTTCCACAGCGATGAGAAATTGTTCATTTCTGGTCAATTTGAAATGGAATTGTTTATTTGTTTGTAGGTCAGTCAGTGAACTGAAATACCCCTTTTCTTGTGCAATCCTTGTTCTGCGTAAAACAAAACCAGGACAGGGATGATTCGATTTCACAGAAAAACTCACACTGTAATGAATCATGGACAAGAATCTGAAGTAAGAAGGTAAGAAGTGGATCAGGATGTGACAGAAAAGATGCTCGGGTGAAAAATCAAGGAATGATACATCACATTAAAACTCTGGCATTCAGCACGGACAGTTAATGGATTGAAGAACAATAGTGAAAAACAAGGTTTGAAAAACACTTCCCTATTTCTGCAGATTTTTTTATATTCTAATGGAAAATAGCTGAAAAATGGGATAAGAACAACAGGAAGGTTAAAAAAAAGAAAAGAGGGGGAACAAAAAGAGACCTCTGAAACACTCTTTCCCTAAAAAAAGCACCAAACTGGAATATCTGGTGCCCCATTAGCACTGGGAAACTAATTTTTGAATAACCTGTCTTTATTTGCCTCACTTTAATATATAATTTCAGCACTTGGTTTCTCATATATAGTCTGTCTACTGGGAATTCATGTTTTCCTGAAGGCTTGCTGGCCACAGAATGGAAATCTCCAGTAATACAGGGTATTTAATCAGGGTTCCTTATTCCCCAGAGAAATTCTTCTGGTCCACACATTTTCAAGGAGCTCAAGGCTCCAGGAGTTATTTTCAGAAGCAGACACACAGGCAGGGCTTCCTTAGTCCACACCAGGAACGTGCTTCTTTGTTTGCTATTAAATCTGAACAAGAAATGTTTTCAGAAGGGGAGAATTAAAAGCAAATCTGTTAAAGTGGTTATGTTGCAGTGCTTCCATGAGTCAGTAGTTTCCTGGGTTTCCTGGTTTTGACTAAGCTGAAAATTATCTCCTGACTCTAATAATTCAGGCCCTGGACATTCGTCTTAGGTTGGAGATGTGCCTACTACAAACGAGAGCAGCATTGACTGTAAAACCATTGGTTTATGCCCAACAGTGAACATCTCTCCCCCGGATTTGTCAGTCTCAAACATATCCTACCAGAAAGGTTTCGAAGAGGTCTCATTTGAGGGTTTGTTTTGTCAGTTCTTGGGGTTTTTTTCTAGTTCCTGGGAAAATGAGGGGCCTTGAGCTTTTCAGATTCACCTGAGATTGCTCCTGACAGCAGACAAACACAAGGAAGATAAGAGATTTATCTTTGACAAAAAAAAAGCTTTAGGAACATGATAGCAAAATTGGAAATAAACAGAGAAACATAAAAACCAATAAAAGGTGAAGTGAGATTACACTGTCTCCTTTTCCAGCTGCCACTTTGGATTGCTCTGTAGGACACCACTGTGCTGGGATCCAAGGTCATGGTCCCTTCTCCCATCTGGCTGTTTCTATTCAGAATTGACAACCTCCCTAAACACTTTTCCTCACTGACCCTCAAGGTTTTTCTATCTATGAGTAAGTTTCACTGAAGCTTCTCTGCAGACTTTAAGGATTCCCCAGGCTCTCTTGTAGTTTACGAAACCTTAAACTGCTGCAAAATTCTCCAGCTGCTTCCTGTCTGCCACAAATGCAGATGGAGCACCACTGGTTGAAGCAATGATCCCTTTGATATGCAGACAGAACCTTCGTAGGGCTGATTCATCCTCCCCCAAGGACTTTTATCCCCAGAAGTCAAGAGAACATCACTTTCCTTCTCTCATAGTACAAATAAACATATCATCAAAGTTTGGTTTATAGTTCACCACCCTGGACACAAGGAAGAAATATTTGTGGGGGTTTAAGACAGGATGCTCAGACCCCTGTCCCTGCATCCCCCTCCCTCAGAAGGGTTATTTTAGGGCTTGGAGTCACAAGGATATCCAAGAAGTGCTCTTCTGTCCTCCATCTGCCAGGGAACCAGCCTGCACACCATAAAGGAGCTTTCATCCATGGTCACATTCATTTATTAATTTTCCCACAAAAATATGATGATGATGATGAGCACTATGAGAATGATGAGGTGCTTTAACAGTCCAAACTTGCTTTGTCGGTGACTCAGACCAGGAGACAAAGGCTTCCAACTTCACTAGGAATCAAAGCAGTCACCTGCCAGCTTCCTGGGAAGAATTATCTTGAGGAGAAGGTGTGAGCTGAGGGCAAAATAAAGTCATAGAACCATTCGGGTTGGATCATTAAACACAACCATTAACCCAGCACCGCCAAGGCCACCACTAAACCACGTCCGCAAGTGCTACATCTACACACCTTTTAAGTCCCTCTGGGGATGGTGACTCCACCACTGCCCTGGGCAGCCTGCTTCAGTGCTTGACAGCCCTTTCTGTAAAGAAATAGTTCCTTATTGCAAAAACAGAGATATTTTTCTTCTGCTCAAATGCAGTGCCTTCATCAACCACCCAAGGATGGAGCAAACCCTTGAAGATAAACATTCAGTTACATCAGATCATATGATGGGTACATGTGTTAGGGTGGTGGACGGGACACCTGGGTTCTCCTCATGGACAGCCACTGCTTGGAAAAACCCAACTTGGAAATGTCTCGCCACCTGTCTGTGCCCTTGACATTCCCAACACACAAATAGAATACAAAAACTCTATAACAATCCCTTGACTCCCTTGACTTTTGGAGATAATGTCTGAGATGCTTAAAATGTCAGATTCCTGTCCTGGTCAGGAGTCTTCTAAATACAAATAATAAGAAGAATCTTTACATGTGTGTAAGAAAATATATTTATATGCTTGAAAAGATTCTAAAGTAGGAGAACAGAAATCTTGGGTTTTTTCTGCTCCCCTTGAAGCAAATGAATGCGGTCAACAGGAACGAGCATCATCCAACAACTCTCATTTATTCCTGTTTTCCCATCTGCCTACACTATAATTACACACCCAAAAAATAACAATAAAAATTCATTGATACAGTTACTAACTCAAGCACTCCTAGCTTTGGATATGCTACAATGGATTTTAGCTGTTAGTGCACTATTAATCCAATGTGGCACCATAATTTAGATCCCACATACATTTATGCTATTATTCATATAGCTTTAATCATATAAATATCTTTTTGCTTTCATCTTTGGGAAAATCCACCAGGAAACTTGGTATTTGATGATATTTAATATTATTTGGTGATGTTGATGTGAATGATCCCACATTCCCCAGGCCTACTGATTCCACAGGTTCTACGTCGTGAACCACAATTAAAACTCTTCATCTGCAACTCTTGGTTCAAAGAAAATCCTGCTCAGCTTTTGGCTGGAAGATCCAGAACAGATAACATATTTGGGAACTCTGATTTTAGTGTCAAATCTCCAAGGACCATCACTTTGTTCAGATTAAGATTGGTTTTTCAGGGGTGAAAAAGCTCTTTTGAAACGCTTAGTGGAAGTAAAAGGAATACAAAATCCCAAGGATTTTTCAGAAATTCTGGAACAACTGAAATATTTTACTAACCTGACTCCCGAAAATGGGCAAACCCACTTTGATTAAATTTTCTAAAAATAAAAGTTAATAAGACATGATCTGCTAAGGCAACTGCTGGGAGGGAAATGTTAACCTAAGAGGTTGTTGTAGATAACCAAATATCAGCTTTTAAAATAGAAAATCTCTGCCAACCTTCCCCTCTGGCACCAGTGCTCTGCTGTCATGATCCTACTTGGTACTATCCAGTAAATAAAACAAATAAGAAGGTCTCAGTGGGTGGTGAATTCACTCCAACTTTCCTTACTCACTTGTTCAATCCCAAAAGTGATGCTATGAAGTCCTGGGAAAAAAAGGAGAGAAATTAAAATGGATTTGGAGACTCAGTCACAGCAGCATTAATTCGGTGTAACACAAAACTATCACAGCATTCTCATTATTCTTATAATATTGGATGAGATTAAAGGCTGTCATCTTTCTTGGTCTTTATCTTCATATCTAGAATTCCAGGAGAGAGCTTGGAAAATCCAGTACATGATAAAAGGGAATATAATACTTGATGCTTAACATTTCACCATGTAGGAACTAGGAGAGTATTTCTACCTGTGGAGAAGAACCCGCAGGCAGAAATGGGCTCAATCTACCCTGGTGCTGAGCTGAAAACATCAGCTCCTTATTATCTGTCATGCTATACCAAAGCTATTTGTCTTCCTTTCCGAGATTATTGATCCTCATCAGGAACTCAGCAGCTGGAGTCCGGACTGCTGGCTTGGCACAGCGTGAGGTGGAGAAAAGTTGAGTCAATATTCACCTTCCCATGCAAACAGAGTCAGAGGTTTCAGAAGAGCTTGTCAAGGACTGTGGAATGATCTCCACCAAGGCAAAAGGATCTTCGAGTGTCTTGCAGGGTTCTCAAAGTACAGACCTCCTTCTACATCAATACAGGAGAAAATCAATCGAGCCTGTGAGGAGATTCTGTGCTGCCTATACAGTCCTTCTTGGAAAAGGACAGTAGAAAGAAGGAAACCGGCACCACAGACATTATTCATGCTGATCTATATCCCTTAATGCACTCCTAGAGGTTGTTCTGATTCTGTAACAACAGGAACATTAAAGCAGCAGAATGGATTTCCAAGGGTTTAGCTTCATGGGTCAAACCCTTTACTAACATCATCCTTCTGGCAATTTTCTTGCTGTAAACATTGTAATCAGAGTTGCACTGGCATTTCCATTTCAGTCTCATTCCCAGCTGCTGGTGAGTTTTCTGATGGCCGTTGACATAATTTAGAGCAACTCTAAATGATGATCCAAGCTGTTCTCACTCTCAACTGGCCTGTAACCTGTACAGGAGTGAGATTATGGGGAATTAGCTTCTCTTAGCCCTGAACATCCCGTGACTTCCCCTGCCCCTTGGAAAGGTAAAATAATGACCTTAATTTTATCAGCATCTGAGTCAAAGCGATTGTTTCAAGCTCATTTATTCCTCGTGTCACAGAGAGAACTCTGAGGCATGGTGCACATTGCGCATTTTCTTCCCCTGGCTTGTCTTATCTCTTGTTTGCTGCCAAGTTGTCCAATGCAAATAAACTGTGAGTTCAAGGGGAAAGTCAGAGAAGAAGTGTTGTGGAGTTGATGGATATTTACTTTGATTTTGTGGCTGGAGGCAGAACACAAAGCAGGGAATATCTGAACAACCTAGAAAGGAATACACAGTCATCATTTCTCCAGTCACTGGCCCAGGTGATCTCATTAACAGGAGCACATTTTATCAGTGGAGATTGTTGCCATAATGTCTTGATCAAAGTAAATGCTTCGCTGGGTACACACACACAGTCGGAGCCAAATATTCCAAACAGCCTGGATATGTTACGGTAGAGCTGAGAGAATTTTACCTTTCTCTGCTCTATTAATATCTTTCCATCAGCTAATGCATTTTTCCTTCTGTGCTCAGAGATGCCTCAGTAGGGAGCACAGACTTGCCAGAGCCCCTTAGGCTATTTAAAGCTACACGGGGAGTAGGGGATCTTCTTAAAGACACTTAAAAGGGATTTAACTGAGATAAAGTTAAGATAACTAATGTGAAGACAACTACACAGAGCAGGATACAAGGCAGTGCAGCACTGGTCAATTCTGCTTTGATAGAAACACCAATTTCTTTAAAGTCTATTTGCTTGTTTCTTCTTTCAGGTAGTTATGTTTTAATGAAATATGAAAATGGGAAAATTTACCTGTTTCAGAGATTTATTTTCTGTAAGATGAGTCTAACTGCACTCCAGATTAGTCAATGACAGCTGTTTGAGCACTAGGGGAAATGAAAGTCTCTCCTGCTCTATCTTTGAGTCTTGAAAGGAGACAGGAACTGGCATTTTCTTGACAAACTGTCCTTTCCCTCCAAGATTTCAAATGGTGTTCCTTTATTTTTAATATGGAACAAAACCAAAGTTTGATGCCTTCACCCTTTGGTAGAAGAGAGTTCTCCATTCTGGGCAGCATCTGGCCTTGCACAGATTAGGGGAGAGGTGGTTTTTGTGAAATGTCCCTTGCACAGCCATTTTCACAGCCAGCCTTGACCATGCTGGAAGTCCTGCTCTTCTCCACGTAGGATCAGGACTTAACCTCTTCATTCTGTGCCCCAGATTACTTTCACACGACCAGAGCCTTTTAGGATGGTCTGTAAGGCAATTTTTTTTAAAGAATTGGCACTGCTGCAAGGGGTGTTGGGTTATCCTCTCCTTCCACGCCCACAAAACCCATTCTCCAATGTGAGCTTATGTCCAGTGACCTCCAACAACTCCTTTTGTGGTGGTTGGTCTCTGACTCCAGGAAATCTCTCCCTCCCTCTACAAGTCAATTTGTGGGATTTTTGTATTCACAGGAACATGTGGAGTCAAGACGTCAGTGCTGTCATTACCACTCCAGACAGGAAAGTACCTCTTGTATTGTGGCCTATGATAAAATGCCATTTCTTTTATTCAGTGATTTGTATTTAGTTTACCATTCTGTCTCCTTTTTGTGTCCATTTACTTCTATGATCAGCATTTAATAAAACCTGGCACAGACACAGATGGATTTGTCTGCATCACTTACTGCTCAGCACCTGAAAGAAAATCTTGAACGTAAGAGCATCAGCGGGGAGCAAAAATAGACCTCATTTTATTTCTCACCTCTAAGAAATCTCTTCATTGTTTCCTTGTTTCCAGCACTCTCATCCCCAAAGGCTCTTTATTTGTCATCACTCAAATGTTAATTTTATTAGACTGTGCTGCACATGGAATTACTCTCATATAATTCATTCCCTACTTGTTTCCCTCATGTATGATTAGCTTTTGCCTCCAGATTCTTATATAATACCCACCAGGGAAATATCAGAGTATTTTGGGTGTTTGAGTAAATAATCCTCAAACTCTGAAAAGAACTTGGATATCATGACCATATCATTAACAAATAGAGGAATGAGACCTGCAGGTTTCACTGCCCTTCTCCCTGTGAATTTGATTCCAGATAGATCAGGGGGCTTGTGACGGGTTTGCTGCTTCCGTGACCAAGATGGGAATTGAGCCAATATTTCCCGGGGCTACATCCTGTGCTAATCCACAAGAATGTTTGTTTTCATCTCAGTGACTTAACATGAAGTGAAATGTGACACGATGGCTCTGTGGTAGACAAAAGAGAACGATCCCAACCACACGTGTCACAGTGCTGGTACAGCACCAGTGAATCTTGGGCTTGATGGACTTTGAAGCCAAACTCAAATGGGTTTGGATGTTTATGAGAAAGTTGAGAGGAAAGAGTGCAGAAATTCTGCAGACAATACAGAGGAAAAACCTGCAGGAATAGTAGTCCTCCTGCAGGGGTGTGTACATCTAGGAGCACACCCTCTACTTCCCTGGTTCTTTTGGTCATTTGGGTTTTTCTAAGGAAAAATAAAGGAATGTAACTGGAAACGCCTTAACTCTTCCCAACAGTATCTGACTTCAACATTCAACAAAGCTCTCCGTTCCTCAGTTCTGTAGAGATATAGAATATAGAGAGATATGAATCAGAAGGAATCCTTAATCGTTCACATGAGAATACATCTTTCATATATCCCTGCAGAATCAAGAGTGTGCTTGACTGACATGAGGGGATAAATCTGCTTCTCAGCATGAGTTTCTGGAAAGAGGTTTTGGCATCTAAAGCAGAAGTGTGGTCCCTCACAGAGCTTTGGGCTTCCTATCCTCCTTCCCTCTGACTCTTGAATTCACTGCCATGGAGTGGTCTTCTCCCACTTGGGTCCCTCCCTTTGACTCGTTCAACCCACGACTCCTCTGAAGATGAGACAGATGCATGGGAGGGAAATGCCTGAGGATGGAGCCCACTGTGCTCACAGAATGCAGTGCTGCCTTTAGAAGATCCACATCATGGAGCCTTTCCCAAATCAAGCCACCAAGCCATCAATATTCCCACTTCTGCTCTGAATGGACACTGTCTGCCCCAGTATGGATACAATTTCTCCCAGCACAAAGGCCAGTGGCACAGCCTGAGGAGGCAGAGGGGCTGCTTCAGCCTCACTCTGCTGATCTGGCCAAAACCCAGCACTTCCAGAGGCCTGGCATCATCTGACCACATGTAGGAATAGGCCACATCCCCACTAATTACCTTGTGCTGTAATTAACAGAAGAACATATAAACGTAAAACATATCCTAAGAAACTGCATCCACAGGACCAATAATCTGTACCAAGAGGACGCAAATAAGCAGGCAGCACAAACCTGGCCGCTGTTTGCAGCCCTCTCCTCTTGTAGTGTCAGAAATTCCATACTTTTTGCATTTAGAGAGGGTAAAGAATATAACTGCTGTCTATTCACTGCATTCCCAGATATTCCTTGACATGATTTTGGCCACGTTATTTTTCTATTTTCAGTCTTCACAAGTCCTGTGGCAACAAAGCTCCAGACGCTCATAGTCACTCTATTTAAATGTACATGTAGAGTTATAGAATCATAGAATGGCCTGTGTTGGAAGGGACCTTCAAGATCATCCACTTCCAACCCCCTGCCATGGGCAGGGACACCTTCCACTATCCCAGGTTGCTCCAAGTCCCATCCAACCTGGCCTTGGACACTTCCGGGGATGAAGCATCCACAGCTTCTCTGGGAAACATGTTCCAGTCTCTCACCACCCTCACAGGGAAGAATTTCTTCCTAATACCTAATCTAGATTTACCCTCTGTCAGTTTAAAGCCGTTCCCCATTGTCCCGTCACTCCAGGCTGTTGTAAACAGTCTCTCTCCATCTCTTTGTGTCAACTCCCCTCTGGCACTGGAAGGTCAAAATTAGGTCACTCCTAAACCTTGTCTTTTCCAGACTGAACAATCCCAATTCTCTCAGCCTTTCCTTGCAGCAGAGCTGCTCCATCCCTCTGATCACCTCAGCGGCCTCCTCTGAACTCGCTCCAACAGCTCCATGTCCTTCCTGTGTTGGGGATCCCAGGGCTGGATGCAGTTTTGCAGCTGGGGTCTCACCAGAGTGCAGTAGAGGAGCTGAATCACCTCATTTATGTACTTTCTTTCGCTTGTAAGTTTGCTTGTTTGTTTGAAATCCCTCTCCTGTGATTTCAGGGAGTTTTCCCTACTCGGTGGATTGAATTGATCTCATCCACCATCATTTTTATTTCAATAATCTTGAGCATACCCCCCTCACCTTTTTCCTCTCCAAACTGAAGACTCCTCGACTTTATATTCTCTCTCCAAAAAGCAACTTCTCCTTTCCATCAGCAGTGCGAGTTGTCCTCCTCTGCATCCTTTTTAGCTGTCAATTTGGGGTTTTTTTCTTTAAACTTGAGTCGGTTTGCGTTTCTGCATGACAAAAGTGTATTTTCCACAAAAACGTTCAAATTTGATTTGACAATACTAAAAGATGGGGAACATGCAGCTTCCCTTGCTTGTTTGTTGCAGTGACTAATAGCCCCTACTGCTAAAAAATGCCAGTTATTAGTGCTTGCTTGGCTGTCTCTGCCTACTGCTCCTTCCTGAAATATGTTTTTCTGGTAGGTTTAAGGAGCTCTTTACCAGCCAGTATTTTGTCTTTGCAAAAGCCTTTTATACCTTGTGTACAAAGCACTTTCCAGGCTTTTTTTTTTACCACTTTTTCTTTTGTAAAGTGAAACAATTGAGTTCTTGAAGTTGATCCGTGCCCAGTCTTTTATCCAGGCTGCAAATCACGTCTGGGCATCATTTCCAGAGCTGGTGTCCTCATCCCACAAACAGCTGTGGGTTGGGAAATAACATCAGCTTATCTTTTGTGCACCCAAGAGCTCACTAGCTCCCTGCAGCCCAGGGAACACTAAGTAAGTGGCTCATCTACTGTGCCATGGAGGTGCTTTCCAGTGCTTTTCCCTGACTCGTAGGTCAGGATGTTCTCTTTGTTCCTAGATGTATAACCATGCCTCCAGCAATCGCAAATGCTGGTCTCCTGCAAGGAATGCAAACAAGAAGCTCTAGGCAGCTTGGCAATTTTAGTCTAAACAATCCACTATCTCCCTAATCAGCTGTGTCTAAGAGGCAAGTAATTAAATTATAACGTTGGTAAGGTGCTCCCTTGGGAGGCTGGAGAGAAGGTAGAGGCTGGTTTTCTTCTTAATGGGTGAACACTCTAAAAGCAGGAGTTTAGGAGGGCTTTCCAGCCTGGTTCTTGTTCTTAGTTTACCCAGTGACTCGCAAGAACAGGATTCCCAGCCCCTCCACAAGGTGAAGGTGCAAAACACTCACTCTTGAGATCCCACTTGTCATGAGTACGAGCAGATGGACAAGGCACAGAGCACATCAGTACTGCCGTGTTTTAGTGTGTGCCTGAGTATTAAAATTCCAGGTGTTTATGCAGCTTTAGACATTGTCACATAATGACAGGAAACTGCAATGATTCTGCATCTTAGTGAGAGTATTCGATGCCCAGATTTTGGATTGAATTTCTGCTTGTAGTCTTTTTTGTTTTGATCCAGGTTTTTCATGTCTTTGCCTTTCTTTTAACTTGAGCGTTGAAAGCATACGCCTTGAATTGCTGAGAAGATACATCTCTTCTTGTCCCCCTCTCTCTGTTACACAGAAACAAGATTGATGGTCAATTGTCAGTGCTGCTGAACAGAGGTGAAGCTTTAGTCTTCATTTGTGTGCATGCTTTTGTGCAGGTCCACACACTACTAACCTCACAGAAGATGAAATTGTTCTTAATCGGAGCAGAGAACATGGAGAAAAATATCACACAGTGTAGCCAAGAAGAAAAACTCTCAGTGGCACTCGGTTTAGGAGACATTTGTTCTGTCCTCCTTTGTAGTTTGTTTCGTTTTGACTCCTTTTGTTGTTGTTGCTGCTGTTGCTCAATTTTCTGCAAGAAAGCAATTAAATTAATAGAGATTGATTGGTGTAGCTACAGTTATGTACAGGGAGGTTGGGTTACACTGGGCACATATATCACAAACAAACTTTCCTATCGGGGTTTTTTACTGAAATCATTTATTAAAGTCCACTTCTGCTTCATTCTGGTCCAATTTTTACCACCAACACCTCCAAGCCTCCTCTTCGGGCCCTTCTCCAGCTTTTCCTTTCACTGGAAAAAGTAAAAAGTGTCGATTCAAGCCAGAATGGATGCAAGGTATAATAAATAGCATAAAATCAGACATTGATATTTCACTCCAAAGCTTCAAACAATTTTACAATCAGTGATTTCCACCTCACAATAACCTTGAGAATAAGGAATATTATTGTCCTTGGACAAATATTTCCCTGAGGATGTGAGCAAAGGATTTTTCATGTAACCCAGCATCACAGTGGGACTACGCTAACTTTTATCTGCTGAGGTTCTGCTATAAAATAAAACTCAGGGGGCCAAACAAACATAAGCAAAAATTATTTCCTTGTAAGATAATCTCATGGAGAGACACGCACCATCCCTGTTATGCAGAGTGGGTTGAAGCCTGTATCAGAAATCGCTAATTATAGCAGCCAGCTCCATACTCATGGTGTTATTCAGCTGCACCGACCTCTTTCCACAGCCTAATCCTATGCAGAAGGGCAGGCTACCTTCCTACATGCACCCTATGGCTTTAGATGTGTTTCCCCCAGGGCTGTTTGTCTGAGCAGAACAACTCCTCTATCAACCACCTCCCACCTTTTCAGTGGTTTGCTGAGCCCCACCAAACCCATTCTGTCTTTGTCAGCTCTGCACAAAGCTTTCTCTGAGGAATTGTCAGCAAAATGTCCTTTCCTAACAAGCCCTTGGTTAAATCAAAGGTAACAGGAAGGATTGGCCAAAGAGAGTCCTGAGCAGGAGTTGGGTAAAAGAAGGCAGAAGACAATAAAAGGTTGGAGATGTGGACATAGAATCATGGAAGGGTTTGCATTGGAAGGGACCTTAAAGATCATTTCATTCCATCCCTCCTGCCATGGACAGGGCCTCATCCTGGGCGGGAACATTTCCAGGGATGGGACATCCACAATTCCTCTGGGCAACCCTACCCAGTGCCCTCCTACATTGACCAGAGGAACTCTGTAGTGCTGCCATGAAAAACTGACAGGGGGTATCTTGTGCTGGCAAGGTCCAGCAGGAAAGTCAATTAAACTCCATCCCAGGGCTATGGATCACACCAATGGAGGGTGTCTGTCAGCCAAACCTGTTTCCTTATCCTGCACCTTTCTGCTCCACTGCTGCTGGAAATGGGCTCCCAAAAATTACAGTAAAATTTGTCTCACAAATGTGACACGAAGACTATTAAATTGGTCTTTGTACAGCACCATGTACATGGGAAGCATCCAATAGTCAGTGAGGGTGTTAAAGCACTCCTTGGCACAGATTGAATCAAAGCTTGGGTCCACTGTGAGACTTTGTCCAGTTTTCACTGGGATTTGAGGCAATCCTTTCCCTGACAAACAATTAGAGAAGACACACGAGCGAATCCTTCTGCAGCCTGCTCCCCACCAAGGCATGAAGTCAATTGCTGGTGCCACAAATCTTAGAAATGGCAGATTTCCTAATCCCAGAGTTTAATTCTTGGCATTTTTGGATAGGTTTCTAAGCAGGAGGCAAATAAGCTTGATCAGTCTTTCAAGCTGATTGTGCCAGCACCCAACAGGCAGCCTTTATTTCAACATCCAATGTCTCACACAGCATCACAGGCAGGAAAAGCAGGCCACATCCTGAAGGGATCAGGAAGATTTCTCCCCGTAGATTTAAAAAAGGATAAAGATACCTCGTGCTTTCCAGCAAGGGCTCTCAGAGGCCCAGTGTAGAAAACAGTTACCACAGCTACAGAAGATTTGTCTGGCCCAATTTCATTGTTGCAGATGCTCTGAGAACAGCATAGGGTAGGAGTCTGCCTTTGATAAGAGCTGTTTATGGCAGTTGTCACTCCTGCACCTGACCTTGTCCCGGTTTCCAGCCTGGATTATCATAATCCAAACCCTCCTTTTTTTTTTTTTT
>VZTA01021972.1:95213-177455 GCA_013398855.1 Mohoua ochrocephala
AAAAATAAAAATAAAAAATAAAAATACATAAAAATAAATAAATAAATATTTAAAAGGCAGACCTTAGGGATTAATTTTGCCAATAGCCTGGACAATGGGACTTCCTCGATAGGTCAGACTTTTAGACAATTTATGTAAAAGGCATCAGGAAGACAGGACACAACTTCTGTGAGAAAGATTGGATCTTGAACACTTTGGGGAATTCCAATGCAGTTAGGAAAAGATTCATGCAGCTTTACCAGCTCCCTCAGCTCAATAGAAAGACTTACCTTGTTTGCTTTGGCTTTACTATTTCCATAAAACTCAAGGTCCCATGAACCAAATTGCTATAAAAGAACCTCAGTTCTCTTTTAAAAATAGGAAAAAAACTATTCCTAGTTCTCATGTTTGCAAATAAACCCAGAAACTGAACTCGTAATTGCTTTAATAGGCAGCAGATAGAAAGAGCAAATGATTTTAAAACTTTCTCGGTCTATTTGGAAGGAAGAGCTGACGTAAATTTCTGATATTTAGCTGTGAAAATGTCACTACATGCACACTCATATACACAATAATAATTGAAAATTCAGTAGTTACTGAGGAGGCTGTAGAAAAGGAATATTGGAAAAACATCAGCAGGACAACAATATTTGCGATAACATCAGACATAAGAATTCCTGTAATATTAGGCCTTAAATACCAGATATTTCATAGGATAAAAGCCAAATAAGAGTAAAGAAACTGTTACAACGAGTGAAATTAAAAAGTCACACTGGCAGATTTTGCTGCCTATGGTCTTTCCATTTTTCTTTTCTTTCAGCTCTAGTTACCAGGTTTAATGAGTTCCAGACCTTGGTTTAGGAACTGGAAGACAGTAAAGAGTGGAACTTACTCGTTGTCCAGAAATCCCTCTAGACAGTTATCATGTTTAAATACATTTTTATTGAAGGCAGTAATTTTGTGGATATTGGAAAAGGAAAAGTGGGAGAGAGCTGAGCAGCTTTTCGGTTTCGATTTTGTTTTAATGAAACAGACGGAGAGGTCTGAGGATCATGATCATCCAAACAAAATCTTCTGATCAGAAAAAGCCATTATTGGAATTTCAGACTGTATATGACAACATTCAGTCAATTTTTTTCTCAAGAAAGACTTTTCACATACAGAACTGAATTTAAATAGAGATGGATGCCAGCTCAGAAAAAAAAATCAATAGCATTTTAAAAAATGATAGCTTAGATTTAGCAGAGAAAAAAACCTGCCTTATTTGATTCAAAGCAGGAATCTGAACTTAAGTTTTCCCCATAAGAGGTAAATGCCCCAACAGCTAGAGAATCAATCAGTCTTTTGTGATGAAAAATTATAACAGCAAAAGTTGCCATCTGTTCAGATGCAAAATTGAAAACAAACTGTGAAGCTTTGACTCTTAAAAAAAAAAAAAAAGGAGTTGCTGTTTTCTAGCCCTGATTTTGTAGTTTCAAGTATTATATGGTATGATGAAGACAAAATTAAATGTATCTGTGTTATTGTAACTTTTCATTAACATCCTGTAAAATTTAATATAGTTGACACGTTCTCATGTAGGATTCTCAGGTTTCAAGAAACAGAAGGGAAACCGCTCCTTTGTGGGATCTTTTTTTTATCACTGAATTCATCAGGACTAAGACCAAAGTTGATTTTCTTTTAGTCCTCCTCTACACGAAGCCATGAAGTGTGATTGGTACTGGCCTTACACTTGCCAAGAAACATTCATCAGCCACTGTGAGCCACCTCGTCTTTCGACTTGATTGGGCTTTACCAGGAATTTTTCCACTGAGTGTTGGACTCTTTTTGATTTAACTGTATTTTAGACTGATCTCTCTTGCCACTCTAAAAATTAAGAATGGCTTCACCTTTACTGAAATACATCACATTTAATGAAAAAAGAAAAAAAAAACAACATTTAGGCCTTCTGAGTCTATTCTTGGCTGACATTGGTTTATAAGTTGTACCTGGCAAGAAGCTTAAAGTCTCTGGGAAAAGGGAACACGATTCCAGCTGGAAGCTTAAAGAGGTTTGTTCCTTATTTCCATTAGACTGAAGTTTCATTCTCTGTGATGAGGGAACCCTCTGGTTCTGATACCTGATATCTCAATGTTATTGTGCTTTCACAGCATGGCTGAATAAACTGGTTTAAACCTTCAGAGGAATTTGAGGCTTCTCAAAAATAGGTGGATTTTAATTAACTTCTTCAGGCAATTATCTTCCTCACACATCTAGAGAGCTCAGACAGTGGTCTCATCCCTAGTAGGATCTGATTCTGGAACTGAGAGACGTGAGTGAAACCCTGATTTACATGTGCAGAAATGAGATCAGAACCTTATTTTGTAATTTTGGAATACTGCTAGCCTATAACTTTAATTAATAGAGGTTGCACTGGGACAATTTTTAAAAGACAGACCTGTGATGGGAAGAAACGAAGAATGGTTTGGGTTGAAATGGACCTCAAAGGTCATCTTGCTCCAATTCCCTGCCATGGGCAGGGATACCTTCCACTAGACCTTCCAATGAAGCCTTTCCCAGAAACATCCTGAACAGCTGCTTCTGTGGTGCCAAGAGCAATGGAGACCTCTGGAAAGGACAGCTGCTTCACACTTGCTGGCAACTTCTTGCTCCCCTTCTCTCACCAGCAGTTCTTGTCTCTAACTGCTGGCATCTCCACACAGGACTGCAGAAATGGGTGGCTTTGGGCAAATCCCCATCTCTGGAAGTGTTCACGGCCAGCTTGGACAGGGTTTTGAGTAACCTGGTCTAGGGGAAGGTGTCCTTGCCCGTGACAGGGGGTTGGAACTAAACGCTCTCAAAGATTCCTTGCAACCAGACAGTTTCAGGATTCTATAATAAATGGGGCAGGAGGTCATGAAAAGAGAGGAGAGGTTGTTTGTTAAGGAGAGGCTGCCTGCTAAGAAGGGTGACCACAAAAGGCCAAGCTTGGATGCAGAAGATTTTTCTGAGATTCACACAATAGCAAATAGAATTCCCTTCGGAAAATCACCTTTGCACTGCTTTGCCCTCTGCAGGGGGTTTTTTCTCCATCCGCTGAGGGAACACCGTGTCTGTTCTCCTTGGACTAACACAGCCTTTGTTACTCTCCTTCATCATCTTGCATAATCCTTGCATCAGCCCCAATTTGGCAAAGGGCTTTAGCACAGCTACGCTGCTCCAAACACCTTGAGTCCAGCAGGATTCAGACTGAGCTGAAGATATATTGCCTCAAAAAAAGAATTGCTGTAGTATGTTCCCTGCTAGAGCACCACTGTATCAGCTGTTAGAGGATAATTGTAAATAAAACTCAGGAGGATCGATCCAGCTCAGCTCAATCAGCTTATTGATTTAAGCTATAAAAAGAAAATAGCACATAAACAGCCCTCTTACATGTGACCCCACCACCAGCCTGTGGTGACTGACAATTCCCGGGTGCAAACAGCACATGAACTTTTAGCTGGTGGTTATTCTCCTGGCTTGGGTTTACGGCTAACCTCAGAGTTTCCTTTAAATTACACAATTTACCCTGCCTGTCTTGAAGACCAGGCCAGTTTATCTGCATATGCTTCATGTGGACAACTTATTGGAACCATTTTTCATGACTTTGTGGTATTGGGGGAAAATAGGGGACACAGCTATCACAGAAATCACTGATATCTGCAACAAAAACAGAGATTCATCAAAGATTGCGGAAATATTTTTTATAAATAGCAGAAGACAAGGACATAAGCTAATGAGCAGCTTGGTAGTTGCTCAAAGCCAAGCACTGGGAGTTTTGCTTGTTGCTGACGGGAGAAACCTTTATCATAAGCAGCACGCCACCGAAAAGCAAAGAATAGCCAGAAACAGCTAAAGCAGCACACGAGAGACAGCTGGACCCAGGCCTGCATTACTTCACTCAGACCTAATCCTGTCCTTGCAGGTTTTGTAGTTTTGCCAAGAATAAGGGTTTTGCTGGGTTTTTTTCCTTTCTCCTGGCTCTGCTCTGTGACCATGAGCACTGAAGAGACATTGCCCCAGCTCCTCATAGGAGGAGACTTTTCTTAACCCAAAAGAAGATCAAAATAGGTGGAAGGAACAAACCAGCACTATCTGAACCCTGAAGAAGAGAGCTGAGGAACTGGACTTTGTCTTCAGAAGACACCATCTAACCATCACCCAAAGCCCCAGACCCCAACAATTAGGGGCCATGAGCCGGTAAAACTGATTTTGTAGCACATATCTAATCCTGCCATCCAGGGGGGTTTCATCTGACAACAGACTCTTGGAAAAGTTGCCCTCAGCTCCTTGCCATAGCCAGTGAGACAAATGGATGTTTCCACAGGAAAGATTATTCCTTTCTAAAATCTTTATCAATCTCTGAGTGAAAAAAAATCATCTTTTTTTTTTTGGACAAACCTCCTGTGTTCATGACTGAACTGGCTGGCATCAAATCTGCCTTTTAAAGGTCAGAATTTACCTTCCTTTTCCATGTTCTGGCCCAAGCACAGGAGACACTTTAGACTGGATCACACTTTGCACTGATGACACTTTATGATGGCTCACAGACATCCTTTACACTCTAGGGACAGAAATACAGCTTGTCACTGCATCACTGATAAATCTGTGGCTCCAGCCCAGGGACCCACAGATAAATATGTGGAACTGAGGTCCCAGCACCCCTCATCATCTAAAACAGGTGGTGCCCGTCAAGTAATCAAGATGAGGGATGAACATAAAGTTCAGCATCTTCGTGGAGCCCTGACCCATCCTAGGGAACAATTCCCCAGGACATGCATTTCTGGGACCATCTGCATTCAGTCTTCCATGCTGGAGTTGGACCACTTTATAATCTTCTTTACCTTTGGTCTAGAAAGGTTGTCACTCTTTCTGAGGGTCAGCACTGTCATATGTGGGACACTCGGATCAAACCCGAATTGCCTCCTGCCATGGCTGTTTCACTACCCCTGCAGACAGGAGCTACTGTGCTGTTGATGACACTTCTCCAATTCGTTGATCATCAAGCCTGCAGAGAAATTCTTGTCCTAGTTCCCTCACACATGGCCATGGAATTGTGCGAGTGCACAGAGAAAGAGCTGAGGCAGGAGAGATCACAGGGCTCAGATCCCCTTTGTCGTGTTGTGAGCCAGGAGGTGCCGACAGTAGCACTAAGGAAAAATAATTTTTTTCTTGGCTCATCCAAAAGCCCTCCACCTAAAAGAAGAAGTCATGACTGCAGTCAAAGTCAAGATGGACAGAAATGTCATAGAGTGTAGCAGGAACTGTTGAGACATATCTTGTGTTGTGTGGGTTTGGGTATCGGGGGCTGTCTGCAAGGGGAAGGGTTGTCACTGTCACTGGAATGTCACAGGAGGAGAAACATTGGCTGCTCCCACTCTGGGACAGACACTAGAAACTTGAAGGACGTTCAGTGCTGCTCCTCCTGAAATGCCACCCAAGTCAAGGATGTTGGTTTTGCCTCTGTCCCTGACATCAGGCAGCAGGACCCTGCTGAGAGAACTGCTCTGCTGTAGCTGGGCTTGGCATCACCAACCGAGCAGCTGAGCCAGGGCTCGTTCCACGCAAAAGCACAAATCTTAGACACAATTGCTCTTCTGATCTATTCCTTCCCAGCAGTTTGCAAGGACTCAGCCTCTTCATCAGTGGGGGAATCAGTGGGATGAAGAAGGCAGTGAGTCCCAGAAGCGTGATGATCTTTCCATCTTTCAGGTAAGGGAATGTCTTCCCTGCACACAATGATCAGTATTCTCAACAGTTAATGTGGCAGATTAACTGGTTTACTTCCCTGAATGGAAAATACCAGAGAAGATGATTTAATTGATTTAATGGATTATAATTAGACAGTAATAGTTATGCGTGTGTATACACTGAGTGCAGTAGACCAAACATAAAAGGAAGATTTATCATCACTAAGATTTCTCTGCTGATCACTAAACAGGGGTAGTGTTGAATGTTTTAGTCTGAGCTGATTAATATTTTTTATTTCGTTTTATTTTTTTATGTTATTGATTATTTCTTTAATTTTTATTTTTTAAAATTATGTTTTCAAGGATAAGAACATTCTTCTCTTTTCTTTCAAACAGCAGCTCAAAACCAAGGTCACAAAATGCAAATTTTAAGTGTTGCTCAGCTTACTTAATGCCTGTTCACACACATCCACAGTGTGTACAAGTATGTATGACGTGTACAAGTGTGTACCATTAATCCAAGGAGAATTCGGTTAATATTATTCATAAAGAGTTTCAACAGGAATTGAAATACAGCTTGCAATGCACAAAAATACTCTTCCTTAGAGTGCATGCTAGAAAAAACTAGTTTAATAAAAGGGTTTGATAGCACATTATAAAAAAAACTATGGTATTTTTCTGTAAAGAATCTGTGAAAAAATCTTGACATATAAGAAGATTTTGAAATCTTCATTTTTTAAGGAAAGGAAAGCTTAAGGCAAGTGGGGATTATCCTTGAAATAAGGGACGAGTCTAGAACAATGCAAAGTTCAGTTCATTCCATCCCCACCAATGTTGCAAGGGTTTGCTCTTAGAGCACAATTTATTTTTATTTGATGGAATTTGGAAAAGGAATTTTCAATTACAAAAATGTGGATAACAGTACGTGTAGAAATCCATTCGTGCAAATATAAAAGAAGTATGAAAGCAAGAAGGGCTGGGGATTGACCAAGAGCTCCAAAGACCTACGTTCATCCCCAAACCATTGTTGGACTTAGAGAACAAAACCGAACAAATTAAGACTCACCTTTACCACAGAACGGGTCTGATCCTAGGATTCCCAGGTGTTTTGGTGGACCTGTCACACAGGCAGGTCTGGATGTAGAAGGAACATCCAGTCTGCCATGGAGTGTGATCAGGTGGACTTCGATGATCTTCATGGATCCCTTTAATCTCAAGATATTCTATGATTCTGTATTTGGCTTTTCATGTCAGCTATTGCAGTGAAATGTTCACTGAGAAATGGTACTCCTAGAAAAATAAACTGGTTTCCTTATCCAACCCAACAGTCTTCCCAAATCCCTGGGAGCTCATTGAGATAAATTCAGACAAATTGATCAGAAAACAAATGACTGTGTGAGGTTTGTTACTATAAAGGCAACATTATGAGCTGAAACCATGCCCTTGGTCAGGAGTTACATCACCAAATATTTCCCACCACCAGTCTCAGTAGTGCCCTACCAGATTAGTCTAAGTCTCTCTTCTTTAAGGTTTGGAGATACATTTTATTAATCTAACAATCAATAATTTAATTAATTTAATTTAATTAACAAAAAAGTACTGCTGGGCATGTAAAACTGACCAAAACAACAAATACAATTCACTCTTCTCAGTGTCTTCTGAATATTCCTAGGAAGAGATCTCTGATCTTGCTGGAGACCAAATTTCCATAAAAAGGGCATTTCCCCTTCCTTCCTTCTTTGTAATCTGGAGAATAAAAGAGGATTTCTTTCCCTTTATATATATCTTGTGTGAACACAAGAGCCCTTCACCTCTATGCATACATTTGTTTTACTATTTTTAACCTGGTGGCAAATTCAAATCAAGTTTAGTGCGGGGATGGGGAGTTCAAAGATATTGTCTTGCATGATTCATGAAAATGAGCAGGCAGGAGGAGGAAAAAAATCCTTATTAACTCCTGCAATGTAGGAAAACATAAACTGTGAGCCCAACTCTTGCTATATATTAGAGTCCACACAAGAGAGAGCCCTCAAGTCAGAAATTCATAGAAAGCCAAGCTCAAATGAAATATGGAGCAACAGGAACGATGAAATAAAATAGTGTTGCAATGTTTGAGTGCCCTGCCTTGCTGGCAGAGCTGCACCTACCTTCAGTAAAGTTTTTATCCATCCAAAGGACCAGTACTTGAAGAGTATCCCATGCAGACAGAACCTTCCAAGACTGGCTTTCCAGCCAAGGTGAGTTAAATTAGGGAAAGGCGAGTTAAATTAGAGATAATGCTTTCTCAGAATGGGGCTTCCTGTGAAATTCTTATTGAAGTCAAAAATTAGTCCAGAGCAAAGAAACAAAAAATGCTGAACCACAGGAAGTCCGGTGATGATGCAGTCACAGCTCATGCTCTGAAAGCATTTCCAAAGCTTTCCAGCAAAGTTTGGGGTAACTATTGCCTTTTTATTTCTTTTGATAGAGAAACTTCTGTGCTACGGAACAGAAACTGAGGCACTTGCCTTTACCAAGCTGGCATGAAGGTTTTTGTAGGACAGCCAAGAACCGAATGTGGACAGTTCATCCCATTTGGAGACAGCAAAGCAGCCACTCACTGATTAAAGAAACTCTTCACTGCCTTTAATTTTGCCCAGATGCAACATGACAACTCTCAGCAGCACCCCAAGGCAGTCCAGGACCTGCCTGCCAGCTCCCCTGTGCCACAACCTCTGCAGCCCATGGAGAAGAAAGGCTGACCGATGGGAGAGTCTGCAGGGAAATATCCACACTGCCTCTGCCGCAAAGTGAGGGCTAGCAGGTACCTGAGCGAGATAATATTTTGTTATTCTGTTATTCCAGCAATTGTAACCCTTCATGGACAGATCCCTTCCTTTCTGCCACTCTAAGTCACTTGGAGCACATAACAGCACCCCTTTGCTTCAGCTCCAAGGTTTCAGCAGAAGGAAGTAAAGAGGGAGAGACCAAGGAAAAAGGTGTGATTGACTTTTCATTTCTGTAACAGTTCAGCTGCCATGCACAATGCTGGCCACACTGGGTTTCATCCTGTCCCATATTGCTCACAACCCAGTTCTGCAAAAGGCCCTTTCTCACTCCCAGTGCAGCCCCAGAGAGTTGCTGCCCTGTTGTCCTTGCAAGGAAAAAGCCAAGAGTGTTGCGCTGTACTTTTAAACTCCACTCAAAACCATTTCAATGCCTCAGAGACATAGGAGGGAATGACAAGCACTGGATAAAAAGTGATTTATCTCAGAAAAAAAAATGGAGTAAAAATGATTCCTTTTCTCCAATGGGATCACAGAATCAGAGAATTGTTTGGGTTGGAAGGGATCTTCAAGACCATTTAGTCCAACACCCTGCCATGGGCAGGGACACCTTCCACTACCCCAGGTTGCTCCAAGCCCCATCCAACCTGGCCTTGAACATTTTCAAGGATGGGGCATCCACAACTTCTCTGGGCAACCTGTGCCAGTTCCTTACCACCCTCACAGGGAAGAATTTCTTCCTCATGTCCAATCTAAAACTACCCTCTGTCAGTTTGAACCGCTTCCCCTTCGCCCTGTCACTCCATGCCCTTGTCCAAAGTCCCTCCCCAGCTGTCTTGGAATCTTTTTAGGAACTGGAAAGGGCTCTAAGGCCTCCCTGGAGCCTTCTCCTGCTGCCATTGTTCATGTCTGGACAGCCCGAGGTGTGCCAAGGCAACAGAGGCAGACTGCAAGCTGCAGATAAGGAAAGATCCCTGGGGAATACTGAACTAATCCTGGTGGCTTTGTTCCTGCCTTCACCATGGCTCTTTCTCTCTCCAAGGGGAAATGTGTGGAGCCAGCAATCATGTAGGAGAAAGGAAAGAGGATCCTGAGAGAGGAGCTGGTGTTTGGGATAATGCCGTGTCCAAGGAGGCCACGGCACCACAGACCTGGGGGACAGTGCCTGATCCTCCCTGGAATCAGCACAGCCACTCTCTGGGCTGGCCTCAAGCTAAAACACTGCAGACTTGAAGAGTGAGCTCAGATGGGTTGAAGAAATAAAGAAAAAACAGAAGACCAGCAAAAATATTGATTTTCTTTTTTTAGATTATGATAAATAATAGAGGCAAAGCCTCAGAGAGAGCAGTTTTAATCTGTCTTACTCAAGGCATTTACAGAAAATTATGTCCTAGTCAAGGCATCTGCAGCAAGAGAAATTGAGGCACAGACATGGGATGTGACAACTGACCAATCTGACCCAGCCAGTGACAAAATAAGGACAAGAACCAGGTCTCCTGGCTCCCCTTTGTGATGTTTGGGCCACTGAGGTGGCCTATCCTTCAGTGCACAAGGAAGAAGCTCCTTTGCAGCCCCCTTGCAGCCCCTTTGCACACCTGGTCACTCTACCAGTGACAGGGGCAGTGTTTTCACACACAGCACTCCAGGCTCCTCTGAGGAGCCAGCAAAAATCCCTGTGCCCCAATGATTACCCTTCCTGTCCTAATCATTACCCTGCCGGCAATTTTGATCCCTAAGGAGACCTCCTAGGGCAGATGCTTTGGACTTGTTTCCTTCCTGCAACATTCTTTTTTCTTATTAATTGCTAATGGCTGAAGGGAAGAGTTAACTCTGAGGATTTGTAGGCATTAATTTTTCATCTGATTATTAATGTTCTTGCAGCAGGTGTTGGACATTTTCTATTTTAGTGGTCTCAGAGAATGACAAAGGATCTAAGGACCACTTATCTTCATTTAAACCTCTGCCTGACGGGGAGGGTGGGAATAGAGAAGGGGTTGGACATAACTGCAGTATATCTGTAGTGTTGTTTGCTTCTAATTCTGTAATTGTGAGGACTTTATCTCATTATAGTCACGTTTGACTTTATTCCTTTCTCTCTTGCCTCCACCTTGTCTTTCTTTTCATTCTTCTTCCCTTTGCCTCAATGCAGCTGCAATCAATATTTTCAGTACATGATATGTACTTAGCAAATGTATCTGTATATATTGTTTATGTGTTATCTCCTTAGTAAATATTTTCTGTTTCAGAAAAGCCTTCATCCAACTCAGTGCAGAGCAGAATCTGTGTGCAGTTTGAGCATCCAAGGCAGTCAGCAAAGAGAACTGTGAGCAGATCCATGGTATGAGTTGGCTCTAAAGCCACTGACAAATGTTTAGCAAAAAACCAGAATAAATTATTTGCAGATTATGTCTGGCCCACAGTAGGAACATTAAGTCAGTGTGAGCAACTTAGCTTGTAATGTACAATTCTACTTATTCCAATCAAATGAACTAACTTTTGAGGTAATTTTTTCTGCTAAAAATTTCTTGGTGATCAAGACCTGAGCTTAGGGCGGTTGTATCAAGCCAAGGAAGGTTTAGGTTGGCTATTAGGAAAAATCTCTGCATCTAAATGGTTGTGGAGTATTGGAACAGGCTGCACAGAGCAGGGGTGGAGTCACCACCCCTGGAAGTATTTAGAAGAGGTTTAAATGTGGCAGTCAGGGACATGGTTTAGTGGTGGCTTGGGGGTGCTGGGTTAATGGTTGGATTCGATGATCTCAGAGGTCTTTTCCACTCTTGATGATTCTGTGATTCTAACTTTAGATCCCAGGCTCAGATTTAGACTCTAACCACCAGTTGAAAGCATGCTCAGTTTCACTCTAATCTAGATGCTTCTTGGGGATTTTCTAAACACGAAGACAGGTTTTAACCCTGTTTTGACACTCTTTGCAGGAAAGCTTTAGCCAATCCCATGCACCTGGAATTCCTCAGACTCCACACAGCATTTCCCTCTGGGGGGCTGTTCCTTGGCCATTTGGGTCTCCGCTGGAACACAGACCCTGAATTAAACCTGCCTCAATACTCACTGTAGCACGTTCCTGACAGCAGCAGGACCCTTTTCTTTTGCCTGGCACTAAACAAACTGCTCTGAATGCAAATGACAACCTCCCTTTTCATTCTGCCTTCATTTCCCAGCGTAAGCCCTGGATCCAAACATCTGTGCTCCAGGGATATCTGACAGATCTCAGCACCGGGCTTCGCATAACAGGTGAAGCCCTGAAGTAGGTCAGCGTGGATCAGTGAGTCGAGCTTCTGTATCTCTGGCAAATCCTTTAAAAAAATCTTGCTTTGTGTCCATAAAGTTTGTATATATTTAGTATCTACTTAAAAACGTTCGTTCTCCTAGAGCAGGGTGGAGATCGATGCCTTTAAAGGCAGCCAGAGCAGCTGGTGGATATGCTGAGTTAAGAGTACCACCAAGAGGCCAGTAAGGAGATGGCTGAGGAGGTTTAATTGCATTAGACCAAGAGCAGAGAGGCCCCCTTAACACGAAAGGTGAAGTCTGGAGAAAAAAACACTAGGAAGTAGATTTTTAATAACCAGTTGAGCCCCTCTCTGGCATTAATTGTGGCAGCAGGACTGAAGAATGGCAAGGAGACAGGGCCATGCCTGCTGTATAAATAGTAAAGCAGAAATAGTCATGCAGCAAGCACTGAGAAATGCTTCAGTGAGCACCCTGCATGCCAGGGCTTTGCTGCTGCTGCAGCAGCACCAGGGATACAGTCTGGACATCCCCAACCCTAAAAAGCCCAGGTCTCCTGTCACATCATCAGTAGAAAATTCTCCTTTGCAGGGTAATCAGATCAGACTTTGTGTTGTTTCATTGCCCAGGGCAGCCACAATTATCTCAATAAACAGCAGCTTTTTTAGCCACGGAATTTCTTTTCAAGCAGTGCTTTACAGAGAACACCTCTCCTTTTTTTTCACAGCAAAAATCAGACTAGCTGAATGTGACTAGAACTATAAAGAAAACCAACATTTTTCAACATAAATTAGCTGAGAAGCCACCAAATCTGAGTATTTCCAAGCCACATACTGATTAAATAAGGGTGAGCTCGGCGCTGTTTCAAGCATGATGAGGTGAGGACCATGATGAGGCTGCTCAGCATGTAAGGGAGGAAAACTCCAAAGCTGGACCTGTACTAACAATAAACAGTGTCAGAGACATTGTTAAACACTCAGAGTTAATTATTCTGCTAAACCGGTCCCTGGTGCTGCTGCAGCCTGGAGTAGCTCATTATCCCGTGCAATTCCCGCACAGCTCTGAAGCACTGACACGAGGCAGGGACTGTTCCCAACAGGCAGCTTGGCTGCATCAGTCCTGGTTTGGGCAGCAAGACAGGTCAGTGGTGAGGGTACCAGCCACTGTCCAGCTGTGCTCAGAGGAAGGTTCTAGGTCTGTGTGGTTTCTGAGTGCTCCTGTAGCCTGGAGCGCCTAAAAAAGGGTTGAGAAGGAAGAGGAGTTTCCCAGGGAAAGTCTCAGTGGAATGAATCATGGAGTGTGTGTTTGGCACTCTTGGCTCCGTGTGAGGAAATTCTATGAATGATTTACACAAAAGGGTGGCTAACCAGTCCAGAAAGAGCCTACCCTGCCCTAGGGCAGGGTGATGGAGTAGATAATCTTGCCAGGAGCCTTTCAACCCCCTTTTCTCTGGCTGTAAGAGAAGACTTTGTGAAAGTGTAAGTCCACTGAAAATGAAGAACAGTCCCCAAACGAGCCTTTGTTGACAATCCTTCCTCCATTCTCCAGAGTGGAAGTTTTCCAGTTGAATAGGAGAGGGAACTACAAAAGGACCCTTAGGAAGGACTATGATGCCAGACATAGGGAATATACATAACCACTGCTACGATTAAATGCAAAAATTGGGGAACAAACTGATGAAGGAAAGGCATCTAAATTCTGCTTTAAATGGACTTTGACCTGCAGCCCTAAGTCCACTGGATATGACACCTGAGTTATGTTTGATGGGCGTGTTGTGCACAGAAAGGATCTGATTGGTCACAGTGTGGCTCCAGCATTACATTGGGATACCTGCAGCAGATCTCAGATCTCAGATCTCAAAATATTAATCCAGAAATGCAGAATTCAAAAATGGCCAAGCAAGTGTAGAGATGTGCATGTGTCCATGAACTCAAGCCATGTGGGTATTGCTAGCTTTATGAGCCTCCAATATAACAGATTTTTTTCTGATGGTAGAAGCTGTTATAGTTCACCTATTTGGAATCATAGAATGATATGGGCTGGAAGAGATCTTCAAGATCATGTTGTTCCAAGCCCCTGAGATGGACAGTTTCCACTAGAGCAGGTTGCTCCAAGACCCATCCAGCCTGGCCTTGGACACTTCCAGGGATGGGGCAGCCACAGCTTCTCTGGGCATCCTGTGCCAGGGCCTCACCACCCTCACAGGGAAGAATTTCTTAATAATATCCCATCTAAATCCACCCTCTTCCAGCTTAAAGCCATTCCCCCCTGTCCTATCACTACATACTCTTGCAGTAAGTCCCTCTCCAGAATCAACATTAGGGAATTTCTCCTTCCCTTTAGTGCAGGCAAAGGAATTACTGCAGTTAAAGGAATCAAAGGCATGCAACAGAGAACAAGTGACTGCTTTTTTGCTCACACTTCTAGTCCCAGCAACTGTGACCAAATGCACTCAGCATAGCTCTGGATTTGGGCTGACATGCACTGCTTGAGAATTAGCCCATGTGTTTCCTTCACAACTTTCTAAACCCATCTTGTGCCTGTAAAATTCGACACTAAGAAAATTTGAGTGTCCCAGGGAACACACCTGGAGGGATAGGTGTTTGGAACACAGGTTTGCTGTTTATGGCACCCTGACTGTGTTCTCAGTGAAACATAGGCCCAGGTCTGGCAGAGTCAGACACACAGCTCTGGGACAGGGTTAAGGCAAGGAACCTCCTCTGGAATCAGTCTGTGAGGGATGAGTTTCTGCTCATACTGATCCTACTCATCCCAAAAAAGCCAATAGCAAAGTTCCTACTAGCTGCAACAGGTGCTGAACTCAGCTCTGGTAGCACAGACAGAATTAAGGAAATCCCATGTCCCCTGTCCTACCTTAAGTATCTGTGCCTGATGGTGTTGGGATACACTGGGCATCGTGTACCCAACAGCTTTTAAGAGTACATGATGCAGGTCCTCAGCCTACACCGAAGAAAAATTCCTGTGATGGTGAATAATAAAGAGCCAGAGGAACCCTGGGGACAACAGCTCTGTTTCCCTGCCCAGCATGCCATTTCAGACACCTTGGAATTCCTTGAGAGCTAAAGAAATTAAAGCAGGAGAATTGAAATGCGCCTCTGTAGGAGGCCGAGACACGGAACGCTTTCGCTGGCTTGTATTTTTCATCCTCTGTGGCTGTTTCAAAAATCTCTTTAAATATTAAAGACAACAATATTTATTTTAGTGATATAATGTGTGCAGTGCAGTGAGATTTCCATTTGTGTGTTTAGCACAAAAAACAGTTTGAAGTCTTTTATATAAAAGTATTTTTAGACCTGAAAAACAAAGAAGGCTCGAGCTTTTTAGTAACTCAGCCTTCTGGGGTTTTTTAGGGGTTCTGCCACGTGGATCTTCTCCAGGTCTAGATTTAGTAGGTCACATTCCCAGACTGCAGAGGTGAAGAAGTGCAGTAGTTTGGCTTCAATGTCTTTCTATCCCAGTGCCTTGTCCCTAGGAGTGATCTGAACCCGAACATTGGGACAGCAGTGGTGTAAGAAAGACACCCACAGTTCACAGAGGGGAAATCAACTGATACTCTCAAAAGTCCCTCTCTGATCTCTACTAAATCTGTCTTTAAATTCAATACTTAGCTGAAGATGTCCTTACCTTTAGGAGAGCCCAAGAACCTTCTTCTACCAAGTTGCCAAGGTGTTAAACCCGTGTTATTATTTTAGATACCAACGGATAATATCAGAATATCCAAGTCCAATATTCTATCTCAGACCAGGTGTCAATTATGAATTTTGTTGATATTCCACTTCAGTATGTTTCACATCCTTGCAGTACAGATTTGCCCAAAGAATCAGGCAGTAGAGGCCTTGTAAATAAAGCCAAGTGACTGTTCTAGGCTATGACACCAGATGAATACAAGAAATATATCACTGGAATAAAATATTTGCTGGAGCCTTTTTCCTTAAAAATTGGTGGCAAAGACTTTTAGAGATTAATTCACCACAACTTCCCACTAGAAGGGAAGGCAAGAGATTATTGATATTGTCTGTCTCTTGATCTGCTGAGACACTTCCTCCTGCATTAGAAAGAACAAACCTAAAAGATCTGTATGATAATTAATACTTTTCCTTTGCTCCAGAAGGCTTTTTCTTCTTTGACGCTCTTTGACTATTCAAGTACTCATTGATACAGTGAAAAAATTATAAAAAGCTTTGGTCTGGAATACTTCTCTCCATTCCAAACTTTCTCTTTTGGAACTGCCTCGCCATCTGCTCGTAAGGAACATCTCTCTTGGCAGAAGAGAAATATGGGGATCAGCAACCACAAAGGATCGTGCTGCTTGGGGTCTCGTGTCCTTGTCCTGGATGTTGTGACACACTTCACTTGTAACAGAGTAGCAATGTATTTATTTTTATAAGCCAGAGATTTAACAGGGTTTGGTAGTAAATGGGACAGTGGTCAAACAAGATTGGGTGGCAAAGTACTCTTGGTTTTTTATTGCACACAGGACAAGGTCAGACAAAACTGTCAGGGACACCCTCCCATTGAGTCACAAGGGTCAGAGAGGACTCCCTTATGTTCTAAACAGGGTCAGTGGTTTATGTCTGAAGGATTACTTGTGCATAATCAGTCCTTCATATCACTTCGTTAAGATTTCAAAATTTCAGTGCTTTTATTTCAAACTCACTTACTGAGTATCTCACACAATGAGGATTCTCCAGCCTCAAGGAGTAACCTTGAGAGGAGTCCCTCCTCAAGGGAAAGTCATGATGTGCACTCTGCTGATCATCAGGAGAGCCCAAAAAGCTCTGAGCTGGCCACTATTTATGGAGGAAAATAACTGACTTACACTGATATTTGCATACTGACTACAGAATTTAGTTTCTCCCACACTTGGCTTGAGCCAGACCTCGACCAGCACAATGTTTGGGGGGGTGAGGGTGCATTGCTCAGAATAATCCTTGGCTGTTGTGCTGTTATCTGTCTCCCCCAAAGCCACTATGAGCTGGATCCATCACGACCAGATACATCCCTAGTGTCCATCACTCGTGGTTATCACTTAAGCGTGGTTATAGGAAATAAAGGCTGTGGAAGAATTCAAACCAGAATATGTTCTCCTTCCCTCTCTGGATTCTAAAGATGAAGATCTGATGCAAATGCTATCCTAGTATGAACTGGGTATGGACTCTGTTGGCAGAAAATGGCTGGAGAGAGAAAAACAAAGTTAGGGAAAATGTATATATTTCCTATATTTGGGTGCTTGACTAGATGACCTTGAAAGTCTCCTCCAACCAAAACTATTTTATGATTCTGAGATAAAAGCTCCTATGGTAGCATGGAAGGTTCAAACACACCAGTGAGTTAATGCAGGGTAAAAGGTTTCTGCGCATCAGCTGACCTGAGGTAGCTGCCCCTGTGTGTACTTTCATCTTGCAGTAAATCTGAGTTAATTTGAGTCACAGCAGCCCTCTTTCTTTAAAAGAATGTGAATGATTCAAATAATTTCACATTTGCTACAGGCAAGAAGCTTGTGCATGGGCTGTTGCCACGGAAACCTGCTCACAGATCTTAGCACAAAGGAAATATCGTTTCTGTTTCATTAATTACTGTATTAAAGCAAGTCGCCATCTGAGATCAATGCCTATGGCACTAAGTACACAGTGAGAAATACTCTCTGTCCCAAAAAACTTCTGATCAAAAGAGGGAGCTTCTTTTCAACTTCACCAAAAAAAAAAAAAAATAGTGTTTATTTTACAAAGTTAAGAATTGAACCAGAGTCAGTCACATAAATCAAAGTCAACCCACACTGCCTGCGGATCAGCCAAGTTATTGCCAAGGAAGTCCAAGGCTGGAGGTCCACAGGGACTTGGCTGACAATGTCAGGGCTACCAAGGACTGCCAGCATGCATCAGAAAATTGAGCCACGAGCTGTGTTTCTGGGCTTTGTGGGTTTTGTTTTTGTGCAGAACTGAGCTCTGTAACTGCAGTAGCAAATACAGTCTAATAACCAACCAATTTCCTATAATGGTACTTCATATTTCAGCCTCTATTCATTTTCTTCTCATTTTCAGCCAGGAGGTAATGGCACTGTTTGCTCTTCACAGCAGAGATGCACCCCGGCACATCGTGCCTCTGAGAACAAAGCACAAAATTGAAGTTGGTAGAGTGTAATGAGTGACATTTTCATGGCATCGTGGGGTTTAGCCATCATTTCAATTATCACGGAGCTGTCATGTCAGTGATTTCAGAGAAATGGGGTTCGGACCTGAGAAATCTGCCCTCTTCCACTTGTCAGGAGAGGTTTAAAAGGCTGCTAGCACCTCATCAGTGCTGCCGGGAGCCAAGCTGATGCTTTCCCAAATGTGGTTTTCAGGTGAAGTTAGGATGTTGTTTGAATCTACAAGCATGGCAGGACTTTGCCTCAAAACCTGCCTTCCTTCCATAAGAGATTGGCAGAGAGACTTTTTCTTGAGTCAAGATCTTCATCTAGCACTGCTCGCGGCCTGCAGAAGCCCACGGTGTAAAAAGAGATCTCACTGAAAATTTGCTAAATCTGAGAAATCCAGAGTTATTGTGTGGAGAATCATAAAGTGGCACTTGTCAGTCAGCAGGAAGAGTGTCAGAATGTCCTTTTGCTCCTCTTGCAGTGTCAGTTGAGATCACAAATTCCTCTGTACTGATTTACAAACAATAGATATAAGTTTTTCTATTGTCTTAGCAGCACTCTGGGAGGTACTTCAGGAGTCCTTCAACAAATGAGTGAAAACCATCATCTTTAATGCCCACGAATCGAGAGCCCGTACAAGGCCAGCTCCTGGTTTAGAAACTAAGAGGAAATCTGTATCTCTGATTCTTAAACTTTCCTCTGAAGTGTCCAGTTCTCACTAACATGAGAGATAGGCCACAGCACAAACTGCCACTGCCTTAAGTCCAGCCTGGTGCTTCTCACACTCTGATGTTTCCAACCAAAAAAATAAAAAGGCATAGAATTAATTGCATATTTGCCATGAAGTCATTTTCGTAGCAAAGGAATTTGCAAAGATGACTGAGCCTTGAGGATCCAAAGGACACAGAGAAAGGTCTGGCCAATTAACTCCAGACTTGAAGAGGCAAAACTGTGTCAGCACAGAGTTTATGAGCACCTGAGCTATCACACCTGGCTGTCAGCTAATTACCCCTGCAAGCGTGTCTGGCCAAGCTCCTGGAGAGGGTCTGTCCCAGAATGTCACTGCAAAGGCATGAAGTGTGTGAAAGCCTCATTCTTGCACCTACAAAAATTCACCCCAAAGTCTGCATGGAACAAAGTTTTAAAGGCCAAGTGATTCAAACTGTTGGGGAGAAATAGAGTGGGAAGGAATCGTAAAAGAGAAACTCCATTGGGAGAAGAGGGAGATGTTGATGGTGATGGACTTCAATGTACACTGAAAGGGGGGAGAGAGTCTCTGGGATGACTCAGAGAAGTAGCATTTCCCCAGAAAAATTATCTACTACAGACAGTTTTTCAAAAAATGTGATTGCTACTTACTGTCAGTTTTAAACCAACTGCTTCAAATTTCTTTTCTACACTTTCTGCAGAGTTCCATACACTTGCTTTACTTTTCCAGGGTCACATTCTTGTCTTTTGGGTTTTCCTTTTTTTGCTTTTGCATCTTTCCCTCCTGCTTTTGCATATCTGTCTCTAGACCTCATTAATATTTCTGATTATTTAATTCACAACATCACTTTTTAATAGTTAAAACTTATGTGAAAAATTGTAGCAAGTCTGAATGAAAATGATCTATTAGCACAAAAGAATTTCCTCTGGACAATTAAAACAAAAGTAAGTTAAACTAGTAACTCCAGTTTTCTCACTGTTAGGCAGTTGGATTCCTGAAGTAAACAAAGATTGCGCCACAATTCCAATCCAGCCTCCTCCTCCTTTCTTCAGGGCTTTCTATGGCTGCTTTTCTTTCCTGAGTACCTCACAACTCCTAATGCACCTATTTTCACAGTTCTTTCATGCACTCCAGCTGTTTTCTAAAATTCATATTACCCTATTTCTTGTAAGTCTATGGAGCATCATTTCAGCCATGAGAGGAACAGAGCAGAATATTATCTGTTGTCCCTATCCTCAAGACCATTATTTAGGTAAAAATACCAAGGGAAAATGTGTAGTTCTCAATAGTGATCATTTATAAGTGAGTGAAACTGGTGCCTGCAGCATTCCCTATCTCTGTACTACAGACAAAAACTAACTTCAGAGTCTAGTGGCAATTTAGGCATTTCTTTACCAGCTGCTGTGTCTGAGGAATGAAGAAAAAAGACAGTTAGACCATGAAGAGTTGGCTAAATTGAAGAAAGATGGTTTTCCTCAGTGCACTGAAAGGATTTCTTTCTCCTCCAGGGACTGCACAGCAGGAGCAGAGCTTCTTGGCCTTCCAGCACAACCTGGCAATAAAGGGAAGAAAAGCCCTCTTGTGAGGGTTTAGCCAGGTATCAGGGAAATTCATCTGGCTTTTCCAGGTGAATTCATGTCTTCACCGCCTTCTAAATCAAACCTCAGGGTGTGTTCATTATGAAAGATGTGACCGATTAAATGCAGTGGTCTGCGATGTTGGCTGCTCCAGCTGAGGAGGTCAGACAGCGAATCAACAGATTCAACAGAGTGAGGGACATCACCCCTCACCCTAACCCTGACTCAACTTTTGGCAAACTGAGTTGAACCCAACTCCACTCAGTATTTTAACTGGCTCTCCATTGACTAGAACAGGAGCCCGGGCAATTTGGAATGATTTAATGCACACACTGGAAGCACCTGAATTTGGGGAACATAAATGCCGTCCCATTCATATTTTCATGACTGTGTGCATGGAATATTGCAGCACCATTCAGACACAGATGGGGTTGCTCCAATATTCTTTCCCTGTGATGCAGGGTGGTCACAGCAAGTGGAAACACAGAGACAACCATCTGTGGGAAAAGAAACAGCTTTAAAGGCAGCTTGGAATTTCAGCAAGACGCCAAGTTGGTGCACAACTCAGAGCTAGCAAAAAAGTCGTCCATCCATCTGCCCATCCATCCATCCATCCATCCATCCATCCATCCATCCACGGCAGGGCTGGAACACTGTGTCTGCTCAGTGCATTTCTGAGCAACAGTCATGCAAAAGAAGTGAGGAGGAAACATCTGAACTTCACGGGTGCCTTCTGAAACATTTCCCAAGGGGCTGGTTGGGATGCACAGGCAATGGCTCAATCAAACTCACACACAGCACTCAGCTACTGAAGTTACAGTGAACGGCAAGTTGGGCCAAAGGGAAAGGTTCCTGCAAAGTCACACCGTGTCCTTCCTCTGGTTATCTCCAACCCCATGGCACCTCCTCTTTTACCTTCACCTTTACAATTCCCCAGTTAATTCCTCTGCAAGTCCTTAGAGTTGGTCTCTCTCGACAGCTTGCTGGATGAGCTCCTCAGGGCTGAGGGAAAAGAGTTTTTGTTTGGGTTTTTTTTTCTACTTGACCCAAAATAAGGTAAAACAAATTCCCTGTGAAAATCTATTTTTCAGTCAATAGCACCTTGTTGTCCCCAAGGTAGACAAGTCAAGTCTTGTTTCATAAGCTCCTCACTGTAAACAGAGGAGCTTGCACTGAGACAGAGAAGACAAAAGGGAAGAACAAAGGCTCACTTGGGAACTAAAGCCTCCATTACAGTAATTCCACCTCAAGCCAAGGCTCTGCTGTGCCACAGCTGTGTAGGGACTGTTTAAAACAGAACAAAACATCATCATCTGGAATCTTACATCCATAAATAAAACAGGGGTCCAAACGCAAGGGTTTGTATCTAAACATTGTAGGGGTGGAGGGAGATGTGGGGTAACAGGATGGGTCAGGACAAACTGCAGAGTTCTACTCCAGAAAGAGACAACCAAGATGGACAACCTAAAGGGATGTCCAGAGTTTTCAGCAAAAGAAAGAATCTACATATTCTCAGCTTTCATGCTGACTCGTCAAACAGAGGCAGGAAGCATCACGTCACTAAAAATATCCCTTGTATGCCGTTAGTGAGGAAGTTAATGGTGGCACTGACTTCTCCTAATACTGCTTTAAAAAAAGATAAAAAAATAAACAATTTTTTATTGGGAAAGTCACAAAGAATAATATAAATACTAGGAGAAATTTATCATATAATGAATTGTCATTAGACAAATGAACTAACAGGAAAGAAAAACCTGATAAATAACTTGAATTTATGTGCACATATACAATTCACAGACAGACACAAATATGTATTTTTATATATGTTTTTGCTTACCTTTTTGACAAAAAAATCTACAGACAGCAATTGCTAAGAGGCACTATGAAAAGAGATGGGTCATAAAGGGATATAAATTCTGACATGGGGTATTACTAGGTTTATCTAAAGGTGATAATAACAGCATACACCACATCTACATATTCTCAGCCTTCACACCGACTTGTCAAGCAGAGACAGGAAGCATCATGTTACTAATTTGACAGATAAAATAGCAAAAGCTAAAGAGGGAGGGAGGAATGAGAGAGAAAAGAGACAGAGGAGATGAATCCCTCACAAAAACCTAACATCTGACTAGTTACCTGCAACTCTCCTGTCCTTGAACTTCCTGACAGTTTCACAGGCATTGCAAATTTTTTTCCTGCTACTGTGATTTGCTGGATCCAAAGGGAAGCGAGGCCATGGCCATGACCTTGCCAGACTTTCCTGTTCAGGTGGGAGAATCTGTGAGGAGGTTTTCACAATGGATAACCAACACCAAGGGGCGCAGAAACTGAACACACGTTTGCCGACTTCCTGGATGCAGTGTTGTGCTTGGCGGATCCTGGCTGGATACCAGGTGCTCACCAAAACCTCCCTCTCTCCCCTCCTCAGGTGGACAGGGGAGAGAAAATTTGACAAAGGCTCTTGGATCGGGTTAAGGACAAGGAGAGATCACTCAGCAATTGTCAGCATGGGTAAAACAGACTCCACTGGGAGATATTAGTTTGATTTATTATCAGTCAGAGCAGAGTATAACCAAACCTTAAAAATCCTTTCCCCCATCCCTCCCTTCATCCCAGGCTCAGCTTCACTCCTGATTTCTCTACCTTTCTTCACCTCGGTGGCACAGAGGAAGGGAAAGGGGGGTTATGGTCAGTTCATCCCATTGTCTCTGCCATTGCTTCCTCCTCAGACGCAGAACTTCTCACACTCTCCTCCTGCTCCAGTGTGGGGTCCTTCCCATGTGAGACAGTCCTCCATGAGCTTCTCCAACATGAGCCCTCCCCATGGGCTTCAGTTCTTCACAAACTGCTCCAATGTGGGTCCCTCCCATGGGGTCAGTCCTTCAGGAATGCGGGTCCACCACAAATTCACAAGTTCTGCCAGCAAACCTGGCATGGCTCCTTTTTCCACGGCCCACATCAGAAAAAAGTGAGGCTTCTGCAAGGTTGTCACAGAAGACATCACAGTAGCCACCCTTCAACCAAAACCATGGCATACAAATCCAACCCAGGTATCCATAGAGACACTGGGCAAAAGCATGTGCAGTGAAGGGAAAGCCAAGGCCAGAGGCTATCAAGTCATATGTCCACCTTCAAAACAGACGAGAAGGAGGATGCAGAGCATTACAAGATGATCAGCATTATTTCCTGGGAAAATTACGGAGCAAAGCTACATTTATTTTATTTCCAGGCACCTAAAGGACAAGAAGATCATCACATGCTGCTGAGGAGAGGGTGAGAGAACTGGGATGGTTTATCCTGGAGAAATTAAGACTTTGAAGGGACTTAAAAGCAGCACATCAGTACTACAGGGACAAAGCTGTAGTTCCAATCAAGAAAGGCTGAATTTCTCAAATCTATTTCTCTCTCAAATTTTACTTCTTTGCAGTCCTCTGTAAGACTTCCAGGACAGACCTAGAGAAGAGCTGTGACTCTGTAAAGCTCAGGGTTAGGCATTATTTTATGAGCAATAGGGCCCAGCTTCCCCATCTCAGAGGAATGAGGAAAGGGAAAAAAATATACAAGGCAGTGAGAGTACTTGGTAGTCTAAGATAAAATGTCTTAAGGTCTCCCTTGCCTTGAGATGCCTTGCCATTCATTCTGAACACTTGTTGAAGGAAGAAAATCTAGTTTTAGGCTAAACAGAAATATGTTCTATTTGTGCCTGTTGCCTGCCTGTCTTCCCAAGGGTTTCTCTCAGTTCTGAGTTGCTGGTCTTGCCTTCTGCCTCGGCAGCAAGGGGATAAAGTGTCACCAGGCCTTGGCAGATGCGTACACATTGCATGGTGTCAGAAGAACAGACCTGCTAAAGAATAATTGTTCCTGATAGCCTATTGACTTTGATTAGGAAGCACACATTAACATCTTTCTTCATTTAAGCTTCACTTGTAGAAGGTAGCCTCCTTAAGTGTTCTGTTGTCTGGGATATTAGACCAGGAATTAAAAATGACAGGATGGACAATTTGGCAGCAAGTGTTTAATTAGGCAATAAATTAGAGTCCCTGAGAGCACAAGGATCTGTGGCATCTCTCTCCTTTTGAAAATAAATCATAATGTTTGTCCAATGCACAACACCCCCTTATTATACACTACAGATGGAGCTCCACGCCCCGTGCTGTTGGTTTTACTAAAGCCATATTGACAAGGAGAAAACAGGAGTCTATTAACATCATAAGTGTTTTCTGCTGATGGATCTGGGGGACCTTCCAATACTCATCCTGTTCCAGGATTAAGTTATGACCCCTCCCCCAGACTTCCAGAACCAAACCCAGCCATTTAATGGTGTATTTTCCCTGACTTTGCCACATATTTATGATTTTAGAACCACTTTTTGAGAAGGATGAAGAGCTGGAAATGCCTCTCAGCTTCCTGAAGTTCCAGTGGGTGGGATGCCAAATGTCAGATCATATGCTGATATTGGATATCGGATTCTTTGTTGGCTCGTTGAATTACAATGGGGAGAAAGGCAGAAGTTTGTCACTCAAAGTCATGCCCAGAGCCTTGTTTTGTAGCAGACTGAGTTCTCTGTCCTGCTCTGGGACCTCACACTGCCATGATGGAATGGGGCCAATGTCATTGGCCGAGAGCATAGGATAATGCAGATATGGTGGCAGGAGAAGAGAGAGGGCAATTCATTGAGCCTCATGGAAAATAAAGGACAATGGACACCCAGCTTAATGACCTGATTTGTCTTTCTTTGATTCATCCACAGTCAAATTTTCAGGTCTTTCAATTCTCTTTCAAAAATTTCACCTTGCCATCTAACCTTTGCTTCCTTCCTTCCTTCCGATTTTTCTCCTTCCCTTTCTTTTATTTTCTTTTTTTTTAGTACATTTTCACATGAAAAAAGAGCTGCTTCTGAATGAAATACTACAAAAGCTCATTTGTACAACATGGACATGAAGTTTCTCATTATTTTGGAAAATGTTACCTGACCCAAACAAAACTATTTCCTGAATTTTCCTTAATTTTGGAAGGACTTTTGCTGTTCTTTTGAAACCCTGTGTAGCAGGGTGTAATGCAATGTCTCCCCCAGACTTCTGCACACCCAAGATGAAGCTTCACATTGGGAATTCCCCTGCCACTCTGCCACTAACAAGCATTGCCTTATCCCATGGACCTCATTTAATCTCCATGGGGAAATTGCAGCAAGGGATGTATAAAATCAAAGTGGTACAGAAACTGTTTTGATTGACACTTCTGACAAATAAGAAGAGCTTACAAGGAAGAGAAAAGTAATGCCCAAAGTCAAAAAAGGAGCAAATGACAGAGTCCATCTTTTATATGGGAGGACCGGGCTAATGCTCAAAACTCTCCTGTCTCCCAGTAATCTTGTACTAGTTTTAAAGCAAACCAGTGAGAGACTCTAAATCAGAACTACAGTTTCATAGGAAAATTAAAAATAAATGCAATTGTGTAAAAACACTGACAAAGTCAGGATACAACCTGACACCCTGTCAGGCATGGTGCTCGCAGTCCGATTAAGGGGTGGCTGCAGTC
The DNA here is from genome assembly GCA_013398855.1 of Mohoua ochrocephala. Classification (NCBI taxonomy): domain Eukaryota; kingdom Metazoa; phylum Chordata; class Aves; order Passeriformes; family Acanthizidae; genus Mohoua; species Mohoua ochrocephala. The sequence continues at coordinate 120,893 of VZTA01021972.1, forward strand.
CTGAGGTGATAGATGTGGTTCTGTTGAAGTGGTGATCCTGTAGAAGGGTCTGGTCTTCCTCTGAAGGTCCAGTGGTGGTTGTGTAGCTCTTGTCCTCTGGGAATCCAGTAGGTGAGGGTTGAGTGTGGTGTTCCAAACCTCAGATTATATCCAGGTAGGAATGCTCGGTTCCTCCCCCTGGGCGGAGCATCCCACAATGGCATGATGCAGTTTTATGAGTCACACAGTGAGGCTGGATGGCCCATGAACAGAAGATATCTCTCCAGAGGGAGTTACCAGGGATGTGTCAGGGAAGAGTGAAAGAACACTGCCCCACCTGGTTTTAACAGAAGGTGATAGAATACATGCTTTGGGTTACATCTTACATTGCAACCTAAGACAAATCTGTACAGAGTCATGAGGGTTTTTTGCACAGTTTTGCCTTTGTGAACGAGCTCTGCTGTGCCTGGCTGCTGAAAGGTTGTTATAACTTCTGACCACACAAAGCCACTGCTCATCTGTGGACCATTTTCCTCATCTTGCATCTCCTTATGCCTGCCTGGTGTATCTGAACTCACCGTGGGCTCCCTAAGCAGAGCAGGTTTTAATTGATGGGTTTGAAATGTGAGTTTAGGAAAGTAGTGCCTGAGAATAAGTCTGTCAAAATGAGCGCTCACTCGCTCCATGGCTACAACATCCATCAGTCTACGGGGTTAGATCCATACCTGTCATTTTGGAGAATGGAAAAAGAAGAATCTGGAAACACATCAAAAAAGCTCCTGCCACCAAAATCATGGTAGATTAATCACATTGGCAGAGATTCTGCACATCTCCCCGCCACAGCCACACTCACGTGGTAATTCCCAGACAAAAATGTACTGTCAAGAGTAACATCAGCAAAATAGCTCAGTAATTAATGTATTTACAGAGTTTCTTGTGCTGTTCCTTTAGTAGGCTGCAGTTTCTGTGGTTTTACATTACTCACGTCAATGGTTAAAAGGATGTTCAGTGGTGTAAGTGACACACTCTTGGTATGGTGGATCTATCACACACCACTTGTGTGTGCAATAACACAGACCCAGTCCTGTTTTCTCAATCAGTCAGCTTGCAGGCCCCTCAAATCAGAGATAGCATGGGGAGGGGGAGCAAGGATCAGATGTTCATTTTTATTTTCAGTAAAAGCAACAGGAAGCATCCAACTTAGAAATTAAAAGGCCAATTTAAAGAAAAAAAACCCCAACACATAGTTCTTCACAAAATTAATCTGTGAAACTTCCAGTCATGGGCAATAAATAGATGTTGGAAATACTTCACTAATCTTCTACAGGAGAGATCCCCCCATGCAGTCACTTTCTTGCAGAACCAAGGATGTGAAGGAAGAAAGGATGAAAAGAAGATGAAGAAAGGGGTTTTTTTTAGGTCAATACCCCAGGGGCACACAGAGAAAAGAGGACGAACATAAAATCCAGGCAGGTGCACCCAATGCTATTAAGGCATCTGGTCGTGCAAATATTACAAGCCCTTACTGTACATCACAAGCCTTGTTACAGCACTGTGAACCAGAAGGAAGGGGAAAGATGGGTAATTCATGTTGCTCCTATAAAAATAAAGTGTTGTGTTGCTGGATCAGCCAGGCCCAGCTGCACGCTTGGGCAGTGCCAAGATGAATATCTGCCCGCTGCCTCCTTCATGGATATTAACTTTCAGCTGAACACCTTTATCTGTGAATTACAGACCTTGCTGTGCACCAGGGCAGGAGTGGGGTTGGTGAGGGCAGCACACAAAAACACGGCTTGCAATTAACGGGTCAGCAAGCAAAGAGGAAGGACTTGGAATTATCCAGCTCTATAAACTGATAGCCTGGACAGGACAGAAATAGTAAATGCACTTTTGCATTTCACAATGGGGAAAGTCAGGAAAGAGTCTGGAGCACAAGGCTGATGAGGAGCAGCTGAGGGAGCTGGGAGGCTTTAGCCTGGAGAAAAGGAGTCTCAAAGGGGATCTTATGGCTCTCTGCAGCACCCTGACAGGAGGTTTTATCCAGGTAATCGGTCTTTTCTCTCAAGTAACAAGTAATAGAACAAGAGGAAATGGCCCCAAGTTGCATCAATGGAGGGTTTCCACTGGACATTAGAAAAAATTCCTTCATTTGATATCAGGAAAAATTTCTTCCCTGGAAGGGTGGTCAGACGTTGGAACAAGCTTCCCGGGAAAGTGGTGGAACCACCATCCCTGGAAGTGTTCACAAAATATGCAGCTGTGGCACTTGGGGACACGGTTTAGCGGCAGACTTGGCAGTGCTAGGTCAATGGTTGGACTCTGCTCTTTGAAGTTTTTCCATCCTTAATAATTCCCTGATTCTACGATGCAGGCTGAAGATTACAATAAAAAGAGAATTGTCTGTTGTTTCAACTGTTAGCAGCAAACATTGAACCTGTCATTCAGCGATGCCTTTGATGGAACAAGAGTTGTTACAAGAAGAAAAATAATGAAATGTTGTTTTCAAGCCGATGTTTAGGGATAAGAAAGGTTTTGTTTTGTTTCTTAACAAAATCTAAATGAAATGACATATTCTTGTGCCAGAAGGAACAAGATGTTCCTTTTGATCAAAATTGGAATATGGCATTTTGTGCTTGGACTATTTTTAACTATTTTCCTTTCTTTCTAAGAGAAAATAATCAATTCCTAAGTGAAAACATCATATTTTGCTAAAAATTAAAAAAAAAGGTACTTTCAGAACCTGTGAAAATTACACGTATTATCCATTTTGCTCCTTACACATTTTTAAGGCTGTAATGTTTGCTGAAGTCAATCTATTCATTAATAATTATAGTCACCATGAAAGGTGGGGTTTTTTTGAGAATTTACTTTTTAGCAAGAAAAGTAAGTTGTTTTCCTTTCTTCTGCTTAATTGGGGAACAACTTTAGGGTCCTTGTTTTGCCTTCTGTGCCTTCATTTCTCTCATCTGTAAGAGTGGACATTGTATTTACTCATTTGTTGTGGGGGGCTTTGGAGGTGATAAATGGTGCAGGAGTGATTTAAACATCAAAAGTGTCACGTAAAAAGCTACTTATCCATTCTGAGGATCCTTCCAGCAGGCAGGTATCTGAATGCATCCAGGTATCTGAATGCAGAGTAGGTGAATAAAGCCAGACCACCCTCTCCTGACCAAAAGCAATTGTGTCAGTAGTTGCTTCACATAATCTGTTGTACACAATAAATCAAACCTAACCCCTCATCCAAGGTATTGCCACCATTCACAAGAGCAAATGTAGGATTCATAATTTCCTTTATTCCTGTTCAGTGCCTGGACGTGGAAGTTCCTGGGATTCGAAGGAAGCGAGTTGCATTCTGCTGCAATAATTCTCAACAAATCTACCACAGAAATTATTTCAGCTCTGCACATGCCGAGGAAAACAATTATATCCTTTCAGTGATTTATTAACCCAACGAGCAGAAGTAGCACAGCAAGGCTGAGTATCTATCGCCATGGATCTGGGAATTATGTTTTAATTAACCAATTTCTCTAATATATTGTCTGAGCTTCCTACAGGGGAATTGAAAAAAACCCAAGCAGCTGCAAGGCTGAAAGACTCTCCAGACATTTGGTGTCCTTGTTGTGTTTTGGTCTGGCTTAGTGAACGCCCCTGGTGACAAATGCATATTGATGAAGCAAAGAATTGGCTAATTGACACATTTAATGAAAACTTAATATATTCTGCTGGTGGCAGGGGGAAATATTAAACTTGCTCACAGTCAATTGTTATAAAATATGAAACACAAATATGGAAGTAGAAGGAGAAGAGAACAAGGATTATCTTCAAGTGAATCAGATCTCTGGAACAGGGCAGGATAAAAATTTGGAGCCTGGGAGTTATGAAAGACATCCCAAATCTGGAATATAGAAGAACTGTCTACAGGTGATTGCCAGTAAACATCACTTTAATCCTTACACACAAATGATAAAATAAATCTGCCAGTCCTATCTGTGGCACATAATTTATTCTACACACCATGGTCTGCTGTTGATTTCTCCTTGCCTACCAGTTAAGCCTCACCATTTCCATTCCAAACTCCTCTGAGAAGGTCTAAAATTGCTCACCGTGCTTGTGTAGCCGTCTCTGCAAGAGGTCCCACGTGGGTCCTCATCTTTGTTTCATACTGCAGCAGAACTACTCCACGATATAAAGAACAGCCAGATGTCTTTGCTAGTTTCTAAATATTTAAATTACATTCACAAGTGTATCTATTTCAAGGGAGGTTCAGGTTGGATATCAGGAACATTTTCTTCACTGCAAGAGTGTTTAAATATTGGAACAGGCTGCCAGGGAAGTGGTGGAGTCACCAGCCCTGGAAGTATTCAAAAAATGGGTAGATGTGGCATTTCACAATATGGTTTAGTAGGCATGGTGGTGTTCAGTCAAAGGTTGGACTTGATGATCTTGGAGGTCTTTTTCAACTTTAATGATTCTATGATTCCATGATTCTATGACATTGCGTCTCTTCTGCCTTTTAAGCCCCATTTTCCCAAGCAACACAGAAGGGATCTTCAAAATTACTTTTACATACTCATCCAAGTGTGGGCTGTCCAAAACATGGGGTACTTTGACCCAAAAAATATGAAGCACATTTTGTGTATCTCTGAGACTTAGAGCTGAGTAAATCATGGAGCCTGAAACAGTGTCTGCCATGGTTAGGAGATATTTTCCCCAAAGTCTTAAATTATTAGGAGGCAACATTAATTTAGAGCATTGAGCTTTTCTTCTTTTTCATGGCAAGTTTGTTGCAAACTGCAAGGATAAAGAATGGCATTTGAGTGGGTTGAATTAGGTAGTGGAAAGAAATTCTTTCCTGTGAGACTGCTGAGGCCCTGGCAAAGGGTGTCCAGAGGAGCTGCAGCTGCCCCATCCCTGGAAGTGTCCAAGGCCAGGTTGGACGGGGCTCTGAGCAATCTGGGATAGTGGAAGGTGTCCCTGCCCATGGCAGGGGGTGGAATGAGATGATGTTGAAGGAATCCCTTCCGACTCAAACCATCCTGATTCTGTGGTTGTTCTGGTCTTTGCCTGATGTCCTGGGCAGACATTTATCAGAGGTTGGTTTGCAGTACGTGTTCCAGACACGAGATGTCACTGCATGATGCAGAGTATTGCGCAGATGGTCCAGAGTGGGGTAAAAAAATTGAAAGAAGGTGGAGCCCGGGCTGTGTGGACCAAAGTTTTCTGCTCTTTACTGGCACTTCCTTTAGAAACTTACTTTGTTGAAGAAGAAACACGATTAGGCACATCAGTTAGCAACAGTGAGCCAAAGTATGACCAATAAACTGATCTTAAAACAGTGCATTTAACCATTCCTACAGGTTGTATGAACATAATGGGAGGTTTGGACTCAGCCAAATGCTGGAACATAAATCCTGTATTTTAATCTGAAGTATTGCTTTCTGAACTAATTGCAAAGATGCCACCATAAATTATAGAAATTGATGAAGCTGGTATTTTTAGCTTAATAGTATTCCATTGGGAAATTACATTTACCTCTAATCACAATCATCATGCTCAAATAACAATATCGTTATTAATAATTACAAAACCGGCACAATATCAATTTAAAATATTAACCAGGAAGCAAGTACGGATCACATAAAAATGAAGATTGATTAATAATTACAGCACAAGCAGCCAGGAGAAGAATAATTACAAATTATTTTTCAAGCAAGTCCTTCATGAACAAGCAGAGCTATGGAGGTAGGGATGATTGCAGGCGTCATCCCCAGTGACAATTGCCCTTTCTACCCTGGAACTGGACTGAGCTCAGCTTCCTCCCAGCTGTGTTCACACAGGGACCATGGACAGGATGAGTTATGGAGCCTGAAAAGACATCTGCTGCAGAAACGGCCCCTTCAGACACCCACAAGGGAGAAAAAGGGAGAGATTTAATTTTCACTGCAATTCTGGCAGTGTTTTCTCAAGGCAGTTGAGCATTTTGTGTGTTCCCACACACGGTCCTGACTCTGAGCTTTAGCCACACGAATTTGAGTTCGTGGCTTTTCCTGACTGTCTCGCTGTGTTGGTGGGGAGATGCTTTTTCCTTTTTTTCTGTCTTTTCTATTTCCAGTTGTGTGTTCAGTCTGTGAGAAGTTAAAACAGCTCCCTGGGGTTAGCGACCTTGGAGAATACAGATAAATTCAAGGGGTTAGTGACCTTATATTCAGAAACACTGAAGTGAGAAAAATGTGCCACATCCTCCACTGGATCTGAGTCTATTTGTAGAAAGACATCCAGACACCCTGGTTAGCTTTACCTACCCAGCCAATAACAGCTGATTAAACTACTTTCTTTAGGAGTGGATGGGCAACTTGTTCTTCCTAATAATGGAAAAAATAAAAGATAAAATGCCCCTCATCTTCAAAACAAACTGAGCAGCACCTCTCAGGAAGAACCATCAACCCTCTGAACAGCCGCAATGCTCAGAAGGGGTCTGGGAAGGGTTTTCTTACAAGCTGGTGAAAGTCTCTACAAAACCGAACAAGGATATTTCCCTGATTTTTCCTGTTGAGGTAAAAATGGAGGGAGGTGCAGTGCCCCAGCCAGGGAGCTCTGTGTGCAAAATGAGCTCTCTGAGAGAGGTAAAGCTCCTGCGCTTACTCACAGAAGTCTGAAGCCCTTGATGCATGAGCATGAAAAGCGACTTTCTTCTCCCCACAGTCAGAGGATGTAATTCTGCCCTAACTAGAGCCCGGCACAGCAAATTAGTTCCTGTCTCAACACAGGGCTTCAACATTTCACAAGTGTCAGGGGAAAAAAATTTGCTTTGATCCGTATTTTCTCCCATCCACAATTCTTGGTAAACTGAGATACTGAACATTTTTTTCCTACTCATCTCACACTATCCAGGCTCTCTCTCTCCTTTTCACCATCACATTTTTAACTGAAGGAGTTAGTTGAAGTGTGGAGTTTCAGTGTCCTCAGTGCTGAGTCTGGAGTAGCCTTTTGATCCCAAAGAATCAGGAGAGCCATGCCAGTCTTCTGTGGGCATGAGAAACCCGATGAGGATTACAGGAGTTTGTGATATTTGTGCTTGGAGCCACGCACAGATCTTGGTGATAGAAAGAGAAATTCCATTTCATCGCATCCCAGCTGAGATGAGCATTTGCAGGGCAGGTGTCCCATGGAAATCACAGAATCACAGAATGGTTTGGGTTCAAAGGAACCTTCAACATCATCCAGTTCCAACCCCTGCCATGGGCAGGGACACCTTCCACTATCCCAGATTGCTCAGAGCCCTGTCCAACCTGGCCTTGGACACTTCCAGGGATGGGGCAGCCACAGCTTCTCTGGGCAACCTGTGCCAGGGCCTCGCCACCCTCACAGCAAAGAATTTCTTCCAAATATTTATTCCAAACCTGTCCTCTATAAGTTTTAAGCCATTCCCCCTTGTCCCGTCACTCCATCCCTTGTCCCAAGTCCCTCTCCAGCTCTCCTGGAGCCCCTCTAGATGCTGGAAGAGGCTCTGAGGTCTCCCCAGAGCCTCCTCTTCTCCAGGCTGAACAACCCCAACTCTCTGAGTCTTTCCTCATGGAAGAGGTGTTCCATCCCTCTAATCATCTTCATGGTCTCCTCAGGACTTGCTCCAACAGGACGCTCCTACAGTGGGAATATTTATTTTTTTGTCCATCTCCTTTCCTCACTCTTTTTTAAACTCTAAGTCATTCAGTTCAAGGACAATGTTCTGTCATGACAATGCCTTCCAAGAAATCACTCGGTTTGAAAATGCTCACAAATTAGTTGAAAGCAATGGCAAACAAGAACTCCATCAGGCAGTAATCTTTGCAGAACAACCACACTCTAAATGGGTTGATTTTGAAGTAACCTTACAATCCTCGTGCTCAGATGTATTGATTTCATTTTTATCTTTCTTTGAAAGAAGAAAGAGAGAAGAAAAGTCTGCAAAAATGCATTCAGATGTAATATAGACTCGAATGTTTAACATTCACTGGGCTTTGCAGAAGTTTTAATACTTCTGAGAGCCAGGTCCCTGCTCGCTATCACTCTGTGTGCCTGTCTCTCCACGTGAGCACATCCGAGAAATTAGTGCAAAGATGAGGCACCTTAATACCCTAAAACACTTCCAAAAGTATCATTCCAGTGATTTCCCCAGCAGATGACATGCCATGCCAGAGGGACTCAGAGGCCGAGACCCTTTGTGATGAGCTTTTTCAGCTGAAAACTTGGCATTCTAACTAATTCTAATTCAATAGTTTAAAAAATTTGTGTGAACAGGATAGAGAAGCCTCATAGCAAAGCCACCTGCCAGGAGCACTTTCAGGGGCCAGCAAAGTGACTCTGAGTGCGTTGATGGATGGATGCTCACTTCAAGATGCAAGCAAAATCATTTTAGACCACATCGCATTATAAACCAGCTTCCACCGAGCTACTGTATAAATCACCTCAGAAACTGGGTGTCAGCCCGGGCTGTGGAAGCAATTCAAAATCAACCTGTCAGAGGGATCCCTCCCTCTCCCATCCAGAGATGGATGTGAAACGAACCGGGACTGATGAGCGCAAGTCCCTGCATAAGTCACCGTGTGGCAAGAGGCAAACGGTGTGTCAGCAGGGAATGGTCGTGTTCAGCAGCTCCTGTGCACCCCCAGCACCTCTGGAGGATGGCTGGGTCCCATCAGAGCTATGGAAAAACATTCATTTTCCATTAGAAAAACGTGGCCATAAAATGCAACATTTCTGGACAAATATGAAATGCTCTCTCTTTGTCACTCCCGACTGCTACTGGAGTGGTTTAACTTTGTAATTCATTGAAAAGCAGATGAAATCTTGTTTCAGTCCAGAGTGTAACCAGGCTGCTCCATATTCATTCCACGTTTGTGGCTGGTTTGCTTTGTCTGCTTTCCGTCTTCAAATTGTTAATGTCCATTTCATGCCTGGCATCTTGGACTGGGAGAAATTTGGTGCTGCCACATTGGGACAGACTGGGAAATAAATCCACAAATTTTCCCTACAACCTGGTTCATCCGCTACAACTTTTCTTCCCATTGAGTCACATTTGAGTTATATCATCAAATAATTATATGATGGGCTGAGGTAAAATCTCTTGGTTATAAATGTCTGTTTGGGGAATCCACTCCACCCATTTCCTACTTACAGAACAGCTGAAGCAAGAAAAATTCCTGCCCAGAGGAGCTTACAGATAAAATACATCGAGGAGAGAAGTGTGGTAGGGTTTTTTCTAATTCCATAGATGGGGGAAAGGCACCTGAAAGTGCTAAGGGATAAGCCAAAAGATGAACAAAGCTGACAACTGCGCTCAGTCTTGCTGAGTTGGGTTTTCCATGCCACCCAACAGAAGAGGAAAGATTTCTCCATTTCTCATCTTCAAGCTGATACCAAAAAAAAAAAAAAAAAAAAACTACTGCTAAAAACAAAAATATATATTTTTCTAGTGAAATAAGTGCACTATTCCTCCCTTTTTTTTTTTTAAATTTTTAGGATAGGATTCACATACAACTGCTTTTTTCCTCAGAAATTTCAGCCAACTTCTAAATTAGATGGATAAAAAATTAGACAGAAGTGAATATCTATTTTTCACAATACATATTTTAAAGGTTCTGAGAGTTCTTTTTTTTCTGCTTTAAGAATGGAGGCACTGGGGTGTCAATAGGTAAGTGCCCCTCTTAATTTTTCTGCAAATCGCTGAAACAGTAGGAAACGTGCACAGAAACAGGAATCTTTCCAAATGGGAATGTTCTCCTTGCCCACTGTATCTGCCACCAGGTCATTTTATCCTGCTCATAACTGTATCAGTCTCTACTTTGCAAACAGGAAGGGTTTTTTTGTCCATAATATTCCTTCAGTTTGGCCCAAAAAGAAATATTTTGTACATTTGAACTCTTCAATTAGAGTCCTGGTTCATAATGAGAACATATTTTTCGGAATGTTTATTAAAGAAGTACCTATATTTGCAAAAAATCTGGGCACCTGACAGTTGCATTTCCTCCGTGTCTTCAGCCCTGCACGTCTTGATGTGAAAGATGCTTTAGCTATTGGTGACAATTCTTACAGCCTTGAGATCTGATTCTACACGGTCAGCTGTAAGGAACCATTTCAAAGGGAAGTGAAAAGGTCAACTTCTATCTCAGGTCTTGGTTTCAATGAATTTTGTGACCTCAGTTAAATCTCTCCATGATGAAATGCCTCTCCTGTTGCACCTGCTGAACAGGGGTAGTAGCACAGACCACAACCTTCACTGAAAACTTGTGGGAACAAATCCATTAATCTCTTGGAAGTGAGAGTGATGAGAGCAACTAAAAGACATTGTAAAACCACAAGCCTGTGAGTCAGCATATTCCCAAAGATTTGTTAGTGCTGCAGTGCTGACCTGCTCAGAGCCACTGCTTCCCTCCACAGCCTTCCCTCCACTGTCCTGCTCTTGGGATCTTTCACCAACACCTGCTGCGTTCCTTTGACTGAGATTTGGCTGCCTGGTGCCACAGCTGAGCTTGGTTTCTCCCCAAAGTGAGCTGTTCACAGCAGGCAGCAGACACAGATCAGAGTACCTCAGCAGCACAAACAAAACTGCATCTGCTGACAGCCAAGGTTTGGGGTCGTGCCCCAGGAGGAATAAAAAGGTGAAAACCGGTGGCAAGTCCTAAAGGGTCAAGCATGTGGTGCCCACCAACAGAAATGGTACAAGGGCAACTTCTACTGGGATTTCTACACTCTTTTTGTAATTTTTGTATTCATTGGCAATTGTGACATGCTCTTGCACAGCTCTGGGAGCTTGAAACGGAGAAACATCCCAGTTCAACCTCTCAAGCCATGACAAAGTCCCTCCCTCAATGATTTGGGCTGGTTTTCTCTGTGTTGTGCTTCCAGAGAGCAGAGAGTAACAAATATCTTATGTTCTGGTGTCTGACCCTTGGCTGTGTATCTTTGCTCTGGGTTTTGTGATGTTCCATTTGTCAGTCCTCCAAAAGAGAAGATCATTTAATCAGAGAATAGAACATCCAGAGTTGGAAGGGACACACAAGGATCACCGAGTCCAATGCCTGGCAATACTCTTGGTTTCCAGATCTAGCAGGAGGACAGAAATAGCAACCTGCCTTACAGAGACAAAACTCATTAGACACGGGGAAAAGTCTCATTTTGGTGCTCCACTTTTCAAATAAGAAGTCACTCTGCTCTCTCTGAGTGGAAAACAAATTCCCAATCAGTGACGGCTCCAAGCTGCAACAGTGACAACTTTAAACCAGTGTCATTCACTTTCCAGGCCTGTAGCAGAGCAATGCATGTGTAGATCTATATATATAATGATAAATACATTTGTGTGTAGATCTATATCATACAATCACAGAATCACAGAGTGGTTTGGGTTGGAAGGCACCTTAAAGATCATCTTGTTCCATCCCCCTGCCATGGGCAGGGACACCTTCCACTAGACCAGGTTGCTCCAAGCCCTCTCCAGCCTTGAACACTTTCAGGGATGGGACATCCACAGCTCCTGTGAGCAACCACTCAGAGGAGGGAAAAATTTCTCAGCGCCCTCACAGGGGAAAAATTTCTTCCTAATATCTAATCCAAGCCTGCTCTGTTTCATTTTGAAACCATTCTCTATCTGTCTCCAACTCCCTTTGCACTTCCCTCCACAGTGAAGGGTATCTCCAGCTCTCTTCACTCAGTAAAATGGGTCACGGACAATCCTCTGTCACTCTGCCTAAATTAAGATTAAAATGAAAGCCTCAGAGAGTGCCTTTTGGATAACCTATGGCAAGTCTCACTGGACAGTGTCAAGCAGAGAAGCTGTCTGACAAAGTGAGGAGGGTCAAACAGTGTCCGATTTTCAGGAGCCAGGCACTAAATTGAAATAAATGAGATCTCAGCCCCTGGTGCCACAGTGGTATTTGTCTTACTCCAAGAGGCTCACTGGTACTGTCTGGAGACCGGGCTTTGACATCTTGGTTTGGAGTGAAACATCCTTGGTTATGATTTCTTTGGCCATAACATTGAGCTGTTACAGCTGAGATTCAGGCCTGGGAGGCCAACAGACAGACAGACAGACAGACAGACAGACAAGGTGATGTTGGAGCAATTTTAAGGAGAAGTTGTCTAAAGCATCATACAGATTTGAGAGCTTAATCTTCATCTCCAAAACAACATTTGAGGCTTTGTGTAGGGGACCATAATGCCTCAAACATCTGCCCTTCATTGTCCATATTGAGATCCAAGTTGGGTTCCTGAATTTTGCAAAGACAAACTGATGAAGTGTCTGAGATTATCCCGTGAGCATTCCACGTGGCCCAGGCAGCGATGATTTTCAGGATGCAGCATTCCCTGTGGTTTTTCCCATTCCAGGAAGCAGATGTGGCAGTAATCTGCTACCTGTACCTGGCCTTGAGGCTCACACACATCCTGCCACCCCTCTGCCCCATGCAAGGGTACCCCCACAAATCAGTGCCAGCAGCTGAGAGGGGCACTGGCTTCATCCTTCCTGTGTTTGAAATGCTGCTGCTCTCCACCTCTCAGCCTCCTGAGTGAAGATTTCCCAAACTCTCGCTGGGAAGAGGGGTGGAACAGGACAGAAGAAGGGGAAATTTGCAGACAAGGGCTGACACCCAAAAGTTTCATGTTTCTCTCAGTCTCTTCTCTGCTATCAGTGGAAATGTGACCTGCCTGGCGTGTGATGCGGCCCCATTTTCTCAGGAAGAACTGTCCTTCTCTTGACTTCCATATTGCTGAGCTCCCTTTCAAACCAATTGCGTATCATCCACATATGTTGGGAAATATGGTCACAGCTGAAAGAAACTAATGGCTTCTGTTAATTCTGCTAAGTGAGAGGCAAGGACAGCTTGTTAATGAATGACTAATTGAGATGTAACTTAATAATTCCTCAGCTGAACTTGCTTCAATTGCCAGCCATTTCTGAATTTTTTTGGGGAGACCAGACCTCAGAATGCATGTGGCAAGTGTTCCACAGCCATTAGAGCAGCCGAGTTCAAAGGTTTGAAAAATGAAAGTAGAAGAACAAGAAATAAGGGTCCTAAGTTATAATTGGCTGAGAATTACCTCTGCAGAATCTGAGGTCTTGAATTTTCATCCACTGCAAAATTAACAGGTTCTATCCCTTTCTCCTGATGACAGCAGGTGAAAGTCTGAGCAGCTATAATTTTGGAAAAGAGTAGTTAAAGCTCATATCGCTGAGCTTGTGTGAGAGCAGAGAGGGTAGAGTCAAGGCCACCTGGGAGAGCTTAGCGAGAAATGCAGGTATTTCACACATTTGATGTATCTCTTAATTGCTGGCATGGGGATAAAACATAAATTAGTTATTTTTGTAACTTTCCAGATCTGGAGATTGAAACAAATTCTTTCAGTTTCTGAATCTGTTACAGATTTAGGGGTGTCCTTGCTTACATCATTTAGACCAGGATACATCTGCTAAATATAGATATCTACACCTGACTTACCTGCACTGACTCTCTTTGCAGGCAAGAAACAGGGAACCAACTCTCAGCGAGGAGCACAGTGTGAAATGCTTTTTCATGGAATCCATCCCTCTGGTGCCTCCTCTGGACTCGCTCCAACAGCTCCATGTCCTTCCTGTGCAGGGACCCCAGAAATGGGTGCAGTTCTACTGTTGGGGTCTCACCAGAGCAGAGCAGAGGGGCAGAATCCCCCCTCACCTGCTGCCCGCGCTGCTTTGGATCCAGCCCAGGAGAGGTTTGGTTTTCAGGACTGCAAGTTTACAGTTGTTGAGTTGTCCAGCCTCTCATCCACCAGCACCTCCATTTCCTTCTTGGCAGAGCTGCTCTTGATCTGTTCATCTCCCAGCCTGGATTGACACCAGGGGTTGCCCCAACCCAGGTACAGCACCAGCACTTTGTCCTCTTAAACCTCGTAAGATTCCCATGGGCCCATTTCTTGAGCTTGTCCAGGTCCCTCTGGATGGCATCTTGTCCTTCAGGTGTGTCAACAGCATCACTCAGCTTTTTATCAGAAGAAGATGTCTAAAGTGGACCAGGTGAATCGTACCTTGGAGACTCTTTCCCTCACCAGTGATTAGGAAGGGAGAAGATGTATTTTCACATTGTATCCATGTTATAGATGAGCCAAGTCCCCTGGTCCTGTATCTACACACTTGAGGAGAAGGGACAATTGGTCATCCAGTGTGACAAGCCCACCGTGGTTTCCCATGAGACACAACTCTCTCAGGTGTCACGTGGCTGGACATCGCCTGTGTTTCAATGGTGTGGTGGTCTGTGAAAAACAGGAGGGACTTGGGGGAAGACTTTGGCAAGAAGAGTAATAGCATTCCTTGGTCACAACTGAAGAGCTCCTAGGAAAAATATGAGCAATTTTTTATACGGGCAGATAGTGAGAGGACGAGGGGGAATGGTTTTAAACAGATGAGAGATTTAGACTAGATATTAGGAAAAAAATCTTTACTATAAGCATGGTGAGGCACTGGAAGAGGTTGCCAAGAGAGGCTGTGCACTCCCCACCCCTGGAAGTGGTTAAAGCCAGGTTGGACGGGGATCTGAGCAACCTGGTCTAGTAGAAGATGTCCCTGCCCATGGCAGGGGATGGAACAGAATGATCTTGAAGGTTCCTTTGAACCCAAACCATTCTGTGATTCTATGAAGCTATGAAAAGAAATGTGCCCAGAAAGAAATGCAAACTTCCCTCAGGGGCGCTTGGAGTGTATTGTTATTAATGATTTACAATTCCTACTGCATTGTAATGCTTCTCTTTTAATTGGGACTTAAAGAATCACATATTTATGTCCTCCATGTCAATTAAACACTAATCCAAACCTGTGCTCAAATGGATCCATCCATCCCCCCTAAAGACAGCAAATGGGCACATACCTCAACAATGAAATTAAGAATGTCACTCCCATCTACTGCTGGCAGCTGATACTGGCACTGAGCAGACTCAGAGGTGGGTTTAGAGAGGAAGTCATACAAGGAGCAGCTGACATAACTTGTTTTGTTCTGCCTGGAGAAGAGGAGACTGAGGGGAGACCTCATTGCAGTTACAGCTTCCTCATGAGGGGAAGAGGAGGGGCAGGCACTGATCTCTTCTCTGTGGTGACCAGGGACAGAACCCGAGGGAATGGCCTGAAGTTATGTTGGGGAGGTTTAGGTTGGACATTAGGAAAAGGTTCTTCCCCCAGAGGGTGCTTGGTCACTGGAACAGTTTCCCAGGGAAGTGGTCAAAGCACCAAGCCTGGCAGAGCTCAAGAAGTGTTTGGACAGTGCTCTCAGGCACAGGGTGGGATTGTTGGGGTGTCCTGTGCAGGGCAGTGGTCAGCAGTGTGTGACATCCCCAGACGTCCCTTACACCGCCACAGAAAGCACCTGGTCGTGTGGTGAAACACATCCTCCTCCTCCTGACTTATCAGGACCTTCAGCAATTCCATTGTAGCATCAAGTAAAGCTCTTCAGACACAGAAAAAGGAATGTAAAGGAGGGGACTCCCCACCCTGATAAAATAACATCATTTGTGCATTTCAAGAACATGTTCTGGAACTCGTAATGCAAAAATAGTGGAAGTAAGAAACTTACGGGACAGGTCAGTTCTCAAAGGCAATGAGTGCCTCATCAATCATCCCATATTTCCATTTTTTTTTCACTTCATGGCACTACCAGTCATTTAAAAAATATTCATTAATGTCACTAATGGATTATTGCTGCATCCTGACAAAAAAAAAAGCTGCATTTATTTATGCAGGAAATGTTGATTAAATTGAGATAGATATTGAAATTAATAAGTACCCAGTAAAATGTAAAGCACACAATTGATTTTATATTCTCTGTTATATGCACAGCATGTAATTACCAGTAGTAAATCTAAAATAAAAATATAGAAGCTTATGAGATGCTTCAGTGCAGTTGTTCATTTAGATCCACATAAATTCAGGGGACACACATTAGAAGTGCCAGCACTAGCATGAAAGGACTAAGCTATAACTACAAACTTCACAGAAAGAAAACAAGAAAAATCCAGCAGAAAAAAAAATTAAAAATATATAACTCTCATCTGAGAAGGTCACAGTGATGTGTTGATGTTGATGGTGGGGGCTAAAAATGAGTGAATAAGTAACACGTCTGTCAGGGCATAAAATTAAAATGCCAGGAGAGTCAAAGGTTCTTTATTTTCAGAAAATAAGGGAAATTGGTCGGGCGTAGTGCATCTACAACAACTAACAGCCAGATTCATCTGGTACTTTTTTTTGCAAATGATGGTTTTGAAATGCAGTTTAATATGTGTTTTACAATGCAGTTTAATATGTGTTTTGCTTGCAAGTCTAATAGGAGACTTCACTGATTCATGCAAAGCTACACTTTGTTGTTCCCTGGTTCCATTTTTACACTGCGCTTATCACACTGGTATCTGCATTCTTGACACATTGAGATTTCACTCGCATTCTACACAATTTTTGTAGGCAAATTTTTTAGTCTCACAGTCTGCTTTACTAAGCACAACATGGGCTTCTATCAGTGCTTTTTAATTTCTCTTGTCCTCTGCCAATATTTTGGAATGGTCTGTGTTGCATAAGATCAGGCCTGTCCATGATGTTGTTATTATACCATCCATTAGGGATGTCTGTAAAGACAATAGAAATATTTGTAACCTTTGAAGTTAATAAAGATCATCTTTAAGGAGCTTAGGGAGTTAAAAATTTGTGCCAGAGTCAGGTGAGACTTTCCTGGCATCCCTGCCCACAGAAGGCAGGGAGACACATTTCACTTGCTGAGGTCTTCAAACCACAGACTGGTGAAAATCTTCAGCAAAGTTGACCTTAAACAGCTGCCACACGTTGGAGGAGTTTGGCTTTGAATCCACATCCAGAGTGACCTGCCCAGATCCAATGGGTGGAATTCAGTGGCCTTACACGGATGTGTAGCGTCGTCGTAGATGCCGTAAGGGATTAATTCCTCTTTCCACCTGCCAGTCCAGAGAAACACATCTCTCATTTTCTGTGGCATATCTGTCAGGCCTGCCTTAGTTAGCTGAGTTTAAGATTAGAGTGGATCCTCCAAAGGGCCTCGAGTCATAACAGAACCCTGGATTTAGGCTGTCAATTGCTGTCCTGTCTGTACATCCATATCCTCCACTTCCATAGCCTGGTGACTGAGGTATCACCACGTTCCTCTGGAAAGCCTGGGGAAAAAAGTGTCCAAGAGCTCTTGAGTCACTGGTATCTTCACCCAACAGTAGGTTTTAACCATTAGCCGAGGAGATAATTGCCATTCTGTTGGCTTCTGTTTAACGGGAGAGGGTGCACAGAGCATATCTAATGGCATTTGGCTGCCACCCTGCACAGCTGAGGTTGTCTCACAGAAAGAGACTTTCTCTCACTGGTTTCTGGTTCAGAGCAAACACATTGATTTGGAGTGGATTATTCATCCGAGAATATAAAAGGAATTAAAATCTCCAAGAACCACAGTGGTTCCATTGTTTGAATGGGAACAAAAAAACCTTAGACTCTGTATCTACACTTCATGGACAGATAATTCAGAGACTTAAAACATATGAATAATAGGCTTGGTGTCTGTGAATGCAGACTTCTGAATATTTTTAACAAGCTCTGGCCACAGACATTTTACGATCAAAAGAAATAGAGAGTAAGCAACAAGAATCAGGTATTCTTTATAAAGGTAAAATATTTCTCAGTCACTCCAAAATGATCTTTGTGGATGGCTGGTCTCTGAGTGGTGATAAGCAGATATGTCAGAAGAGAGAGTTTCAGGTGCATATATAAAATTCTCTTTAATCCTTCTAAGCACACCAAGGTCACTCAACCATTATCTTTGAAAAAGGAGTAAGAAACACAATCTGAGAAGGGGGCTGTATGTTAAGAGGGTGCCCATCAGCTTTGAAGGATATGGCCAGAGACACTGAGGTCAAGAGGTCGGAGTCTGTGTTTTGTGTTGAAACATTGCCCAGAATAGTTGGATCTCAAACTGAAGCACATCCATAAAAAACAACACTATGAACAGTGATTGTGATGGTGAAAAGAAGGTCAGCTGGATTCCATGCAGGCGGGTTTTTTTGAGAAATAAATATCCTTAATTACCCACATTAATTGCACCTTGCTGACTGCTCCACAGCACGTGCAGGATGAGGCCACTGGGGGTGGAGCACCACCACCACCAGCAGCAGAAGCAACCTGAGAGGAGTGAAAATAAGGAATTCTGTCTTCTTAACATATGTGCCCATCATTTGTCCTAGCTGGACACGATGCACCGCTGAGTTCTGCCAGACTTCCAGGGAAAAACATCCATTTGGGCATCCTTAATGGGCTTTTAGAAATCATGTGGGAATTTAATTACCCCTGAAATCTCTATACCTGTTTCAAATTTGGTTGAAATCCAACAACATTTTTAAAACGTGTTCAGTGAGACAGGATAGTGAACCTGGATGAAAAAGGAGAATATCAAAATTAATCTTGTGTGATATCTCCACTGTTCAGCTATCTCAGTAAAACTTTAGTCATATTTATTCCTTCTGTATACAGGTCTTCACAGGCATTAGAAAAATTTAGGGATACTAGAACAGGTGGGGAAGCAAAGCTTCCTTACTGCTCACAGAGAATAGGAGAATTTAAGATTTGACTACCAAGTAATTTTTAGCCAGCCTTTTCCCTAGATCTTCTATAGGATAAAATATAAATTCAATCCTGAAATCAGGATCTCAGAAGATGGGCAGCTGACTGAATCATTATGTAGATGAAAGACACATTATCATCATCCTCTTAATGGTATCAGAGCTCCCACTTTCCAAATCTCACCACTACAACCACCTAATTTCATACTCTGGCCTTATATAAAACCACACTTTTGTGCATATTCATTTATTCCCCCTACATCTCCTTGCATGTCTCTGTCTCAGTCTTCTTTTTTCTCTCTTTTTTCAGAGCACTGGGGTCAGATAATTGAGACCTGAAGAATTAGTGCATAACAATTCATTTCATCCTGTTGATTCATAGCAAACCTGTGGCACTCAAATCACATTCTGCCAAGCAGCCCTGTGCTGTAGGGGCTGGATAATGAAAGCATACAGGTGTATGCCACCAGCATCCCCACTGATTTGCAAATTGGTCCCCAAGAGACGTCTTGGCAAATATTCTCACAGCATCCAAGAGCTTTGCCTGATGGAAGCTAAAACAAGCTAAAAAGGAAATGCTAATTTCTATATCCTGCACTGCTTTTAATTGAAGTCTGCCTGTTCTAAAGCCAGAGGGATGATAACAGTTAATGTATTCTCCACCTGAGAGGCAAGGCACCTTCTTCTGTGCATCTAAAAGACTGGAATTATGATCCTGAGAGGATTATAAATTATAGCAACTTCTTTTGCCCAGGGTAGCAGAGTTTTCCAGACCTCTTCAGTGTAATTTCATAAGGATTTGCTGTTTTAAACCAGAAAAAAGTACAGAAGAGAAAATTACTGGGGTGGGCACTGGCCAAGAATGCCTCTGAAAAGGACTGACAGTTTTTGCATGGTTTCTTTAAGAAGCAAAGTTTGTGTTGCCATGCTCTGTGTGTGTGTGTGTCTCTCTGCTGATCTTTCCCCTTTTTGGACAGAATCCATCCAATTCCATACCGAGGGAGAGGTCTCAAAGATATCAAGTTGTCAGAAATTTAACGGAAACCAGGATCTGCGAGATGAGCTCATCAGCTCTCAGACACATGGAACCTCCACAAGAAAGAGAGGTTATAAATGTTCCTAAAGCTTCAGAAGTTGTAGCTTCACGTTAAACATCTGAGAATGCAAAAACGGGAGCTCCCACCCCCATTCTCCAAGCAGATAATCAAATCAGGGCTTCCTTGATTCCACCACCCAGAGCACAATTTGCTCTAAGGGCATCACAATTTGTCACAAAAAAATCACCCGCAGAGCCACTCACCAGAAGGAAGCAATAAAGAGACATAAAATAAGCTTGTTATTAAACTATCAGATGGTGAGTGAAGACAAAATATTCTTAGCTTGACAGGTTTGCAGTCCAAATAGTGTAAAGATGGTGGAGAGGGGAGTCTGAGGTATAAATATGTAAAGAAACCAGCAAGAGAGCATGTTCTCAAGCAGCGACATATCAGGACCAGAAACAGTCATGTGGTTAATAAATCCCCACAAAATAAATCAAAAAACCCAAGAGCAGTGCCCTGGGAACTCCCACTCTGGTTCTCCTGCAAATCAATTTTGCACTGTCAGTCCACAGCCAGTGAGTGTCCAAGGATAATAAACCTGTGCTGAACACTAAATGCATTTGAAGTCTGTGGCAGGAGTCACCTTACCCAGCTTTAGATGACTTTAGGGTAAACCTGCCAGTAAGTCACCCTGGGCTTCCTTGGAAGTAATTAAGATCAAGTTAATAAGGTTGAGGATCTTAGAACGAAATATGTTCCCATCTATTTCAGAGGGAGATGAAACACATCTGAAAATCTACTTTATTGCAGAAACCAATGTAATCAAATTTACCCCATTCCTGCATCCCACCTGCCAACAGATCAGCAAACGTGTCCAAGAGCAGATTTACCTGGGATGCAGGTGTGGGGTGTGAGCAAAATTATTCAGGCTGGAGCCTCCTCTTGTGTGAATATAGACTGGAGCACTTCCTAGCAAAAATGCCCAGGTGAGGAGCAGCTGCTGCACACCAAGACCCAAATATTAAAGCAGGTCTCTCCTTAGCCTCAGCATGCCAAGAATCACGTGTCTGTTCCAGAGGGACAGGTGGACCTGCAGACACCTGCAAGTTAAAGAAACAACCCCTTTTCTTTGCCTGTCAGCTCTTGCTGACAAGACTTGGCTGTTTCAGGAGTGCTCTTTGTGTCAGTTCCGAAGGTACAAATGCTGTTCCATGTTCCCACATCCCTGAACTCCCTCTCCGGATGTTTCATAGCAGCCAGAAGAGTTTTCTTATGTTTTCTCTCCTTCTCTTTGTCAGTCAATATCAGAAAAGTATTTAGTCACATCAGCAAAGTGATCCATCACGTGGAAGCATCCTCCTGGCAGGAAAAGCCATTACATTTCTTTTCCTAATGCAGCTAAGTAGACATTAATATCTGTAAATACTATTTAAATGCAGACTGACTGATTCCTCTGTGTTCATACCATCTGCAGACTGCTCTGAAAATCACAGTCTTGAAATAATACTGACTTTATCTCATTCTTTTCTATCAAAAACCGTTCTGGGCATGGACAGTGCTTTCATTGATCCTACCCCTACACCAGGCTGATTGTGAGCATGAATTTATGGAGGTGAGGAAATTCTTTTCATAGTCACAATTGTGTCTGGATACTATGGGGGAAATGGCTTTAAAATGAGAGTAGGTTTAGATCGGATATTGGGAAGAAATTCTTCCCTGTGAGGGTGGGGGAGGCCCTGGCACAGGTTGCCCAGAGAAGCTGTGGATGTTCCATCCCTGGAAGTGTTTGAGGCCAGGTTGGACAGGGCTTGGAGCAACCTGGTCTAGGGGAAGGTGTGGACAGAGGGGTGGAACTAGAGGACCTTTAAGGTCCCTTCCCCCCTAAACATTCTCCGATCCTATATGCATTGCTGTCTCCTCAGGAAATTCAGGAGTTCAGATCCCAATTTATAAGTTTATTTATACTTGTGTGGCCAGGATTCTCATGAACAAAGTGTACAAAAGCTGAGCAAGTTTGGAGAGATGTCCATGGCTTTGTTGATGCTTCTGAAAATCTGATTTGGTGAGAATTGTTTCTAGCAGAGAAAAGATGGGGGAAAGCTGCTTCTTTACATTAGATTTTCCAGTATATCGGAACTGAAGGTTTCCATGGTTCTTCCTCTTCCTTCCTTCCTCTTCCTCCTCTTTCTTTCTTTTTTTCTCTTTCTTTCTTTCTTTCTTCTTTCTTTCTTTCTTCTTTCTTTCTTTCTTCTTTCTTTCTTTCTTCTTTCTTTCTTTCTTCTTTCTTTCTTTCTTCTTTCTTTCTTTCTTCTTTCTTTCTTTCTTCTTTCTTTCTTTCTTCTTTCTTTCTTTCTTCTTTCTTTCTTTCTTCTTTCTTTCTTTCTTCTTTCTTTCTTTCTTCTTTCTTTCTTTCTTCTTTCTTTCTTTCTTCTTTCTTTCTTTCTTCTTTCTTTCTTTCTTCTTTCTTTCTTTCTTCTTTCTTTCTTTCTTCTTTCTTTCTTTCTTCTTTCTTTCTTTCTTCTTTCTTTCTTTCTTCTTTCTTTCTTTCTTCTTTCTTTCTTTCTTCCTTTCTTTCTTTTTTCTTTCCTTCCTTCCTTCCTTCCCCTTTCTTTCCCTTTCTTTTTGTCTCCAGAGATTTGAAAAGAGATTAATAAAGCAAACATTACTCATACCAACTTTCATGGGGAAATATGTGGAAATATCCATCAGTTCTACTACTTAAGGATGGAAAATGGGATGGGTCCCTGACTGCGCTCTCTGCTCACCCACCTGCTGATCCAAAGCCACCATGCTCAGATGGGGGACACCGAGCTCGGATGGGGGACAACCCGACTCACCTCCCACACATTATGTTGCAGAAAAGGCGTCCCCACAGCAGATCTGTCTCCTGGAGCAGATGGATGCTCGATGGATCTTTCACTGACCCCTCAAGCTTTGCATACCCTGTCCCTTGCCCCCGTTGTCACTCTCTGTTTTGTGCATCATCCCCTGCTTTGCACTGACTGCAGAGCAGGAAATATTTTGCCTTGAACTGTGCCCTCAAGTTCTCTCTTTCTCTTTGAAAACAACCTTTTAAACCAACCTCTTCAAACCAACCTCCTGTCTTTTTTCAGAGTAGAGGATCCCTCTATCTCTTTAGGGGTTAACTGTTCTATTATTACCCTGCTTTCCCATGGAAATGGAAATGAGGCCTAGGTGGTCTCACTCCCCCTGTGTATTTCTGGATGTGCACTGCCAATAACTTCTGACCTCATTAAACAAAATGATAGAAAAGCCTGAAGCCTCATAGATAATTACATTTCATGAAGGCAGAAGACAGATCTTACAGGCACTGCCACTGCAGGAAAATAAACAAGCATAAATCTTGGCATAGATGGGAAAATCCACATGGGAGAGAGCCTTTTACAGGTGCCCCAAGCACAAGAAAATCTTCAGTCATAGTTTAAACCTTGCTTAAAGCCAAAGCCAATCTACCACAAGACACACATCCACAGGCAAAGAAACTTAATTTATTCCCAAAATCCTTAAGTAAACTTTGGGTTCATTCTGTGTAATATCTTAATTAGGTTTGTATGTGAGCTAAAAGGCAGTAACAAAGCTTGGGCCAACACATAATGTACTAAGTTTTTTTAGTTGATTTAATTCTGAATCTAGAAAGTGTTTATAATTTCTTGGTAGTTATTTGCTTGTTTGTGTGACTTCAAATTCACGCAGTGATTCTTTCTCTGAATGACCTCAAAGCTCTGGCCACTCACTTACCTTTAAAGTTAACAAGAGTCATGCACTCAGGTCTTAGCCAGAGGTTTATAGATCTCTGCCACTCACTCTCCCAGCCTCCATAAAGACATCTGTTAAAACTCTCCTTGGACATGCTCTCCTTCTACCTCTCTTTGAGCCAGGAGTCTCCTTCCATTTGTCGGTAGGATGGCAGCAAAGGCAACGGCACTAAATTCTCATTGAAGTCTCCATATGGGATTAGCTCTTGCTTAGGAATTTGGAAATCACTGGGAAGTGAGTTTTCTCAGGAAAACCACTTTTCTGGTCATTTAACTTTTCGCCTTACTGACCCATCAAAAGCAGAACGAGGGGCTGGACAGACCCATGGTGCTTTGATGGGCTTTGTATTTAATTTCTGCACCGTCTGAGGATGGATAGTAAGGCTTTCTGTGGTGTGTTCTACCGGGGTTCTTTGTGGAACAAAGTCTCAGTCACAGACCTTACCCAAGGTTTTTTCCCACTGCTTGGTGCAGATAAGAATTCTCTAAGGTGAGCAGTGGAAAAGCAAAGCTTGCTGTGCTATTTCCTATAGGAAAGAGACAGGAATTGCTGGCTAACATTTTTTCCCATTTTCCTGCTCATGCAACAGTTTCCATCATCTTTTTTTCCTCTATTTTTGGGCTTGCACTGCAAAAGATTGCCCAGTTTCTTTGACACAATGCAAATCGCTGCTTTTTTTTTCCATCCAGCTTCTTGGATTTGTTTCTTTTCTTGCTCAGTTTAGGGATCAGCTATTCTTCCTCCTGTTGGGATTTGCTTTTCTCATCTATAAATTACTGGCTTTATTTATGTGGTAGTGTCACAAGGTTCACTAACACGGAGCTTGTTACGATTCCTGCGTGTGTACGTGTCCCTTTTCTTTAGGTTAGGACAATAATGATGATTATCAGTGGTGCTCCCCCAGAGCAGGACTCCAGTCTGGCACAGCCTCCTTCAAAGGGAACAGCAGACTGCAGAGAACAGGATAAACTATGCTCACCCCAACTCACACTGACCTTTCTTTCTTCTGCAAAAACTACCGTTTTAAGAAAAATCTCCACAGTGATAAATCACCATCAGTCACCACTGTTTGCAAAGAGCTGGGTGATTTTGGTACATTTATCATGGTTTAAGGAATTTTGACACATTGCTCTCCCCTGAATGTTAAAGTTCTTTTCTTTGTGGTTGTTTCCTTCCACCACACGCACACATCGCAGGAGGCTGCACAGAAAAGTGACAAATATCAATTGTCAGGGGGGAGAGGAGGCGCATTGTCCATGCTCCTTGAAGATGAAAACACTGAAGGAATTTGACCTTGACTGAAGGAGCTTCCGTGGAAGATTAGAAAAATAACAGCTCACTAAACAGATGCCAGGTCATAATTACCACTAATGGCCACCTCATGCGTCATTCCAGGCACCTCACAACAAAAAATGTTATCTTTGACAAAGCTGTTGGCAACCACACGCAGAAAAAAAATTAAGGTTTTACCCATTATTTTCTAGCTTTTTTTTACAGACTGAGAGTTACTTAACTTGACTGTTAGTAAATAACCCACTGAAGACAGGAAAGTAGTCCAAAAGTGAGAAAAATGTTTATATACTATGAAACTATCTGTGGATAGTAAGATTTACAACTAGAAGGGATAAAAAAAATGAGATTTCTGCAGTACTGAACAATTTTACGGCTTTTTCTGCCTCAGTGTGGGACCTAGAACACATGCAATATTTGTTTAAAAGCAGAAATCATGGAAAAGTGCAATTCATAATTGCTCATTTGATTATTCTTTTATTTTATAAAAAAAATCTCCACTCTCTGATATAAACATTTTGCTTAGGTTTTTATTCATTAAGTTGGAACTAAATACTTCCAGCCTTTTTGGTTTGACCTGAACCTACTTGCAACCTTCTCTCGTTAAACTGAAAGGTAAATCACGAGTCCC
Organism: Mohoua ochrocephala; assembly: GCA_013398855.1. Taxonomy (NCBI): domain Eukaryota; kingdom Metazoa; phylum Chordata; class Aves; order Passeriformes; family Acanthizidae; genus Mohoua; species Mohoua ochrocephala. The sequence continues at coordinate 146,225 of VZTA01021972.1, forward strand.
TGCCACTAAAAGTATTTATGGAATATTAGGTTTCACAAATTGCTCCAGCAGCCATCTAAAGATTTCTCTGGGAGCAGAGAGAAAAATATTGGCCTATTCTTGTACAGAGTCATCCTCCAAGGAGCACTTTGAATGTGGATCTCACAGCTCTGGCAGTCAGGCTGATTTCAAACTAATTCAGCTGGGGCAAAGAGAGGAGTATCACAGAGGGGGATGTGGAGTGTTCTCAGGTTGTCTCGATTTCAAATCCACACCAAGGCTAACTTTGGCTGCACCAGCACAGCTTCCAGAGCTGTCCAAAGTATGGAAATTTCAGGAGACCTCAGTGTGGAGCTTCCACAACTCAAGGAGATCTGGTCATCACAGTCAAAGCTGTTTGAGGGAAGTCTTCGGCCTTTAACTGTAGTGGAAGTTGTCCTTGCCCATGGCAGCAGGGTGGAACTGGATGATCTTTAAGGTCTCTGCCAACCCAAACCATTTTATGATTCTATGATTTTTTCATGTGAAACAGCTTCATTTATTTCAAAAACATCTGAGAATTAAGGAAAGTGTCTGTTTCAGCAAGGTTTCTTAACACGGAAACAAGTGTTTGGGATTAATTATGAACACCTTTTCTATTATTGCTTGCTGTCTGCATTCTGCTGTCACTATAGCACAGAAAAAAATCATTTAATTGGAAAAAAAATCCTCTGCTTTAATAGAGAATACCTGTTTTCAAGAATTAACTACATTTTGTCAGTTCACAGCATTTTCCTGTGTTGAAACAGTTTATTACATCGTCCTAGACCTGCCACCTTTGAAAAACAAACTGATTCTACAAAAAACAATCAGAGGACATCAGTTTTTCACCCCTGCTTGGAATTACTCTCTTCTTCTCACATCACAATTACTTTCGATGAAAATTTCTGAATGGAGATTGATAAATAAATTATATCTGGCTGAAATTTCCCCAGTGGAGCCTGGCTAAGCACAGGGTCTTCAGGGGAAAGCCTTAGGATGAAATACTGCTGCACTATTGCCAACAGTGATGAAGTGAGTTTTTTAAGGTCTAAAGTACATCTGTGAGAGAGATCAGAGGTGGAGAAGGTTTATCTCTCTCATTCAGTGCAGCTCCACACGGCTGGCAAGGACTGAGATGGCTCAGGAGGATCAGGACTAGAGGTGGATGCTCAGCTCCATGCCCAAGTTAAATCATTTCCCCCAGCCCTCTTTTTCTCTGTTCCCTTTCCATTCTGCCCTAGAAAAACTCCCAACGGAGTGAGATAACAAAACAAAGGCCTTTTTTTGTATTATGAAAAGTACTTTTTCTCTAAAGATAACTTAGGACAGACAAATAACGCCCAGAATTACATCAGCAGTGCAGCCGAAGCCTCGGAGTCACCATTTCTGTTGGTCAGGAAAAACCAAGGGGTGAAGCTGAACCGCTCACAGTAACTGTCTCCAAGAAAGAGGATGACCAAGGTATTCCCATGAGGGATGAAGGCTCATGGCATCGGAATTCTCAAAAATGTTCTCTTGTGCATGAGGCTCGAAGCCACCTTCAGTCAATGCCAGCTCTGCAGACTGAAACCTTTCTGAGAGCAGACAGACAAATCTATAGGAGTATGAATATATTGACTCATTAAGGTTTGGACTAAAGAGATGCATAAGTCTGGAAATTAGCAACAGTTTGAAAGGAAAAATGATATTAAAACATCATCAGCCGAAAGCAATATCACCATTGTAACAACAAACACTAGATGAAATAGATAATGGAACTGAGAAATCATTAAGCAGTGTGAAAACAGATCCTCTGGATAAAAATGAACTCTTAACATTACAGACAATTATTATCACTCTTCTATAACGCCCTGATGCCCCGACTTGACCTTCTTGCTGTTGTCAGGCTCAAAGAAAGTCCAAGACCAAAATCCAAATTTAGATTGAGTTGCCTGAGTGAACAGAAAATATTCATATCAATGAAGTAAGGTGAAATCAATGGCATGCTGAGAAGCAAAAACAATAGAAGCTATCAAAATCCAAGCACTAATTTGGTTTTGAAAAGAAAAATAATTTTGAATTTACATGATCTCAAACCAGAGTGACTATAGCTGAGAGAAATTGATTAAATTTGCCTGCAAATGTTCCTGTTTCTATTGTTACAATTGTGGTAAGAGGCCAAGCAAAGTATTTCTTGGGTAATTTATTAAAAGGATTTAACTTCTTCTTCATATCTGCAAACTGCATTTAACAGCTTTCTATTTTTTCAAATTTCTTTGCAACTCAAAATTATTTGATCCAAACATGGACTAATAGTTTCTGGCAGACTTCTCAGAAGCCAGTAATGGCCTTGAAATTTGTAAATTTACTTATTTCATCTTGCATGTGGTCAACACATATTCTGTGGCAGTGCTTATGACGACCATGGAGCTTTCAAGTTTGCTTTGCAAATATTTCCTGTCTAAATGGGCACTCATAAAATGTGAGATGGGCCAGGGAAGGCACAGCAGGTACTGATATCTCTGTGTAATCTTATTCCTGCAATTGATTTATTATGTCAAAAAGTAAATATGGAAACTTCTCTCCGCTTGGTGTGCTGTCCAGGATGCAGAAGAACAAAAAACTGCCTTTGTGCCTACTCCAAATACAAGAAGAGTGAAAATGCAGTCACAAACATGATAAGAAGTGACCCCAATAAGCTGTCTGACTGCTGGACATTTTCTGTAGGTCTAGGTGAAGAAGAGAATCTTAAGAAGGATGTGAAGAGCAGTTCAGGGAGTTTTTTTTGGTTGCTTGCTGATAGCACATTCATATGAGCAAAGAAACAGCACAGAAACTGTTGAAAATTAGTCAAGGAGGGGAGAAAAACCATCATCAGGGGACAGCAGATTGTGGACTGGACACATTAGTAGCACAAAGGAGGTGACAGGCACTGAAAGTGAGTAAAAGTAGTCTCTTTCTGGCTTTCTGATTGATGTTCTCCAAAATCTTTCCTCTTTCTGCTCATTACTCAAATGCAAGGCAGTGCAAGCATCCCAACAGAGCCTGCAGGAGGTGAGGTGTTGAGAGGGACCAACACACATGAGGTGAAGGAAAATTCCTATTAAAAAAAAAAAACCCTGTGTTGCCCTGTCCCCAGAGAGGTTTCACCTGGCAGTCAATCAGGACAGAGAAAACTTCCATGATGAGACTGAGAGCAGCTCCTCCCCCCACACGCCCCCACCCACACGCTTGCTGGTGACAGCAAGTACCCGGATGCCCGCCAAAAATGCCCGCCAAAAACGGGCCCGCGGAGCCGAGTTGGAGGAGGAGTTTGGGGACACATAAAAGCAGCTAGCCACAGTGCCACGGAGTCTTTTAGGTTTGGGTCGCTGGGAGGGTCAGCCTGGCCCCCTCTGCTCCTGCCTTCACACCCTCTTTCCTGTCGTCCTGTTTCCCTGCCTGTGCCTGCTTCGCCCTGCTGTGCCGATTCTGGGAACTGCCTCGTGCTCTGCATTCGCAGTTCACGGCCGCCGCCTGCACCCAGCCTCCAGCCACCTCTCGCAGCTTGTAGCCACAGTTCACAGCCACTGTCTGCACCCAGCCTCCAGCCACCTCTCGCAGCTCGCAGCTGCCATCTGCAGCCGCCGCCCGCAGCCATCGTCGGAGCCACGCTGCCATCGCCACGTGGAAATCGCGCCCAGCCTGCAATGGAAGCCACGCGAACGCACCGCGCAGTTTGCAACACGCTCGCTCCATCTGCCAAACACACAGCCGGGGTTCTGTGGCAACGCTGTCCCCTGTCTTCTCTCTCTTTCTCTCTCTCTTTTCTCTCTCTCTGCTTCCTTTTCCTGTTCCACTCCACCCCCTTAAATAAGAACACTTAGTTGGTTTTCTTTTGTTTGTTTGTTTGTCTTTGGGTTTGTCTCTTTCGTTGAATTTCAATAAATGGTTCTCAGATATAATATTGCCGTATTTGTGCTTGATTTTTCATCAGAAAAATCTATCAAATGAACCCTTCCCGGCTCCCCCTTTTATAGTGGAACGGGACAGGTGTGCAGGGGCCAAGGATGCTCCAGAAGTCTGTTAGTGAACCAAGTCCAGGTCGATCAGGGCACAGGATGATGAACAAACCCCTGGAGTAACTTTATTCTTCTCCAGTTGGAAAATAGCAGATGTCATCTCCACCCAGGCCTGAATGTAAGAGTACCAATGGTCTGCAAAGGGTAACAGAGCAGGGGCTTATGACAGAGTCACAGCATTAGAAATTTATTATGACTGATATTTTTATTATCCATTTCTAACGCCCCATCACTAATCACGGTCACTGTTCCTGCAGATTAACCAGCTGTAGAAACCCAGACCGATGAAAAGTGCAAGCCCTTCCCCAAGCAGGTTAACATACAAACCACAAGAGGTGGGTGCAGCAGGGTCATCAAACCATGGAATGGTTTGGGTTGGGAAGGGACCTTCAAGATCATGTTGTTCCAAGCCCCTGAGATGGACAGCTTCCACTAGAGCAGGTTGCTCAAAGCCCCATCCAACCTGGCCTTGGACACTTCCAGGGATGCGGCATCCACAGCTTCTCTGGGCAACCTGTTGCAGTGCCTCACCACCCTCACAGTAAAGAAATTTTCCTAATATCTCTGGAGGTGAAAAAGAATATCCTTGGCTTGTCAAAATTCACTCATCAGCAGCCTAACTGCCATCATCCAATTGTGAATCAAAATGGATTAGAAAAGAAGAGCAAGGTGGGTCCATGGCTATTTTACAGAGATCTCCTTCCAAGGGTGAAACATCTGGGAGAAGAGATAAAGCTGCCTTCAAGGAACCTAAAAACAAGTCATGGTTGCGAGGAAAGAAGAAGCTTCCTGATAGCCTGATGGGTTTGGAACAGTCCTTTCAGGTTTTGGAAACAAACCCAAGGCTCATTTACAGGCACTAGAAAGCACCAGATGTCATAGAGATAATGAATTAATTGCTTCAGTGTCTCATTGGTCCCATGGGGATAATGTTATTTTCTTTAGAGAGTTGTGAGCAGGAAACCCAGACTTTACCAATCAGAAGATGGACATTAGGAAAAAAATTCCTTTTCTTAATGAGTGGTTAAGCATTGGATCAGGCTCCTCAGTGGAGTGGTGGAGTCACCGTTCCTGGAAGTGTTCAAACAATGAGGAGACATGGGACTTCATGACGTGGACTAGGGGGCATGGTGGTGTTCAGTCAAAGGTTGGACTCGATGATCTTGGAAGCCTTTTCCAACTTTAATGAATTTATTATTCTATGAAATATTAATATTTTGCACCATTCTACTTGGAAATATGGTCTCCTACACATATTAAATCAGTTAGGCTCTCTGGGGGTGGATACTGTAAGGTTGTGACCTTACAACTCACAGAAAAAGACTTCTGGAGACACACAGCACCACTTGGAAGGACAAATGCAAATAGTGGAGGAGGGAAAGGGGAGAAGACTTTGGAGCTGATAGTACAAGTGAAAAGCACTGGAAGGTGCAGCTATAAGTGGCTCTCTAACTACAGAACTGTTTAGTTTTACAAGCAGAGTCCTCTTCTGTTATTACCCAGCACAGAGTATGTGATGGAGTAAACGTACCCTTAAGATTTGGCAGCCTGGCCTCTCTCACAAGAAATATGACAGGGTCACAGGTTTCTTTGCTTTGTTTCAATAATTGGATTTTCTGGGCTCCGAGTGTTCCCTTCTGAGGCGTCAAGAACAGACACAGGGGTAGAGGAAGCAGGATGACAATTTCAAAGGAGCCGTCATTACTGTGCCCGTGGAAATCTGGATCTGCATCTCACAAGGAAAGCTCAAAGGCATTTCAGAACTTCCACGATTCCATGCCTAACAGGAGCTAATCTCAGGAGCACCACCAAACTTTGCGTTTGGAGGGTTATTTTTATTTTAATTTGTCTCCTGAGGCAAATTCAAGCCTCATTTGAGCTGAGTTTTAAGGACAAAGCGGAGGACTTTAAAAGCGTCTTTAAGCCCACAGCTGCAATACCTGCTACAACCTAAATCTCAAGTATTTAATGGTTCCTAAAAAATATATTGCCTTGTTAATGCCTGCAGCAAAGCATACAGTTTATGGGGAGAGAGCAGTAATGCCCCTTTAGCCATCTGGCCAGCAAGAATACAATGGGGTGTTTGATAACAGCCATTTTCGTGTCTGCAGGAGATGGCTGCAATAAAAAGAACAAACAAGCACATTTACAGGGGGCTGCAGTTGGATGCTGAGCCAGACGAGGAACCACAAGAAATTTAATGTAAATCTCTGCGGCCCAATCACAGACAACTCCATTGCTCCCAAAGTCAAATGGAGCTTGATGCCTTCAGTTATGCAAATGGATATTCCCACCCTTAATGAAAGCGCCTGAAGAACCTTGAGGGTCTCTGCCACCATCATTTTTCACTGATTAAGGCAATTCTTGGAAGATTTTTAACTTGGGAAAAAAACACCTGAGGCCATGGAAATAGCACCAAAGCAGCATGTGTGATGGGACCGACCACCTTGCACTTACTCCATGGTCCTGCACGTTTGATGGAAAGGCTTAAGTGAATTTTGAATTAAAGACATAATCACCGAGTCAAAATAAAGCTATTGCAGGGCATAGGTGGGTTGAAGTAACCAACAGATCTTGGCAGGATCTGAGCCTTCAGCGTGATAAGATTAGATATTATGAATAATATCTCTCCTGTGAGGGTGGTGAGGCACTGGCACAGGCTGCCCAGAGAAGCTGTGGACTCCCCATCCCTGGAAGTGTCCAAGGCCAGGCTGGGTGGAGCTTGGAGCCACCTGATCTAGTGGAAGGTGTCCCTGCCCATGGCAGGAGGTTGGAACTGGATGATCTTCAAGATCCCATCCAACCCAAATGATTCTGTGATTCTATGAATACAAGAGAAGGTCTTCAGCACAGTGATGGAGCTGGAGTTGAAATTTCAGCAGGACCAGCTCTAATCTTTCTATCACTTTGTGTGTTATGAATGTCACAATTCCTACCCAAGTCACGTTTCACGAAACCACTTTATTTCAAGACATACTGAACTGCTGTCTCCTTCCCTGAGCATGAAAATCACATAATATTATTTCATTCCTCTGCCTGTTTGTGCACCGGTCACACAAAAAGTTGTGAAACTACAACCAGGCTTTTCAGGCTTTTAAACACGCAAATATAAACTGCTATTAAGGGTACATCACATTTCCTTGCTTAGTGCCTGGCTTGTAAAATGTAATAGCTCTCCAGTCTTTCCAGCATTGAAAGTAAAGTTTTTCCCCTTAAGCCCTAAAGGGAAGGAGAAATTTATGTCACCTAATTTCAGCTATCTAAAAATTAGGCATGTAATCTAAGATAGTCATCTGTGTCTTAGCTGATGCAAGGAATGGAGCATCTTCAGAGCACAATTCATGCAATCGTAAACCAGGATGAGAATCAGCTCCGGGGGAAAAGGCCTAAATGGAGATGTTTTCACGTGCATTGGGTTGCAAACCTCTGATTTCTCACTAGAGAGATCTCTGGCACATTTATTTCCCCGACCATGGGAACTTACTGGTGTTCTAGGCACTACGGGGCATCCCACACAGCCTTCAGAAGGGTGTGATCTCCTCTGATTGTGGCATATTTGCCAGCCCATGTGTCACCATAGGTCACCTGAATGGCACCAGATGTCCATGTTTAGGGAACTGAATAATTCACCAATTTCCTGGTCAGAAGAACAGCTTTTCCTGTTTCATTAACTGCATTAACACTGTGCCCATTGTTTACAATGAGAATTCAGACACTTTGTTTGTCATCACTTACACGTGGAAACCTAAACTGAAATTATTTAATCTGGGTAGTGAATCCTTCCCTCGTGTGCCTAATGCACATGGATAGGTCTGCCTGTGGAAGCATATTTCTCTTTTTGCTGACCAAAATGAGATCCCAGACAAAGAACTTAGACTTAGAAACTCCCAATTTCTTCAGAGCTAAATTATAGCAGGCATAAATTTGTGTATAGGTGTTTCATGGTTTTGATGTTCATGTTTGGAAGTAGAGGATCTTTAATGTCCCAACCCAAACCGTTCTGTGATTCTATGATTTTGGCTTCTTCAAATAAAAGGCCAAAATACTAACGGGAACAGTGATCTAATAAATGATTCTGCTGTTCCAAAAGCACTATTTTCTTCTTTATAGCTGTTTCGTTCTCCGTCAACAACTTCCAGCTGGTGGTAATCTCATAGCATTTCATTCACAGGCTTTGATGAAAATCTCCAAAAATTTTTCCACGTAGAGGCAGAAGCTTCATCATGAGCAGAATCTACCACAGGATAGAGCAGGAGCCCAATATTTACATCCTCAGATGCCAACATCGTAAATCATGGAAGCAACATAAAGAGTGGAATTGGATATGCAACTGAGTGTAACATTACGGCACCAGCATAGATCAGGACATAAACATTATGAAACAAAATGTTGGTGCTTTGCTGCTTGAAATAAGTTGTGGGTTTCACTCAGCTTATGCTTTAAACAGTCAGTGCAGCAGAAATGACAAGTGTAGAAAACGGAATAAAAAGGTGAACTGAAGCTCTAACTTATTTTCTTTTTCTTCTAAATATAATTTTCCAGGAACAGAACCCGGCTGCCTGTAAAGCAACTGGATCCCCTGACCCCAGAACGAATTACATTTAGTTCAAGTTATGGTTATGTGGGAAGAATATTTGGAACTAAAAATGCTTGTCTTGGAACTGACGCTGGGTTAACCAAAAGAAATTACTAATTTTAAGGTCAGCACAATCTTTTACTCTTTAAGGTCAACACAATCTTTCACTATTGAGTGGAGTAATCTACCACTGAGTTTCAATTTTGACATGCCGAGGTCACTAGTTTGATTTATCTCTTGCTTACAAACAGAAACATAATATTTGGCCACTGACTTCTCATGCAGCATCCTTCCAATATCTGCTGACCATTTGAAATCTAAACCCATAATTGAAGTTTGGGTTTCTTCAGTCTCAGGCCACTGGTTAACAGCATTTTGCAGCTGCAGTAAATAGTAAATTTTATCACCTCTTCCAAATAAAAGTGCCTCTACAAATATTTATTTGCATCCTCCACAATAAGGTGCAGCTTGGAAAAAACCAGCTACCAACACTTATGTTAGTTTTGGGCTCCTGGGGGATAAGTTTCCTGTATTTGGAAACTATGTTTTTCTCTCTGCTGCACAGAATTGTTCAGTTTGGACATATTCTGAGACATAAAATCTAGTGTCTCCTTCAGGATACGATTTGGGAAAGACATCAGCTCCTGAAAGTTTATGTTTTTAGACAGTCTTTCAGCGTATTCTAGTCCTGATATCACACACATTACTATATCTCAGGTTATCTCCTGCATCACTGCAATAGGTCTGTATTTCATAAAACACAAACTTTGATTTCTGTAGTGATTGATACCACTATTTATTGTCCATTTGTGAGATGATTCTTCTCCTTGAGCTTTAGTGCTGTAATCAGAATGAAGGAATGTTTCTGGTTGAAAATATTATCTGCCGATAAATGCACTTTTAGGATTGCCCGAAAGGATAAGTTTAGCAGTACGGTAATTTACAGAAGTGGCAATAAATGGAAAATGACAAAAAAATAAAACATTTCAATTTTTGTCTGGAAACACAACTTGGTCAACTTTCCCAGGACTTAAGACATCATTACACGGGGTAAGAACAAAAAAAACTCGGATGATCATAGTAACAACTTTTTTTTATTGTGCATAACAAAGGAAAGAAATAATTGTCCAAACAATTTTTGCCTGCTCTCCCCTTCACATTCTTCCAGTGGCCACCATAAGAAATCTCAGTACCAGGAGAACCTCAACCCACTGCTGGTGCCCTGGATGGACCTGGTCTCTTGTTAATATCAACTGCTTTTTTTATAGAGTATTTTTATACTCTCTCGAATATATATTTTGTGCTCAGGTGCTCCAGATCTTTCACCGAGAGAGAACTCTTTCAACCCCTTGAGTGGCTTGATCGAACATCAGATTTATGTCAGAAAATTCTTTCAAGGCAGTTTGGTAGATTAGAGAAGTATCACTGTGCAGAGATGCCTGAATGGAGCAATTTGAGATCTAAATTAATGGGTCTTAATTAATGGCAGCTTAAATCTGAGAAAAATTGATCATTTGTACATCATTTGCTCTTCCTTGGGTTATTATCTTACATCATGTCTGCATTAAGTGCTTAACTGATTCATTATTTCATCAACACACTCAGTTCCAGCCATTACCAACAAATGTGGTCAGTTCCTGGAACAGATCTCTAAGTAGAACAGTTGGACGTTTCCTAGTCTGTAAATCCCTTCAAAAATGGGTGTCCCATGAGCGTTTCAAAAGGATGAGACCATCTAGCTCATTAGTCTAATAATTACCATCTTCTAAGTGACACTCTGCAGCTCCCCAGTATTCTGGAAGTACAGCTGATATAAAAATTTGTATTTCCCAGGCATTCATGTCACTTCTTTGACCAGTATCAAATAGAATGAGTGTAACTGGATGGTTTTGAGCCTGCATAAATTCATTGCAGATAACAGGCATACTTTTTTATCTTAAATGAAAGGAAGTTTGTGTGCAGATCACAGCATCTGAATTTGCTCCCCAGCAACGCTGTGAAGGTGGGCTGTTCATGCTGCACAACAGGAACTGCTCCTCAACACACAGAAAATATTCATCCTTGAAGAACTCAGCATTGTACCATGAAAATTACATGAAATGACAGACGGAACACTCAGTCCAGTAACAGAGAGGGCCAGGGAGAAACCCCCCAGGAGGGAAGGAGGCATCTAATTTCAGGTGTCTGAAGGAAGGTACCTGTGTGGTTGTGATCCAGCTGCCTGAATGCAGAAATCTGGAGTCATCATGTCCCACCTGGAGGGCCGTGCCCAGCTCTGGGGCTCCCAGCACAAGAAGGACATGGCCCTGTGGGAACGAGTCCGGAGGAGGTCATGGAGATGCTCTGGGGGCTGGAGCACCTCTGATATGGACAGAGGCTGGGAGAGCTGGGGTTGTTCAGCCTGGAGAAGAGAAGGCTCCAGGGAGACCTTAGAGCCCCTTCCAGTTCCTAAAAGAGAGCTGGAGAGAGACTTTTTCTAAGGGTAGGTGGTGATAGGACAAGGGGGAATGACCTTAAGCTGACAGAAGGTAGATTTAGATCAGATATTAGAAAAAAATTCTTTACTACAAGCACGGTGAGGCCCTGGCACAGGCTGCCCAGGGAAGCTGTGGACTCCCCATCCCTGGAAGTGTCCAAGGCCAGGTTGGACGGGGCTTGGAGCACCCTGGGATAGTGGAAGGTGTCCCTGCCCATGGCAGGGGCCTGGAATAAGATGATGTTGAAGGTCTCTTTTAATCCAAACCATTCTGTGAGTCTGTGATTCTATTTTAGTTGTAATAAAGTAGTCAAACCACTGATACTGTGCTGGCAGACACCTCAGAGGACACGCAAGAGACAGAAGCCCTCCTGAAGCATCCAGTGGCCAAAAAGGAGATAATAAAGGCAACTCAACTGGCATTAGGTCCCCACGGGAGTAACTGAGTCCTACATTGGCCATCTGAACTCTCTTTATAGTTAGAGGAGATCTGGAGCTGCCCCAGTTGCACGTGGACAAGGGACACGACATCAGTTTGGGGCTGGCAGTTAAAACATTGGACAAAGGGAAAGTCAGGCTTTTCTGGAGAGTACCTTGCAGCAGCCCAAACAACACTAAACACTTACATTTCAACAGTTGAATCCTGCTCCTGGCTTTGATTTTTCATTGCACAGAAGATATAAAGAGTTCTCCAATTCCTCAAAATAAATCTCTCCTAGAAACAACAAATATTTCTTAAGCGAATGCTGGAAAGCACCACGCTCAGAAGTTACCAGTAGATCCAGATAAAGAAAACATTTGAAATGCAGCAGAAAAAAAAGAGCATTTGCCAAATTGGCAATTGTACACACAAACAAGCAGCACTTTGATCCATTCCCATGCATGTCAGCTGCACCAAGACACAGGAACAGTCGGGGGCTCCTTTCCAAAAGCATTCCATAGCAAGTCACAGATGGCTGTGTCCTCAAAGAACCTGCTGAGCACCTGAGGCAGCAAGTTCTACTTCTGAAGCATTTGGTAATGAGGCTTCTACAGAGATACAGTTTTAGATGCTCAAGCTGAAAACAACATAGACATTTAAAAAAAAAAAAAAATCTTCTCTGGACCACTGCCAAGAGCTGCTCTAAACCCGACTCTAACTGTTTCATTTACTCCCATGATAAATAGGATGGTTTAATGGAAACACTGCACACAAAACTGTACTGCTCAGGTAATTACCTTGATTGAAACAAGTGTTTTTACACTGAAAGCAAAATTCCCCTGGAGTTAAACCGAACCTCAACAAGAACAAGACCTCTGTGGAGATGCAGTCCTATAAACAAGTTGGTGTGCTAATTATTTTCCAGTGGTTCTCTTAATGAGTCACTTGCTAGAGTCCACTGGTCACAAAGATGATTATTTTAATGATGATTCATAGAATTTGGGTACGCATTGCAAACACCCAGTGCTGCACCAGTTGCTATGGCAGGAAAATGTGTATGGTTTGTTCCTCAAATAGCAGAGTAAATAATTGCATGACAGCTCGTTCCTCCTCCAGAGGGTGTCCCAGTGTTGGAAATGGTCTGCAGGGAGCTCACCACATTCAACATTTCCACCCCCTGCTTTTTTCCTGAGCTTGTGGGTAAAACCCTTATACACTTATTTTCACATGCAAAGCTCATTTTTTAGCTTTTTTTTTTCCCAGCACTGGAGATGTGGAGCTTGATTCTAGTCTCGGTTACCTTGGTGCAAATCAGGAGTAAATTTGTTTTTTTCAGGATAACAGTATTACCAGACTCTCCAGCTGCAGAAGACAGCAGGCAAAAAGCAAACCCTCTCTCTTCACACGGGGCCATGAGGAACAAGTTGGTATTTTAGACAGGTAAAAAGTACTCAGTTTTAACAGGGTTGGGTTTAGTCCTGCCCCCTCTTGAAAAGCACATACATATTCTAGAAAAATCTGTGTGATTTTGGCCTGGGTGTTTTCTAAATCTTCATTTTGGGTGTATTTTTAAACTGAAAGTACTGAAATGAGACCATCATCCCCACAGCACCAGGAAGGAACAGCACACAATGAAAAATAATTTTTGAAATTATATGAGAAGTTGAATTCCTGGTAGTTACCGCTCCTGAGCACCCGAAATTAGCAGCGAGCAAAGGAATAAAAAAGTCACATATAGAGCTGAAAACCTATTTTAAAGGGGAGGATGTTAAAGGGAAAAAGCAACAGTGTGGGTTAATCTGATGGAGGTGGGTTTTCTCATCGCCAGGGATTGATAAACCTGCCAAGGAAGGTAGCTTTGCTTAACAATTCACTTCACTGAGGCTCTTAAGCATCTGCTTTATCTGAAGGGTCTTTATTCTAAATAAATGATACTTCTCCATACGGCAGCTATCTGCTCACAGATTGCAATGCTCATTGCCCCAAAAGAAGCAGAACAGCGAGGCTGAAAGCTAAATCAGACTTGATGCAGCTATAATTGGTGTTAAGGAACTGCAGAGAGGAAAACCTTTCCGGGGGGGAAGATACAGGGTTGGAGCCCAGAACCAGAAATAAAGGATCACTGAATGGGACAAGGGAGAGTAAAAATCCCTCCCTGGGAAAGAAATGTTATGGCAGCGTCTTAAACCCTTGAGGTGGGTCCCTTGAGCTGTACAAGCTTTTAACAGGTTGTTAAATCTCTGTATAGCTCATGTTCACTGGCCATTAATCACCCTGCAATTAGTGGAGGGCAGCTGAGTTTGTCTCCTGCCTGCCCAGCTCCTCAGGAAGGACGGTTCTGCTGTGGGAAGCTCAGAGCCTGGACAGAGCTCAGAGCTGGTTTGGGCTGGGGTAGGGTTGATTTTTTTCACAGTGGATAGTACAGAGCTGCATTATAGACTTCTAATGAAGACAGTGCTGATAAGACAGAGGTGGTTTTGTTATTGAGCAGAGCTTACAGAGTCAAGGCCTTTTCTGCTCCTCACCCCACCAGTGAGTGGACTGGGGGTGCACAAGGAGTTGGGGGGGGACACAGCCAGGACAGCTGACCCTGACTGACCCAAGGGATATTCCAGACCACACTGCACCATGCTTGACTATAAATCTGGGAGAGAAGCAGGAAGGCTGTCACGTTTGGAATGATGGCATTTGTCTTCCAAAGTCACTATTAGGTGTGATGGAGCCTGGCTTTGCTGGGGATGGCTGAACAGCTGCCTGCCCACGGGAAGCAGTGAATTAATTCCTTTTCTTTGCCTGTATTTGTTTTTGCTTTACCTATTAGTCTGTCTTTGTGTCAACCCATGAGTTTTCTCACTTTTATTCATCCAATCCTTTTCCCCATCCCTCCAGCAGGGAATGAGTGAGCGGCTGTGTGGAGCTGCGTTGCTGCCGGGGGTTAATCTACAACAGCCCTTCTTGGCACCCAGCATGGGACTTGGAGGGTTCCAGATAGCAACAGACTTGATTGGCATATGCTGGATCGAGCTGTTATTGCTGTTTAGCTGTTAATTGACAGCTCCTGTGCTTGTCATGGGACTCGTTTGCCTGAGTGCCTATTGGAGCCCAGTGTTTGTTAGTGGCTGCTCTTTTCTTCCCCTGCTCGCTGTGGTGCTGCTCTGCTCCTCATCCGACTGTGCTGGGAATGCTCTGATAGCAGCAGCAGGAATGTGCCTGCCCTGGCAGATGGCCAGGGAGTCACCGCTGTCTCTGTGCTGCTTTACTGGACATTCTGGAACTCCAGCACGAGCTTGAGTCGAAGGGACAGTGACCTGTGGATGAATCCACATGGGAGCAGCACACCCTGAAATGTCTGCGGCCATGAATCAGCCCAGCCAGAGCAGGTACATCTCGACGTGGCTGTGGCTATGTCTGTGCTGCAGGTGCCTATCTGAAGGGTTTGAGGCCTCAGGCTAAGTCCATGCTCCATCACAGGGACCTTGAAGCATCAGCAGCTGTGCACAAGGTCAGGCTGGAGGTAGAGCAGAAAGAAATGAAAAACAGGAAAAAATATGTATTGGTATCCCTGTGCTATGAGATGATCATGTAAAAAAGAAAACACAATTGGAGTCCGCATTGTTTTCCCAAACACTGATGATTAAAAGGTTGAACCTCACAAGTTTTGGAGATATTTTGAAGCACACATGATAATTCAGGAGAAGTCCTCTACCAGGGTTTACACTGAGCTTGGCAGTGAGCTCTGCATGGGTAGGACATAAACAGTTTTCAGACTCACCACTGGTTTTGCATCCTAACAGATGCTGAGGACAAGATGTGTGAAATTGACAGTTCCAGAATCTGGGAAAGAGACCACACTGCAACAATGATGATGAAAGTAAAGAACCATCTGCTGCTATGGCTTGAGCTGCAAAAATGTTTTCACAGCTCTAAAGGGGAGGAGAGGGAGGCAGAGCCCTGGGAGGAACCCAAAACACCACAGTGAGAACCTACACAGATGAGGAGAGAGGCAGAAAAGGCTGCAGATGTGGCAGTGCTTCATTTGGCATCCGCTGAGACATCACTGTAAGGAATTAAAAAATGTCAGAAACTGATGCCTGCAATCCCAGAAAGGAAACAACAGCAGCTTTTCAGCCTGATCCAAACGTGGGCTCCCCACCAGCTGAGCCAACAAGAGCCAATACAGAGACACCACTCAGACGGTGCACAGCACATGGCTGAGACCCACGGCCTCCCATTGGGCAGAAGGAACCAAAGCGAAGCTCCAGCTCATAATTGAAGAACACAGAGATGCTGAAGACCCTGCTCTTTGCATCTCTGAGCTCTTTAGCAGCCTGTCAGAGCCCAAAAGACCCAAGGAAAAGCAGGGAGCAGCAGCCACGAGAAGGTGAAGATAGCTGCTGCAAACCAGCTGTTGAGTTCAGCATCTCCACAGCTTTTCAGACAGCAGCAGCTGCTCATAAAAGTGAAAGTTGGTTCTTTCTCAACACCAGGCCAGGAGACCCTCTGTGAAGAAGCGGTACTTGGCCAAGGGAGAATTTAACTTTGTAGCAGACACACAGGCAGCCACGCAAGGTTCACATTTGCTTCGATCTGTTGTTGATCAGAGTGGTACAAGGTGTGTGATCTCTAGAAATAATAACAGGATAATAACATTTTTATAAAAATAGAAATGTTTAACCCGTCTCTGAGGTCTCATGGAAATACTCCGACCATTGCCCTGAGAGAGAAAATAATTATTCAAACTTCGTGGTCACCGAGCCTTGCTTAGGTTTGTTCTGAGATAAATGACCACAGAGAGGATAGCTAAAAGAATCCCCAATTTCTTCATGCTCATGAACAATTCATAGAATTTTTAAGGTTGGAAAATACCTCTGAGATCATCATCAAGTCCAGCTGCCAACTCAGCCCCCCACCACATACCCCCTTGACCTGTGTCCTCAAGTGCCCCATCCACAGGTTTTTTGAACACTTCCAGGGATGGTGAGTCCACTGCTTCCCTGGGCAGCCTGTTCCTGTGCTTGATAACCCTTTCTGGGAAGAAATTTTTCATTATATCCAATCTAAATCTCCTCTGGTGCAACTCGAGGCCATTTCCTCTTGTCCTGAGCTTTTTTTCAGATGTGCAGTAGAAATTCACCCCATGCCCATTTGCAGAAATGAAACAGAAAAAAAAATCTGAGATGGCTTGATAGTTTAAAGTCTCCAAAGTCAAGCAGAAATTATGCAGGGTTTTCAGGACCTAAAACTTTGAGTTGGGTGCTAAGAGTAGATGAAATTAGTTGTCCTCTCAAGGTGTCTTTATTTCCACTAAATCTACAGGGACACCAGACAGCTGACTTAGAAAAGGCTCTTAGCTTTCAGGCAGCTAAAATTGGGTGGTATAATCACCTAACACACTCCCCAGCCATTTTATGTGTCTAGTCCTGCTGACAGCTGGGTCTGCTCTAAAGCACCACAGAAAAATGATACCGCAGATCCTTGAAGAAAATAATGTCCCAGATAGTGATGGAAAGGAACACACCATCTGTAACTCTGAATCTCAATTTTGTTCTCATTAGATCTTCATTATATCAGCCATCATTGTTGTGCAGAGACCTGAATCTATCCCCTCTATATTCACCTGCAAGCTATTTCCTTTAATTGCTGCGCACACAGAAAATCAAATGTATTCTAACAACGCTGATTCATTGGCTCAGCTGTTAAATGCAATTTTTGCATCTCTCTATACAGTTTATTTATCTATTTCCCATCCCTGCACCATCTGAATGCTTCCCAATCTTTACTGAAGTTAACCTTGTAAATATTTCCCAAACTCCACAGGGCAGATGTGGAAGAATAGCCAAAACCTATTCCCCACAGCATTCTCTTCAAATGTTTAACTTCCACTGAAAACACAAGTTTACAGACCAAAATCCTAGGGATATAAAAAACAGCATGGTCTAGCATCTGTCATACCAAGAGATGAACTCTTGGCATGGAAACGTCTCATGGGGGAGCTCTGAAGTCAAATAAATAAATTGGGAATTTAGTCTGAATTGGACTTTGCCTAACTTAGCTGCGTATGTGGCTGCCCATTTGTAACCAGATCAAACTCTTTGTTTGCTTCATTAGAGGAGTGGAAAGAATATAATGAACCTCTAATTGTGCTGCTGGGGAAAGAAAAAATATATAAAAAACTCCAAATCAGATATTGCTGATAGTCACTGCTGAATACATGATGATTTCCTGGCACGTAGGAGAGCGTTTTGCCAGGATCAGGCAGTGAATTGTGCAAATCTTAGCAAGAGGCTTTATGTTACACAGTGTGGCAATAATGTCTTGTCCTTATGTAGGATTATTTGGCAGATGAATTTGAAGAGCCCCTGGGTAGCCCTGGGACTATTATTTTTTTTTTTTTCTTCTTTCAGGGATGTCTTCCATGTTTGTCACCTTCCCTGTTCTCCTCAACACATCCTATTTTTGGGCTGCCTCAGCCATAAAGTACAGTAATGCAGCATTGCATTTCCATGTTACATTAGGGCAATTCGGTGACTCAGATTCCCAGAATTCAACATCCAGCCATCAGTTTTTCCCATCCTCCCCACAAGATTGGAGAATCCTGGAATATCCTGAGTTGGAAGGAACCCACAAGGATCATCAAAATCCAGCTCCTATCACGGGTTTGGCTAAATAACAGGAGGCTTTAAATGAATGGTAGACACACTGGATTTCTGGGGGTTGGTTCTTCTTGTTTGCCATCTCATGTCTGAAATTTTTACATATTTAGGGTTTGGGCTGCTCGTGAGCAGCTCTCTAAACCAGAAGTTTAGTGGTGTGTTACGTGCATAGAGGAACCAGCAGAGCATTGTTTATGCAGGTCCTGTTGAGAGTTGTGAGGGCTTGGCTCTTCTGAGAGACTCCACTTTAGGAGGGACAGTCATGGAATCTCTCTGCTCAGTCTTACAGCTCAATAACATCTCTATTCTTCCCCCTATTTTAATAAAAATAACAGGAGATTAATATCTTTGCGACCTCTGTCATTCCATCAGCTGTGATGACAGACACAGAAGTTACCAGGGTGAGCAGACAGCATAGTGCACACAGTGGAGACACGATCCCAAAATCTTTTCTTTCTGGGCTTTGCCAGCTAAAATGAATCTCTCACAACTGCAGAACTCAGTGATTCTGGGAGTTTTGAATCAAGTGACAGACATCGATTTTTGCGGTTATTTTTGATTCCAGAATCTTTCCGGGGTGAAAATGTGAAGTGAATCTCTGGGAACTTCAGAAGGAGCTGTAAGTGTATAACTGTATAACTTTTTGAAGATATATGCCCTTAAAGATGTGGTAATAGTTCAAAACAGCACAGCCTCTTGCTTTGATGTGCAAAGCTTTCAGGTTGACAAGGAGAGAAAGCTGCAGAGAGCTGTAAACGTATTAAAAAATGGCTTAAATTGTGCTTATTCAAGGTAAGTGCAGTGTGGAACAAATTTCCCAAGGTTCTTTCAATCAGACCAGTAAATGCGTGGTACAAATGCACCAGATGGTGGAGCAACTGCAGAAAACAAAATTATTGAGCTTCCATCCCAGCTGGAGGGAGCTGGACACAATTAGCAGAAAGCAGGATGATTTTCAAGGAGCACAAGAAGTAGTTTAGCTTGAAAGAGTGTTCAGGGCTGGCTGTAGAAGGTGTTGAGTTCTCTGTTCCTCCACATTTTAGCACTGAAGTATTCCTAGTCAAAACCAACTGGGATATGAAGGTGACAGGGAGTTCTTCTGCTGACCTTTGCATAACGAAATAAAGTGAAAGGAAATCTGATCTAGGCAAAGGGAAAATAAAATGTAAGAGGAAATAAAAGCTTTCTCAGACAATGAACCACTTGCCACAGTGGAACAGACTCTCACAAGGCACCACTAAAGTAAGAACTGGCCAGATGCAAACCCCATTGAAATTCATTTTTCATGGACGAGGAAAATAGCCAAAGTTTTGAGATGAAAACCAAAATTCTATAAAAGAACATTAGCCTAAATAAAAGCCTTCAAGCTTCAAGTCTTAAACTAGACTCTAGCTACTCAGAGAAAACTCTGTGCCTGACCACAGAAACCTTGTATCAACATCCAACATGGCTTTGTACACTTCCTTTGCACTCAGGTTAACTGGAGACAAACAATGCTCTTACTAGATCCTCAGTCTGATCCAGGGTGACAATTAAAAAATCATCCTCATCAGAGAAATCTATGGCCTCCTAACTGACTCAAAATCCCAAATCAGAGGAGGATTGTGGAACCGAGGCATAAACCACACCGTGACTGACATACTGAGTTTTCATCTAGAGTCTCACACTTTTTCTTTTCCCTGAAATATCTTAACATTAATTAAAGCCTTTTCTCTTTTTATCTTCGTGCCACAAAGCATAATCTGTTCCGATTTGCCTTGACATGATGCTGTCAGCAAAAAGCAAAAAGAAAAGGATTTCCTTATAGGAAATGTCAGCAGAATTATGCATCTCTCAGAGGAATAAGAAGAATGCAGAGGAAAGTCTTGGCAGGGGAGCGGGAACAGCCACCTCTGCTGTCCCTGATGTCCACGCTACCTGCGAGTGCCACTCTCTCTTATCTCTGTTGGTGACAGATGAAGTCAAACACATTCTCCAAGGATGTGTATAGTCATTCACGTGAGCTGAATCTCACCAGGAACAGTTCAGTTACTCTGGCTGGTGAATTGTCCTTTTCTGTATAACAAAAAGAATGTGGACACCACAGAAATGAATGAGCTGCACTCCAGCCTGCAAAACTCTCTAAAGAATTAACTCCTTGTTAAATCAAACGAGTAATCACAGAACCATGGAACATTCTGGGTTGACATAGACCTTGCAGATCATCTCATTCCAACCCCCTGCCATGGTCTTCCACTACCCCAGGTTGCTCCAAGCCCCATCCAACCTGGCCTTGGACACTCTCAGGGATGGGGCAGCCACAGCTTCTCTGGGCAACCTGTGCCAGGGCCTCACCACCCTCACAGAGAAGAATTCCCTCAAACTATCTCCAAGTCATTTGTGAGACTGTTTACATTCTCTACCTACAATGTAAATGCCTGCATATAACATCATTCTTGTGTCTCTTCAGGCTTCTAAAAATTCAGATTGAAAATCCCTTCCTTCCATCACTTGTTAAGCAATGATATCCTTTCCACTATATCTCGTTCACATTTATCTTAATTTGTGGCTGAATAAGCACTTAGTGAAATACAGCCTCTCTTGGACACTTTCACCTCCCGCTTTCATTTGTGGCTATGTTTGCTCAAAGGAGCCCTCACTAAGTTTTTAGAGCTATTTGTGCCTCCACATTTGGTCTCAGCAGTTTCTAAAATTTACCATTTCTTTTCAATCTGCTTTCCCTGCTTAGTAAGCAAACCAGTGCTCTCACCGCCCTCACTCTTTACCTTTTATTCATGGTGCTTTTTTTTCCATGAAGGTCCTGCCTCCATGCTGGCCTTTATTTACTGTCAGCAGCAGCAGCAGCATTGCCTCTGCTAAAATTGTTCCTGTGCAAGGGCCAGATTCTCTCCTTTGTCAAGCTGGATTTTTGAGATTTCTCACCAAGTCTACATACTTAAAATCTGAAAATACCCTTGCCCCCGAACAGTGATGGAACTTAAATTTTGTTCAGCACGGAAGCAGATCATCCTTCTTCCAGCAAAGAAGAAGAAAAATAATTGTGGCTGCTTCTACTTTTGTGATGAGCTGGTTTCCAGACAGGAGCCACAACCAGAAATTGTACTTTCAAGCAAGAATTTTGTAAGGGAGGGTGGTAAGGAATGCCTTCATTGAACTCTAGAAAATTCACTCATAAAACTAAAAGTGTTTTTTTCACTTGTTCATAGAATCAGAATGGTTTTGGTTGGAAGGGATTTTAAAAACCATCTCATTCCAGTCCTCCCTGCCATGGACAAGGACACCTTCCACTATCCCAGGTTGCTCCAAGCCCTGTCCAAACTGGCCTTGGACACTTCCAGGGATGGGGCAGCCACAGCTTCACTGGCATAGAACCCTGCAGGGTTACTGCACAGCATCTCCAAGGGCAATGGCATCCGTATTTAGACCCCAGAATTACAACCAGGTAGCTGAGAACATGAAATCATCCTTGCTAACAGCACATCCTCTTGCTGTGGTCAGTTGTCTGATCATAGAATACAGGCAGAAATAACTTCGACATTATATTTTTGGGCAGTGGAATGAGCACAGCTTGCCGTGGTCCTACAGCCTTTTAATGTCACCTCTGCTATTTTCTGGGACGCAGTTCTGGCAGTAGATGCTGAGCACAGAGGCAGAACAGAAAAAAAAAATCCCCCTGCCCTGTAAAGGCTTAAATTCTCACTAGAGGCATGACATTTTTACAAGAAATCCAGTCATAAAGCCAAACCATGTGTTGGTTCTATGTTTATCAGCTTTCATCCCCTCTTTCTTTTTAAACAGCTTCAGGCTGATTTATCAGCACCTCTGTCAGCCTTTTGTTCCAAATTGCCCTTTCCTCCTCCGCTGACTACAGAGGAAAAATCACCTCCTAAGGCTAAAGCTAACCTTTGCCGAGTAAAACTGGTTATAAAGTGAAAAAGCCCTAATATGGATAAGTTAATATATTTTTAATTCATCTCTGGCCACTTCAATTAGCTGCTCTCATAGCCTGTACATGCACGGAGCTCCATCACTGGCAGAATTCTTGCTGCTGTACAGAGATAACAGATACTGGTTATTTCTTGATCCTTTGCATTGTTCTTTCTGATAACTTCAGTATAGCAAATTCAGAAACACTGAAAGCAAGTCTCTGCTTCTGCAAAGTCCCCGGGTTTAAAGTGTTTTAGGCTGATCAGATATTCATGAGAGCAGTGCCAGACTGGTTTACGCTCCTCCAAATCATTTGAACTCAATTTACAGAGCGTGGATGTGTAAGAGAGAAAAGATTAGTCCAATCTTGCACCATTAGTAGCACAAAAGATCTGAGAGAGCTGCTTCTTGGGGGATGATTTTTCTTAGTCTTGAAATACCTGTGGCTTAAGGGCTCCTCCAAGGAGGTGCAGGGAGATGAGCCAAAGGTTAGGGAGGAACACGAAAGAAGTCAGAGGGGAGTGGGGGAAGCCCCTTGCTGGACATCACTCCTTCTCCACTGATACTGAATTCACATCCTCTGGAAATGTGTTTAATACAAACTGGCTTGTTCTTGATCTCTGATGCAAAGGGGAGATTTCAGTAGAAACCGATTCTTCACAGGCTTTAAACTTGAAACCAGAAGCATCAAAATGCAAAGATAGTTTAGGAGACTTCTCCTTGGTGTGGGAATTTAATCTTCAAGCTGTCACGATCTTAGAAGTCGTATCGGGGCATTATTAACAGCCAGCAACAAATAAGTTTCCTAGTACTGATTAACAGTGTGATTCCCACCCTACGTAAGATAAAAATTCATAAGATCAATCTTCATGTACTACAGCTGCTAAATGGCTTAACAAGAAATATTCAGGATTGGAAAGAAAACTTCCTCCTAGGAACGACATGGAATAATACGGTCAGTGAGATAACCAGCCACCACCACAAACGTGGCAGCAGCCAGGACAGGTCACTGATTTGATGGACTGTGACAGCCATACTCAGAACTGTACAAAGATCAGCCTGGATCCACCTTTTTCTGCAGGAAATTCCAGCCCTGGCAACATCCTACCCTTGATTTATATGAAATGCACTGCTTCTCAAACTCTGCTTCTTCGAGCGCTATTTATAGCATGCAATTTAAGGAGACAGGGAGTGAAGGGAGAAGGGAAAGGTAGGAAAGCTATTTGCAAATGAGTCATTCCCCAGGAACGCTTTGACAGGCTGTCAGCAGAGATCTGATAAAGATATCCAGTTAAAATACTCCACCGTGGTTCCAGGTGAAGGAAGATTGACGTTCTGGCGGTGTGGACAAGGCAAACTCCACCCAGGAGATGTTTAATCTCTGTGGGAAGCTTTCAGATAGCCTGAATGATTCCAAAGTCATTCTGCCTTTTAGCAAATAATGAACATACACAAGAAGTAAGTTAAAAAGAAAAAAAAAAAAAGAAAAGAAAAAACCTACTTGGAATAATAATCTCTCCCACTAGCATGTCATGTCAGGTATGGTTAGTAATGAAGTGTTTCTTCCAGTACTGCTCTTCAGTCGCCACAGCATAAGCTGTCCAATCATTAAATATTCCCATCAGGAGAAGTCCAGCACTTCCCATGGAAACCTCCTGATACCCAGCCTGCATTGCCCTCTGCTTTACTCCTAATGGTTATTCATGATGGTCCCTTGACTTGCTTCTTCTCTGACTTAACTATTTAGATATTTGCAGTGTTCCTCAGCCGGCATTTAAACCACAGAGCACTCCAGGAAAACACAACAGCTTTTCCAGCTGTGTCCCCTTGTAAATACCAATAACAAAACACCCTGACAAAAACGGTTTTGTCACCTGCCCAGGCCTATTGGGTTTGTGCCTCAGTTTCCCCAACCTTCAGCAATGTGCTATTATAGACCAAACTGGATTCCTGTACCCCTGTCAACTTGGCAAATGGATTGAGAAAAGTGTCCTGGCGATGTTTAACTTACTGAAACAGGTCCTGTCCCACCCTGGTGCCCCTTGTGACTCAAGGGACCAACTCTCCCACATCTATGTCCTAATCAGGGACATGTCCATGTGTTATTCCAGGGTGTGGTTTGACCTCTGGAACAGCCAGTTCACCTACTAAGTCCTCTGAAAATCACAGGATCATGCAATGGTTTGGCACCTTAAAAGATCACTCAGTTCCAACCCCCTGCCGTGGGCAGGGAAACCCTCCACTAGACCAGGCTGCTCCAAGCCCTGTCCAACCTGGGCTTGAATACTTCCAGGGATGGGGAAACAGTTCCCGAGCCTCACCACCCCCACAGTAAAGAATTTCTACCTAATATCTGAGCTAAACCTGCCCTCTGTCTGTTAAATCCTTTCCCCTTGTCCTACCTCTCCACATTTTTGTGAAAAGTCCCTCTCCAGCCTTCCAGTAAGTCCCCTTTAGGCACTGGAAGGTGCTGTATGTTCTCCCTGAAGTCCTCATTTCTCCAGTCTGAGGAAGAAATTGAAGCATTGAAGCACAACTTCTGGTAAAGCTCAGAGTAGCCAATTTTCTTCCTAAAACTCTCCTTGTTCTAAACAAACATATGGAGAACAGATTTAACCAGGTCCCTTTTTTTCTTTTTCAGTGAAAACACACTAAAAGGACAAGGACAAGCTTTCTGAAAGGAAGCAGGTGTTAAACTTGAGGTCTAGAGGTTTCTGTGCACACTCTGTATAATCCCACCAGGAAAATAGACAGGAGCTCACCTTTCTGCCAGAACTGCAGGACCCAAATTCAGAAAAAAGCCTTGCACAAAGCCTGCACTCCTCAGCATCTCTGCAGAGGTTATCTGAAGTTTCCTATTCCAATTTTGCTTCCTTAAACCAGCTGTTTTAAGGAAATGCCAGAGTGCCAGGGATAATAAAAGATCTATCACAGGATGAAACAACCTGCAGTGGCCATGCCAGTGGCATTGATGTATTACAAGTCCAGGGCACATCTCACTGCCACACGTGGCTGTCCTGGACACCCCACAGCATCTCAAGCAGCCCTGGACACCCTTACTCACATCCCACATTGCTGAAGGTGAAATTTGTTGTCAGCACCACAAACATACAGCCAGGATTTGCCTCACCTCAAGGATACCCGATTATGCACAGTGGCATTTTAGCAGCTCACAGGAGGCGCAGAGATTTTCCAAATCAACAGAGGAACGATGATTTATTGCACCAAAACGGCAACAAACTTCAGACCATCACATTGTTAACGAGTGTATAATACACGCTTATGCAGGACGCATAAAAGGAATTCATCAGGCCTCCCCTGACTCTGCTGAACGGTTCAGCAACCTTGGGCTGAATTTACAATCTGTCATTGCCTTTCAAAATGCCATACACAAGAGGAGGACAGAGCCTGGGGAATTGAAGTGCCTGGAGAGGAGAAAAACAAACAAACCAACAAACCAGCCAAATTTGATCACATTTCAGCCTTTGTTGTCATTGAATAATTAATTTTAATTCTCCACACTTGAGTTGGCCTAACTTAAAGGGGAATGGTCGTAATGTGAAATTACTCTCAGGCTACTTGAAATGGTTTGATGGATACAGAAATGCCAAGTGAAAAAATAGATTGTGTGCTCTAGCCTGCTTTCCTTGATGGGCCCAACAAAATGAATTAAAAGTGGTGCCAGGCTGCAGTTACACTTAACAGCACACTGTTTGGGATTCAAATTATAATTGGATGCATTACCCTCCTTATAAATTTCCTGCATTGTTCTTTTCCATTGGCCTCATTCCTCTATTTTTTTTTCTACTAACCCTGCTTAAAAAAACTAAAAATCACACGGAAAGAAAGGAAGATGCTAAATCCTGTAGACAATTTCGATCTCATGCCCAACATTTCCTGAGCTCTATTGAAGCTGTGTAGAAAGAAGTGTACAAAGATTTGTGGTACCTACTGTGGGCCAGGTGACAGGTCCCACCTCACTTTCTGGAAAAGATTCTGGAAATTTGTGATAATAACTAAAACTCCCCATGGACAGAGTGACTCTTTGGGATTTGTAGGAGCTCTTGGTGCTCTGTGTCCCCATCCACGCACAGGTTCTGGTTTCCATCTGCATGAAACCACTGTGCATAGGCTGAGGTGGGATGAATTATGCTCTGGCCCCCAATGCATCCCTGCATCCCACAGGCATTCCATGCGTTCATCCACTCCTTCCTCCAGGTATATTTTCCTTTCATAATCTGAAAGAACTGCTTGCATTTGTAGCAGTAAAGGACACAAAAGAGGCCAATTCATCAGATATTTGAAGAGAGGAGCCTGTTCAATGAATTAAAGTTCTTATGCTCTTATATGCAATTTACAGATGTCCTTGCTGTCCATCATCAGTGGTTGTTATTCTGCAAAAATTCATGCAAACCCTAAAATTCCTCTATCTAGATGTCACAGTTGCACTTTTTTAGTGCCCTCTAATTGAACTTCTGTGATTTGTATTCATACCTTTGAGATCTCTGGCAGAATCATCTGCTATACTTTCAAGGGTTGTGCTTACAGTCACAGTAGTCCCTTCTAAATTTCCTTCTTTTTTTAAGTGTTAGTCATTTAAGGACAGCCTTCATCCGAGAAAATACATGTCAGGAGCCCACACAATCTGTTTGGCTGCCCATTTCCTTTGGACCCAGGAGTGTTCCTAGATAAAAATATGTACATATTTCAAGATATGCAGATTTCTCTTTCTATATATAAATATAGAGAGTACAAATATGTGTGATATTACACATAGATTCACTTTACATACATATATTTATGTATGTATATACACTGTGTAAATATACATTATGGATAGATATAAACTGAGCATATATATAGAAATTTAAGTGTATGTAAGTAATGACTAAAATATTCTTTAACAAGAAATACAGAAATGTCTAATTTAATGTTAAAGGGAATGGAAAATAATAACAGTCAAACAGAGGTTCGGGGTCCCTGACTTCAGAAGGCTTCTCAATAAGCCCCAAGGTGTTTGGGATGGGGAAGTTAATTAGGTCCATCAGGCACCAAAACGGGGGGAATGAAAACATTGGAATATGCAAATAGAGTACTTAGAGTAATACTTTAAAGAGAACTCAGTACTTTTTTTTTTCCATTATTCAAAAGATTTCTTTTTGTCTGTCCTATCTTTTTCCTTTCCTTTAAAATCTTTTTTGGTTTGTCTTAGATAAATAGGAATTATATAAATTGAATAAAGGAGGATGGGAAAGTAGCAAGACACATCATAACCCTCACCAGAATCCAATAAAATAGCAAAAATATGAAAATTGGATCAAATTAAAATTTATAGGCAAAGTCATTATGTGGAAGGGAGTAAACTCTAATATTCCTTTGTAATCCCGAGCCAGGAAGGAGGAAAGTTTGCTGTAATATATTGTTGAAATACCTGGGGCAACACCAAGAGATTTGATAGATTTGTGAGATTTGGGAGGTGAAAAATTATGCCTTATAAGAGGTAGCTATCACCTCTTTTTGTCAGCATGTACCAACATGCCCACGATGTATTAGAAAACAGAGGCCCAGGAAAGTTCTACAGCTGTGACAAATTGTAGAAAAAAATATGTTTATACTGATATGAATCAAGGCTGAATGTGAAGGTGCAGGAACAAAACACCAGAAGAAGAAGAGGTGCCAAATGGCGTTTGCTGCTAACACCTACAGCAGCAGCAGGTCATCGAGATCCCAGCACACAACTTCCTGCAGTTTCTCCTGACAAGCAGCTCGGGAGCAGAGACAGTGACTAAATCCTGATGCCTCACAGAGGTGGGTCAGGATGGAGAGATTAATCACTGTCAGCTCCTCATTAGAATAACGAGACACATCCCAAAGCACCAGCACACACTCAAGAAGAAGCTGGGAAATGTGGGGAGGGTCTCTAAAGTTGATTTCCTTGTCCTCCACTCACTGCAAGCAATCCTGGACAGACTCCCTGAAAACAGGTTCCTTAATGCCTGAATGATGGGGAGCTTGTTTAAAATAAAAGCCTCTTAGTGCTCGTGAGTGCGAGAGAGTGAAATTAATTGTGTTTTATGCAAATTAATCCTTCTTTGTGTGAAGTATCCCATTAAACTACATTGCTGTTGGAGTGTTGGGGTATCATTTCCTACAGGACTCTCTCAGCAACCTTTGCCTCCAACAACGTGGGCTGGTGGGGGGAGAGAAAAAAATGAAATTGGGCAAAGACTGAAAACAGTTAAAAATGAAGAAACAAAACCAGACCATATTTTTGATATAGGGCACGACATTGACTAAAACAGAGACTGAATTCTCTGAACAGTTTTCCTGATCTGACCCTTCTTTGGAGTATGGAGATGCCCAAGAGAAGTATTTATCTGAGAGCTCAGTTTCCTGCACTACCTGATTACATATTGTCTCTTGGCACTTGCCTGCTGCCTTCCTATTCACAGTCAAAATGTACTTATAAATATTGGAATCACAGACTAGATAATCTGATTTTATTTTTCTCTTTTTCTGTAATTTCCTGTTCCATAGAAGTTTCAGTGAATATAATCACATTCATAGAATCATTGAATGGTTTGGGTTAAAGGGATTTTAAAGATCAGCTCACTCCACTCCCCTGCCATGGGCAGGGACACCTTCCACCAGACCAGGTTGCTCAGAGCCCCATCCAACCTGGCCTTGAGCACTCCCAGGGGCAGCCACAGCTTCTCTGGACAGCCTGTGCCAGGGCCTCACCACCCTCACAGGGAAGAACTTCTTCCCAATATAAACCTACTCTCAGTTTGAAGCCATTACCCCGTGTCCTGTCACTACACTTCCTGAGAAAAAGCCCTTCCCCATCTTTCCTGTAAACCTTCATTAAATACTGGGAGGTGTTCTAAGATCTCCTTGGAGCATTCTCTAAGCTGAACAAAACCAACTCTCTCAGCCTGTCCTCATATGGGACGTGCTCCACCCCCTGATCATCTTCATGGCCTCCTCTGATCCACTTGAGCTCTTCATGTTGGTGAAGGGCAGACAGAGAAGAGCTGTGTACAGACCCACTTGCCATGATTTCTCTCAAGGATTCATACCCAGGTTTCCCACTGGTCAGGGGAACGATGAGACAATTAGTTAATTGTTTTAGGGTTCCTCCAGGTACTGAAATGCTAGAAATGTCTAGAAAAATACATAAATGTGATTTGGATTGAGGGAGAATCACCCTGGACCTTGTCTCCTGATAATGAGTCCACTTTCTGAGGAGAGCCAGAGGCATTAGCCTCGCTCCCCCATTTCTTTGTTTCCCTTTCATCCCAGGCCACCACTGCTCATCTCTTCACCTACCACAGTATGGTGAGAAACAAATTTTGAAAGCAGAGGAGATAAAAGTTGTTCTGCTCCAATCTGATCACAAAAACAGGATTGGCAGGGTAAGGAGGTCATACAGCCACAGGACAGGTCATCCCCACTGCATGAAGGTGGCAAATATGTCCCTGAATTTCCCCTTTCTTTCAGTTTGTTTTTGTTCTGCTTTCCTTTCCACATAATGAGTTAAGCTGGCAGGTAGCAGAGATAATTCTAGCTGACTGAAGCACAGTAATACATTTTAAAACTTCCACCCAGCTTTCTCTGTACACATAATAATCACTTTCTCCAGTCCAGAGGTGCTGGCAAGTAACACACTAATACCTGGAGTTCTTACATCTCCCCAAGTGAAAACCAGAATTAAACTGAAATAACAAAAACTCAGAAAACATGAAGACTTACCAGCAAAAGTTTGTCTTTGCACTCCTTTTCAATCTCATTTTTGGCTTCCAAGGAAACAGTGGGAACAGGGAACTGATAAATAGAGTTTGACCAAAGCAGCTTTACCTATTTAAATGTGAACATGATGGCAACGAACCACTCATTGGAACAGTCCCAAAAGAGAAATGTCATGAGCCTTGTACTAATTTAAAATTACAAATTACTTGGAGCTGGTAGCTTACCCAATTTAATAGTGGAGGCTAAAACTGAGCACAGATTGCTGGAGCTATCTACAGTTATCCACCGGATCGTCAGGCAGAAATACATTTCACAGACGCTTGCTGTTTGCTTAATATAATCTCTTATTGACCACCTGGCATTGTCACTGTGTTTTCTTCTGATTTACACAACAGAAGAACTTTGGAATGGTATGTTCATACACACTGAGAAAACCTCAGCACATCTGTTTTCTTTTGTTAGGAGTAAATAAATGATGATCATTAATGAATTCTTCCCTAAATGCATTGCAAACGCATTTCTTACTCCTCTATAGGTAATGACACTCGTGGTCTCGTGTCTGTGAAATCCAAAGTATCTAGTCTGAAATCAAGATCCTGTCAGAAAACTCCCGTTGTTAGACACACGCTGAGGTGTTCCTCTCCTGAGGAGCTGGTTTATGCTGGTTTATTCCATTTCTGAATCTGTTTTTCAGAGAAAAGTGGCTGGACTTCTGAGAAGGTCATTGTGGAAATTAGAAAACCCAATGTCCTTTATCAACTCAGCCTCACCTAGGTGTTGTCAGTTGCTTTTATGAAGGTCCCAGTTTTTTGAGGTGTATAATAGGAGTAACAACAGTCACCTGTTTCACAAGGTGTTACTCCAACTCTGTGTACACTTCTGTTATGGGTTTGAAGAACTTGGTTAGATGGACAGGTTGTTAGACCAATCAGAAGCTGGTACCGCCTCTGCAATCCACATATTTGCTAAACCCAGAGTGGGATTCTGGGATTCTCACTTCCTGCATGGCTGCAGTAAGGAACGGGCCCGCTCGGGCCTGGGCCTCCCCCACCGGGGGAGGCCAGATCCCTGGAAAATAACCCGAAGCCGCAGGCAGCCAAAGAAAACAACCGTGGGCTGCGCCGCAGTTAAAATACTCATGATGCGGCATCCAAGGACCCGGTCCGAGCTCCGGCTCGGAGCGGGGCCCGGCCCGACCCGACCCCCCCTCCCTCCAGCAGCAGCAGCGGCAGCCCGGCAGAGCTGGCAGGGACCGAACTACCAGCAGAAGAACACCAAACAGCCGGCAAACGGAGGAGATGGCAAGTACCTTCCTAAGACCTAGATAACATCATTCCTTCAGCTGCAGTTTTTGCAGATAGTGCCTTCCAGGTTAGAGAAGAAAGAAAG
>VZTA01021974.1:1628-68389 GCA_013398855.1 Mohoua ochrocephala
TACACTAGGGACAATGAGTTAATGTCATAGTGATGAATAATAAACAAGAAAACTTGTCTTTCAGACCATACTTAGTTGTTGAGCCTAGTCACAAGCCCCAAGACTGGACACAAAATGTTATTATTGCATTGTGGAATTGAAGAAAACATAATACAGCAAAGCTAAATTTCCAAATGTTAAGATGTTGTCTCCTGGACTGCTCCTTTTCTAGTCATGGCAGTGGATTTCCTTTTCTGCTCTCAGCCATTTGAGTTACCCATCCGTGGTTCCACTGATGCCTTCACTTACCATCTCGGGAGAGGGCTGCTCAGAGCTCTTTCCAAGTTAGCGAACAGCTAGCAAATCCAAGAATATTAATCCTGTGGACTTCTGTGCATATCCAGCAGTGCTCCGCAGTTCATAATTTAGATACCCTGTATTAGGGAAAACTGAGGGCTAATGAAATGCATAAAGAGCACAATATTTAGGTCTGACTCTTAACACCTGCATATTTACAACTGTAAAACTGTATATGAAGAGAGTACTGAAATAATTACACTAGTCAGTTCCTCCATGTAGAAAAATTTTTACACTTAGCCAACCTAGGCTAGGGCATAATTTCCTGAAATTGAAGATAAAAGTCAGAAAGACCTCTGTCAAGAATAACTATTTGAGCTACACTTTTGTCCTGAAAGTTTAGACAACATTAAGCATGCCCCATATTGAAATTCTCCTGCAATATGGCTTTTGGTTGGAAGAACCAAACACCCTTCAGGGCTTGAAGGACTGTAACCCTGTGTCAGAACATGACCACCCTCTCCCCTCGCTTTGTTCCTTCAGGTTATTTCCGTGCTGCTCCTTGGGAAGCCTGGAAGATAAAGGTGTTTTGAGCTCTATCATTTGCACTACAGAGATCTTTGGTGTTTGAGGAAGAGAGAAGGAAAAAGGATTTTTTTTCTTGGAGGAAAGGTTATTTTGCCTGTTTTTAACAAGGATGTTGCAATTGACAGCTGTTGGTGTTGAAGAAGAGGATGTGGCCAGCAGAGCAGCTCAAGAAGTGAGCTCAGAAGGGATCCATCCTCTCTGCCTACATTGCCGAATGCTGCTACTGCTCGGTTGGGAATGTTGCCATTCCTGGATCCCACATAGCCCTTTCAATCCAAAACAGTCCCTGTGCTGTGACTGGATACCGTGACCAACCTGCAGTGCACACAATGCTGAATAAAGTGCACTTCGACCAGCGAGGTGATGCCATGGTCACATGGAACGTGGCGACTACACACACGTGGGCACCGTGCTGCTGCCGCCTCCCAGCTAGGGAAGCACGTGCAAGATGCCTTGAATCCTTCACTGATCTTGTGTTCTTCCACAAGTGCATTCCGAAGTGTTTAAATGGGTTCTCCAAAATTTTGGAGTAGACTATTTATATATCTTGCCAGATAAAGTAGGTCATGTGGAAATCCATTTGCCTCCGGT
The DNA here is from genome assembly GCA_013398855.1 of Mohoua ochrocephala. Taxonomy (NCBI): domain Eukaryota; kingdom Metazoa; phylum Chordata; class Aves; order Passeriformes; family Acanthizidae; genus Mohoua; species Mohoua ochrocephala. The sequence continues at coordinate 3,084 of VZTA01021974.1, forward strand.
TTGCTTGCCAAGTTGCCTTGACGAAGGAAACAGGAGCTGATAGAAGGGGAGATTAAATACACATGAGTTTGTTTTCAAAAATATAGATGACACTAATTTCTCATGCAAATAGCTTAGGAATTCTGGACTTGCCTAATAAGACAGTGCTCACTACAGCTCCCAGCTTTGTGTTAAACTTCCAGTATGAAAACCTATGCATTCCTCTCTAGTTTCACCTTGCAGTCACAGACAGCTGCGGCTCCTGATAGTGATCCCTAAACTCCTCTATGCCCCTTGCTTACTTTTGAAAACAAAATTTGTACTTTGACAGAAAAAGAATCAAACACTCTAATTAAAAAATAAATTAATTTAACAAAAAATTTTGCATGTTAGTCTATATCCCAAAACATCTTTAGGTGTTTATGTAACAGTGAATCAGTGAAAAAAGAGAGACTCTTTTAAGTTTGCAAAAATCTGCATTTACTTATTTCTTTTCATCTCAAATATTTCCATTTTGATTTCAAAATTATTCCCAGGTAAATTCAATCTATGTAGTTATTTTGGTCAGTTTGTGGGTGACATTATTTACTATTTCTTTCAGACTGTAGTTACTTAGACTATTTGGCAAAGAAATTGAGGAAATTAATACAAAACAGACATAATTAAAGGCGACGACTGTATGTCCACACACTTCAGAGTTGTTTACTGGTTGTTAAGCTACCTCATCTCTTCTCTGTGATTACTTTTAATATTGATGTAGGCAAATAAAAGCAAGAGTGTGCTGCAGAACTCATACAAAAAAAAAGGACCAGTTTTTGGTTCTGCATAGGTGCAATACAGTGAGATTTCCTTCCTGTATTCTGGGGAAAACTCTCATTCCCAGTTCTGGAGTGGAAATTCACTGGTAAATGTTTGTCCTGTTTTTTCACCAGGGGATCAGTTGACTACCTTACTTCATGCAAGGGAATTTCCCTTTTTTTCCTAGGCTAGTCAAGGAAGAAGGAGCAGGCTGGCTGGTTGGCCAGCCATGCAGAAACTTCCTCAGGTCTATGCTGTTAAAAAATTAATCGAAAGCTTTTCCCTCCATAAGGACAATACCTTTGCACCTATGTACGGAAAATGTGTGCACTTTTTCTATCATAGGAAGCATTTTACAAGTTCAGCGCAATGGGAACTTAATCGTTCAGCCACCTTAGGCTTCGTCTTGTAACAGAAATAAAAATTACCATAGAGATGATCACGTTTCCAGGAAAAAAGTAGTGCGTGGTCATATACGAGACCAATATTCCAAAGCTGTGCATAGTGAAAGGAAGCATCAGCCGGGCTCCTTGGTTGAACATGGTTTGTCCTCCAAAAGCACAAGGTGGAATTTGTAGTGAACACCTCCCAAAAGAAAAATTTATTGCAATGTAGAATCCTGGGGAACAAGTTAAGTCTAAGAGACAGCAAATATGGTAACACTGCAGGCTGGTGGTTTCTCTTATTGCTTTAAAAAGTAGGCTCATATCAGAGACTATTTTGGTTAGAGAGCCTTTTTATACAAAAATTTCAATAATTCTGCTTACAATGCAAGTGTAGTAGTAAGTTATGTCAACTAGATATTATGCTTTTTCTCATCTTTCTTTGTCTGAATCTCCATGCTTAAACAGTTCATTACAACTGGCATTTTGAAAGTAAAGTAGGGAAATCAACAGATTACCTAGAAGTATCTGAAGGAAGAAGGAAAATTGTCTGAATGCCAGGCAGGGTTTAGAAGTATTTAGCTGAAGCTCCTCTCTTCCCCTAACAGATTAATCCAAGAGCAATGCACAGTGCTCCCAAATTTCAACTCTTAAAATAATTTAAACCAAAAATGAGTCAGATGTCTTGGAATACCCAGTGGGAACACAGATTCAAAACCAAGGAAATTAGGCAGTAAAAAAAAAAAAAGATTCTGCTGAGAGGCCCACCTAATGAACACACAAATGGCTCTGAACATTGCAAAAAAAGGACCTACCATCACAAGATGGAGACAATGGCAAGGAGGTGCCTTTCTAACATGTTCTCAGGCTACGGAGTGACACATTAGGGCCAAAACTCACATCTGGTACTTTGCAGAGAAATTAGCACCACTACAAATTACCTTCTCTGCCGATTTGAGGATGCCTCCATCAGAAATGCTTCGCCCTCATTCTGTGCTGCTGTTTTTCAGACAGACACATTTCCTTATCTTTTATCTTACTGAAAGAATACAAAATGCAAGGTGGTAACACTTCCTGCTGGAGTCAGGGCAGTTTCAGGGGTAGTGCTGACACTTGCCTGCAGCTTTAGCCACAGGGATCCCTACTACAGTATTCCAACTAGCAGTGCCAGTCAGCTAGGCTGGGATTCTTCTCCCCGTATCACCTGCAGTGTGGGGTTTGCATATGCACCACTCACCTACACCTCCTTTATAGTCAGTGAGAGATACAGGGAACTGGCAACTGGGACACATCTCATCTCTTCCAAAGGCAGATGGCTAAACTGATTAGGTGAATTGTGTTCTTGAAGCTCTTGTTTATCTCCATTGTCTATAAAACAGTCTAGACACCTCACTCAGAGGAAGGCAGCCATGCTTGTGACATGTAAAATTAGGGAAGATGAAAATCCTAGCATGTGAGTGAGAAAAGCAACCATATTCTCAGTCTTGAATGTGGATTTATCTGTCTGTCTGTCTGTCTATCTATCTATCTGTCTCAGCTCAGTGTTTTTGAGAATTTTTATCAATAGCAGGGATGGGAGGTGTAATAAATTTACAGATTGGATTAAAAGATCTGAGAGCCAGAGCCAAACACTTTGCCTGAAGACAGGACAGCCAGGGCAGAACACAGAGGTGAGATGTAGTTTTTCTGTAGGTATTTGTAAAATCTTTAGTGCTTTGGCCTGAGATTTCCAGAGCCTGAAGCTAAAGATATTTAAATGTGTTTCTACCATTATTATTATTTCATCAATCTCTGATACCTAAGACCACTATAGAATTTTAAATCCCCGAAGTACAAAACAGGAAGGTGTACTTCTTTTCTGCCTTTCCAAATAGGGAGAAACAGATTTTTTTTTTCTTTGCAAAATTTTGATTATTTCGTTTTGTTTTATTTTAAGAGTTCTCACACTGGACTCTGGTCCCATCAGAAAAATCCTTTTTGTAGATCTGAACTCTTTCAGGCTAAATCTGAGCTTTTCTGGCAGGAATTATTGTCTCATCAGGAATGCACCATAGTGGAGCAAAGCAGAGTGTCTCAGCTAAGTGAGTGGAGCATTCCATACTGCCTGAGTTTCAATTACATCTTCCAAACATTTCTGTACTCCTCAAACCACAAAGGAAAAATCAGACTGGAGCTGCGTGGTACCGCTCTCAGGGAAGAAGAAACTCCTGGCCTCAGGGTCACACAGTGTCTGGGACAATACAAACACAAGTGAGGGAAATGGGATGGCAGGAGGACAGTGGAGTCACAGCTGCTTCCTCAGGATGTCTCAGGCCAAGCCCAGAAAAAGGGGGAGGAAGGGACAATTACAAGGGACTTTACAAGTAACATCAATGGTCAGGTTCAAAATTTAGGGATACAGTTCATTTTCTCTTGCATTATTTCCAGTACTTCTGGACGACAGTCAGAGTTGTCAGTAATACGCGATGAGAGGAATCCGAGGAACAGTGGGAAGAAAAATTTGAGACAGGTATGAACTCATTCTTTCCGGCACTGCAAAATTCAGATGCACCCTGAAGAGTTCAGTAGAAGTCACTATGATAATAACTCTTTCTTTTTTCTTCTTGACACAGAATAATGCCTCTTCGACAATTCTGAGTGAAGCTGAAGTGTTAGGAGGCTTTGTCCCTTCTGCAGCTCCTCAGTCATGAAACAGAAATGCCACACACTCGCCTTACTTCTTTCCAGGCACAAACAAATATTTTCATTTTAAAATAAAGGATGGAGGGAAATGCTTCTAAATTACAGGTGAATAAATAGAATGTTCTACTTGTATTTAAAAGCAAAAATTTAGGTTTCTTAAAATTCACATCCCATTTCTCCCTCCACCCAACAGTGTTTTCTGAAGACTTACAATATCCCTGTTCACTCATAAGGCCATCACCTTGTCCACAAGGTCATCCAAGGTGGTAAGAAATAAAAAAATTGCTTACTTGATCAGCTACACAATTCCAGTATTGATAGGTGGACCGTCAACATGAACAATTCATAGCAAAATTGCCAAAATTAGCAAAAAAAAGAATTTAACTGTTCACAGGAAACTTTTGATCAAGTGTAAGAGCTATGTTTGACCCACAAATAAATGGTTTCTACTTATTGATTCATCTACCTCTACTAGATACTATTACATCATATTGTAAAGGATTTAGTGTCACCATTTTGTCTAGAATATAAATCTTGTGCCTATCTGTAAGCTGTCCATATTTGCTGTGGACTATCACAGACAGACAGCTCTTTGTGGTTTTTGAGATGTAAGACTTGAGCAAAGAATTTGGTATTTTAGGGATGAAATATTTATTCTTACAGACTTCTAAAGCATAGCTGTAGCTTGAATCAGTTGCTTCACTTGCTGTGAGCTGGAATCAGTTCCAGAACAGTAGTTTTTGCAGGCAGACAGGCACAGGCATTCCTGCCATCCAGTGTCTATTACACAAGTGCTATAGGAAAAGGCACTCAGTTCTGAGGTTCATCCTAGGGCCATTGGTAGAGGCCTCCGGTATCATTAAGGTTTTTTCATCACATGCACTGAATATTTCACAAAATGTTCCTCTAGTGGTGTTGGGAGTTTTTTCCTGAGGGGGGAAAAAAAAAACATTTAGAGTTAGGATGTGAAAAAAGCAATTCAAATAATAATTTTACTAAGTAAGGATTAACAGTGGTTTTTTTAAGGGTAGCACCTACTAGAACTCTCTATTAATGTTATTGTAAATTTTTTTAATACTCCTTCTTCCTGGTGTTTTTAGATTGCTTGAAAGTTTTCTCTGGGTATCCCTGTTCCTCCAGAAGCTGGATGCGTTGCCAGTGTTTCCTGTATCAATCAGGGATACAAACAAAATCCGCATGGAAAACAGAGAGAAGGGTGCAAACGGAAGGTGACCTGTGGTAAACTCACCTCCTCAGAGAATGGGAAAACTCATTTTTACTTTATTGCTTCTTAATATTTCTAATGTGTTAATTTCTTAATTTCTTTCTTAATATTTCTAATATGTGAATTTTCTACATAGAGGCGGCAGCACAAGGCTTTTCAGCGATGTAGACTAACTCAAGTTTTGCCTTCCCACAGATAGCGACAAGAATGACTTAGACAGTTTCCATCCTCAGGAGCAGCATCCTCTAGTTTAGCCCGAGAAGTAGACTGCATGTCCAGAACTCAACTGGAAATTTCAGGCATCTGGAAAACAGTTTGGGGGAAGAGAGAGGACAGGTAACACAAAAAACCTCCACTTCAGCTTTCAAACCTTTGGACAAAAACAGTCTTCAAGGGACTAAAAATACTCCTTTTACTTTTTTTTCTTCATTGTTGGCAGTGAGTACACAACTTTTGTTCCACCAAGGCTCTTCTAGGAAAGGAGCAGCTTTGGTGTGCCTTTCCCAGTTCCTGCAGCATCCCTCTCCTGTGTGCTGTGGGAGGGAGGTGCCTTGTCACATGCAGTGGTACCGTTTCTCTCTTCCTGGCCCAGCTCTTGGTGCATTTACAGCAGTAAAAAAGGAGGTGCTTAAGCCCATTTGAGAAGTGCCCAACATACCTAACTGAGCAAAGGCAGATAGAGTAATGGTGATAATAAGCTAAAGTCTAATTTGTTACATGCATGTGCAGCCTTGATAAAGAGCTATTTACGATGTAAGCAAAGGTTAAAAGTGACTTGAAATCATTTCACATGATAAGGTGAAAATTATTATAACCTCATCTGCATCTTATGACCTTGATTACTTTTATGTCTGCCCCTGATTATACATCTCCATCTCCGTGGAGGAATCAGGCTCTTTACTGCAAAACACCAAAATATGCACCACTACATTTTGTTCAGTAATAGTTTTGTTTGCAAGAAGTTGTTCTGTTCTGGGTAAACAATTAAACTCTTTCATACTCTGGTCCAATATAGCACACATTTCCCTTTGAAAATGATCCAGCTTCTATGCTAAAATTTTCTGGCTGAAAATTGAAGATCATACAAACTGTATAAAGTTCATCTTTTCTTATGAATGTATAATTAGAGGTTCCAATAAAACAGGTTTATGAAATGTGAACTGTTCCTGACTGGTAATGTGAAAGTTATTCCAATGGCTTATTTTCATTAGTTGCAACATCCTGTAATCTTAATAAGAACACAGTGCCTTAAATATCTAATAAAAGCAGAGCATGAAAGCATGAAAGAAAATTATTTGAGAGTCTGCTGATATTAATGGTCAGCAGTGATTTTGCTTTAATTTTATTCTTTAACAATCTGATATAGCATTCCCAAAGCCACATTGCAGGCAAGTAAGGAACGTGTATTTTTTTAGGACAAGTGGATGCTGTTATTAGTCAAGCAAAGAGAAAGACAGGGCAAAAATCAAAACTTAAAAGTAAGGATGGGAGAAAGTAAATAGAGCTGTAAGCTGAAGGGGAGAGCAGTCCTTGTATTGCCCATGGGATTTTTTGTCTTAAGTCATAAATTTTTTGAGGTGGGGAATGTCTTTCTGCCCTGCATTTGTGTAAGCAACCAGAAGAGAGGCACTTGCAAATAAACGTATTTATGCTACTTAACACACTGTGAAAAGCCCAAATGCAAGGGGACTGTAAACTTAAACCACTAAAAGGTTCATGCACAGCTATGAATCTGGTCTTACATAACCATATGTCTGTACTGCTGTTTCCACAAAGCCCCAGCCAGAATCCCAGCATATAAGAAGAAATGCCCTGCAAGTTGTTGAAACTAGTGGGAACTGAAGTTATTTTGCACTATACTAAACCGAGGGAGAAAAGTGTGTGCCATGTTTCTCAAAACTGCATGAAAAGAAAGTGTAAATTTAAATAAGAGGCCATATCATGGTGCAAAGTGTGGTCTTTTGGTCTAAACAGGCTGTAAGATTTCAACGATTGCAATTTCCTGAGTTTCTCTGAGGGAAAACAGCAAAACAAGAAAGAAAGATGCTGTGTTTGCTGTTTCCTGGTCAAAGTACCTAGACAGCACCAGAGATGGGGAAGTGAAATTGCTTGGGATAGATGGATCACACATTAAAAATATTACAGATTGTGGTTGAAATGCCTTGGATCGCAGTCTTCCGTTTAGACTCCCAGTTGCTGCACGGTGTGCCTGAGTCTGTTTGCAGACACGAACACAGGCTTGCACCATGTTGTGATCAAGCTTTTTTGGAATTTGTGACCCGCAGCTCCGGAAACGTGGGCTTGGTAAGGTAAGAAGAGCAGCTCCCCTAGCTTGCCTGTAGAGAGGGAACCAATAAACACCAAGTAGTTTGGGAGGCCTTCCTGCAGAGTGTAGGGCTCTGCATACATGTGATATAATTACAGTGCAACTTCTTACACCATCACTCATAAACCGTCATCAACCAAGGCAGACCCCCCCACATCAGGAAAGCCCATATGTCATGGGAATCAGCAACACAGCTTTGGCAAAACAGCACAGTGTAGAACATCAGCAGCTTTCTAAGAGATCCAGTAGAGTGAGTTTCACTTTGATTTATAAATCATTGCAATTGGATGGAACACCACTAAGGTGCATGTGTGAGTACATCTATAACTATATTCCTGTAATCTTCTGGAGCATTACAGAACGAACTTTGCCCTGTATAATCTCCTGGGCTTAAAAGCCTTTTCAGTATCCGCAGGTATAATGAGCTTAGAAGACTGAAATAGTCAATACTATTTATTTATGGTTTTTTCCTACACTAAAACAATTAATGAAGGTTTTCAAAACCTTTGTGGTTGTACTGTTACGGACATGGAGACCTGCTAGTGCTGATGCAGCAGTGCAGCTTGCGGGAGGGGAGGTATGCATCCATGTAATGATACACATTTCCATGGTGCTAGGCAATATACTATGGGATAAATAAAATTGTAACTGTGCATGATGCTAAATGATATTCAAACAATTAAGTGCTATTGCAGCACATCAGTACTAAGAGTAGTAGATTTATGTCATGTGCATTGCTTTCTATCATTTTTAGATCTTTCCACACGGAAGTAAGGCAGTGGTAACCACACAGCCTTTCTCCTCATCCAGGGGAAATAGAGGTTGTGGTGCTGTTGCATCCAGATTTTCAGGACTCCTTCTTCTGTCCCACTGAATTCCCTGTATCCTGAGGTCTGTTGTGGCATATATAGGGCCTAGGAGGCAAACTGATGTAAGAAGACATAGAGGTGACTTCTGAAGAGGCTGTGCAGAGCTGGAGGAGCTCCAGGGCAGCTTTGTGCCACAGCTTTCACCAGAAGGTGAAATGTCTGTCCCAGGATGGATTGACCAGACCCAAAGAGAACAGGAAGCAAAGGCAGACGGTCCCTCATATGACCTTTGAATCTCCGTGAGGCCACGTTGTCCTAGTGGTACCATGGGCCTTAACAATGACATAATAGCTTTTGATTTAGTATCAGCTCAGACACTGGCACAAGTTGCCCAGGGAAGTCGTGGATGTCCTATTTCTGGAAGTATTCAAGGCCTGGTTGAATCGGGCTTTGAGCAGCCTGGTCTAGTGGAAGGTGTGGTGGGGGGTTTGGAACCAGATGACCTTTAAGGTCCCTTCCAGTTCATACCATTCTGTGATTTTACAATTCTCTCCATAGAAGAAAATTAACACTGTATCAGACACAGTTTCACACACAGAAGGCTTAAAAACGAATACCCTTATTCCTAGCGGTTGTGCAGGCTTTGGAATGCACACTGGCAGTGCATTCACACACGCTGCAAACCTCTGGTGGTGGAGGGTTTCACAGGTGAAGGCTCAAATCTGGGGACAATGCCAGAGGAGAAACATCTTTTTGAAGAAGCAGACAGCTCCAGGAAGCAGCAAATCTCTTCTCTAAGCTTTGAAGTGGGTAAAATATGCCAGAAACGTGATTATCCAAGGGCCAAGATTGCACCTGACTTGAACAGGGATAAAGCACTAAGTGATGTATCCACAAAAGGGATGCATTGCTCCCTGCTAAGATGGATTTGCTCTTTTTTTTTCCTCATCCAAGTCATCAGTTCTTTTAGGTAAAAGAAATCAGCACTGGGCGTTTTGGAATTGACTCATAAATAGCAAAAATCCAACATAATAGGGATTTTCCAATGACAATCACAGCATTAATGAATAAGCACTTCTATACCATTTTGGAGAACTGCCACCATTAGGAAGTCCGTTTTCTTCAGAAGGAAGACTATTCACCAGGAAAGGAGAGGTCAAAGGCAATTATTTTGCCTAAATGATCATGACTGTTTCTTTTGACAAGCACTATAACAATTTCTGGCATGGTCCTTGAACCAAATGAAAACCTAGCTGGAATATCTTATCACTGAGTGTTTGGAGTATAATTTTCTATCCTGAATTTTTATTTTAGACCACTATTGGAATTGAAAAAAATAATGCTGTCTTGTTTCTTCCTGAAATGTACTGGCTAGGATCTCAGGGCTTCCCAGAGCCTTTCTTCTCCTATTACCACCTGGAGAAAACTTTGGAAGAGTTTATTTACTGTGAGGGGGAGAGTAATTTTCAGGCCCTTTTAGCACAGAAATTTCTGCTTAGTACAACCATGCAAAGTAATTAGCAAGTAATCCTGATGGGAGATCATTTGAGACTACCTCAAACCATCTGTACTGGAGACCTCATTAGCAGCAATACATCTAGGAATCTCATTAATTATGTGTATTTGAAACACACAATTGAACAAGCAGTGAACCCTTTTAAAGCCCTACCTGACATTTCTCTGCTAGTAACAATACCCTCTTCTCACTTTAGAAATTGCACTTCATAAATTGCATAAGCTTTGTATGAGCTTTATAGGTAAATTCTCTCCATGTAAATTCACTGAAACACAATGACTCACGTTCCCTTTTAACCTGGGGAACAGGAGCAGATCAATCTATCACCTACATCCAAATGCACTTGAAACATGGCTGCATTCCTGCCGAGCAGCCTTGGGCCTGCCCGAGCATCCCTGTGCTCCTGAATGTCCCCAAGAAAAAAGGGTGTAGGACAGCACAGAGAAATGGGCCCTTGACTCTTCTGTGCCCAAGAGCAAGTGATGGCAGTGATAAGCAATGAAGCAATGCTGTTGCAAAGAAAATCTCAGCAGAAAATACTGTAATAAGAACAATAATAATAGGTTTTTATTGTCAAACAACCCGAGATTCTGCAGAGTGATCACAAAACTGTGTCAGCTGCAGTTTTCTTCTTCCAGAGTTTTTCCATTTCTCCCATCAGCCATTTGTAGATGAATGCTTTGCTACAAGAAGCCAAGGGAGGAAGGTAACCTTCAGTGACTGGTGCATTAGATGAAACCCAGAGCAGTCGTGTGCAACAGTGCGTCTCACGAGACATCTTCTTTGGGGCACGACAAACTTTTTTACTCCTAATTCTTGACTAGAAGTGGGAAGATGCAGGACAGATTCTGCTGTAGGAAGAGTTGCAAAGCAACCAACTACTTTGTCATTTGCTTCCCACCCTCTTCCTTCTGCTCAGCATCCCCGATCCCTGTGAAAGTGTATCTAACCACAATAGTAATGACAAAACCAACAATAAATAGCAACTCCTTCACACACAACCCTGTGAAATTATATAAAGCAAGCCAAAGCTTTAGAGGACAGAAAAAAACGAGGCCAGAATAAAAAGCAGATGGGAATGCAGTTAACAGAGAGGAATATGTTTTTGATATGGAATGGCAGCCTTGCCTTTGATCAAACATATCTGCACTTTCAGTAGAAACCAGAGTTAGGGTGTGAACCCTGAGGCAATGTGTCATAAGAAAACGTATTTTACTTAGGTAGTTCCCAAGGGTTATTGACCTTGAATGATCAGTGCTGACCACTGATAACTCTCTGCAGTTGCTTCTGCACCTCTAACTTGATTGCCTGAAAGAAATATTTGTAATAACATATCTGAGTTTTATTTTCCATTAAGGAAACAATAAATCATGTCATAGGTTTCTGAATTGATACGCATAGGAAAGGAATGACTTTTCTGGGACAGGATTATTTTCTATTTCTTTCCTTGCACATGGAAGTCTGTCCAGTTCCAGTAATGAGTGTGGAGCTCAAACGCAGTATTTGTTACTTAATCTCGTACTTCTGTGTTCTTCCAGAGGCACGTCAGCATGTGGACACTTGATTGCCCCAACTTCTACTCTTCTCCAAAAAGGTCTGAGATTCCTTGGTTACGGAGAAAAGTTTGGAAAGATGACTCCTAAGTCTCATTTGGATCTATAATTTATCATTCAGTCAGCCTTATGGTTTCAAAATACTTTAAGTTAGCAAAGTTATTTTCCCACACATTTCTTTGCCTCCTCTTTCATAATTAGGGTGGGAAGGAGGAAAGGGAGGAAGGCAGAGAGTGAAATTTCATATCACTTCTGTGTGAGAGCCATGCAAGGGGAAAGGTTGGTAATGGAGACTCCTTCCTCCTCATTGCCTTCGCACACATAAAAGCCAGGCTTCGGCACCTAAAGCAGAATGTATTGGTAACAATTTACTGAAAAACATGATGAAATTAGGTCTTTAAATCTGACAGTCGTTGGTGCTTGAAACTAATTAAAATCTATTTTATTTCGTGCAATAGCATGCACTAGATTTCTCTCCCTCCCTCAGAAATACAAAATTAATAGGAGGCAGCTTCCCGCCAGAGCAAAAGATGCTTTATATCTTTGGACCTGAGTTCAAGGCACCAGCACATTCCAGATTCTACTGGCTTTTTGGCCCACAGTACATGGACTCTTTATTGCTTGAGTTAAACTACTGGCTGGATTAAAGCCTTGTTTTTAAATCTGGGAGCAAAATGAACAAAGAGAAATCCAAGAAGAAATTGAGCAAAACATGACATGGCGGTGAAATCTTGTTTTCCACATATGGGGCCAAATGTGAAGTCAGTGGAGTAGCTTTGAACATACAGTGATGGAGCTGAAGGCAGGATTTGGCCCTTGAAGCTGTGGATTACTAGGTTTGGAAGAGAATTCCGTTCACTCCGTTGCAGCTTGGCTCTGACAAAATATGACTTCTGGACCTCGTCCCAACAAGACGGGAATTATTTCAAACAATAATCATTTTGTTTGCATAGCTTAGGATTTCACTCAGTTATAAATACATCTTTTAAATTAAATTTCCCTTGGAAAACAATGATTAAAGGAACAAATTATTCATTAAACTTGGGGTATTCTTGGTGAAATCTAGAACTTAGGGTGGGGTCCATTGAGCCCAAACCACCGCTTAGTTTTTGCCATGACCACAATAATAGGATGTTCAATCTCAAGCAGAGAATAAGTTCGGCCGCACGGTTTCCTTTGCCTTTCCTGTAACAAGGCGAAAAATTCACAAGCAGCAATGGCACAAAGTTTGTTGTTTTTCTCCCTCTCCCCACTCAGCAAGGACAGACAAACCGTGGCTTTCAAAACACTTCATCTGTGGACCACACACAGCCTGAGGTTAATGCTATTATTGTTCCTTTGTCAGGCCTTTCTTGTCTACTCTGCCAAATGAATTGCTTGTTCCTTTATTAAATAGGATTCTTTTCCAGTAGCTTTCTCCCTTAACCTCAAAATGATCTCCTTCCGTAGTGAAGAAAGATCAGCTGTGTACTCTTGTCCCTTAGTGAAATGTCCCTTCTCTCACAGAAAAGGCAAACCAAAAAAAACCAACAAAACTCCATATTTTTCCTCTCTTTGGGGCTGGAGAGTAAGTGTATGGTATTCAGGTTGAACTCTGGTTCCCCCAACCTCTTTAACTGACCCTTCAGAAAGTAAAGCTTGACTTTTTTTTACAAAATATTAAATTTTCTCTTAGAGTAATACCTATCTACGAGATATAAGAACTGTCTAGAAAGCCTTTCTGCTTTCTGGGATTTTTCAAGGGATGAGCAGGATGGTTACCTAAAAGAAAGAATTCTGACTGTGTGTGCAGAGTAGCTGTCACTTAATGTACCTTTGGTCATTGTCAGAATTTCAAAGACTTCAGAAGATTCCCTAAAATACCTACAGGACTATCATTATCTTCCCTTGTTCAGTTTTCAGTTCACTGCTCCTATGTTCATATTGCCTCTCCTCGTTTTCCTAGGACTATGAGAAGAAGTCCTGGGGTCCAACTTTCACTTTTTATTCTCTGTACAGTAAATTTTCTTCTGCTGCAGTCTTTTTTTGAGCCTTCCCTTTGTCTTCCTCTTTTCTGTCCCCAGTTTTGTTTTCCTAACTGCTTATTAGTCCCTCAGTTAGCAGCTCTGCCCAGAAGGACTGGGCTAATAAACGTACAGTTGTGATCTAATCAGATCAAGATCTGATTTCTTCCTTTTGTTGACTGGCAGGTGATAGTTAAATCTTTCCTTTCAGGCTCACACAAGGAGGTGAAAAATATTTGTTTCTTTCAGGCTCACACAAGGAGGTGAAAAATATTTGTTTCTTTCATCTGAGGTTCATGTTATATGAAAAAGATAATACCCTATTTTTTAAAGGGTTTGCCATGTGCAAGCATGGTGTATTCCCAAGAAAAGTTATTTTTGCTGTGTTGTTTTATCCCAGAAAGGACAACCAACATGCCAAATCTGGTTGGAAATGCTCAGATCAAAGCCAAACTAAGTGGATTACTCTGTTTATTCTGGTTAATGATGCTGTGCTCTGAAACCTGCTCTCTTCTGGGAAGAGGGGACGCAAGGGCAGCTGTGGAGTGAACCTGCTGGCTCTACCACCACAGGAAGGGCCACACCCCAGTCCACCCTTTTCTTACTCCTCTGCCACCTCCTGCACTGGCTGTTCCTCACAGAACATGAGCGTTTCTTGGCCATGCTGGTTTGGGGGCAGAGGGAGAGGCTCAACCCCTCGCTGCATGGGATGGAGATGGGCAATTCAGCACCTCTGCCCTTGCATCAGAGCAAACACTCCCAGACTGAGCCACGAGGGAATGGCAAGGGAGGTTCACGTCTCTGCTTCTGCACTGGAGAAAGCAGACACACACAGGGCCCACAGAGACACAAGAATGTTTCTTGGCATGCCTTAAACTGGGGTCACTCAGCACCTTCTACTAGAAACCCATGAAAAAACCCCAAGGGTTAAAACCCACGAAAATAGCCAGAGGAAGATTTTTGATTACTCTGAGTAATAGTTAGCATTTCAAACATACATGATTCAAAGGATACAGTACTGCAGATAAGGTCTGTGTTTAACTAGCAAACCTCAGCATAATGTACATGCAAAAAAGCTGTTATAAATGACATCTGTGTTTTGCACGGGTATTTGGCAACACACTATTTTAAAGTCAGTTTTCCAGAGAAAAAATGAACAGTGAAGTGTGGGTTTGTACTGTCAAAGTTTCCCAAGTGGTCAAATCAACTGGCTATCATGCTGAGGGGATGACACTTCCTCAAATAGCATTCAGCAGAAGAGTACCTAAAGGAATTGTCCCTTCTCTCCATTGTGGGAGTACACACTGCTGACAGAAAGGAGGCTTACACAGTGGGATCCACAAACTGCTTTTTTCCCCCTGGAACAAAACAAACCAAAGCAAATTCCTAAGAGCAAAATAACCTATATGTGTCACTGGGTGATGAGACTTTCCCCCTGCAAGAAAAATGCATGACAAATTGTACTGGGGAAGACACACAGCCAGGCGACAGGCAGTGCTATGACAGCACTGAACCAAACACGTGGGGAAGGAAATTCTGGGGACATCTGCACCAAAATATGGACTGTTCTGAACTTCTGCAAGCAAATAATTAATGCCATAGTATTCAATATGAAGTTTCTGTGTGAGGGAAGCTTATATTTATAGATGTTCTATGTATAGATGTACAGATGTAGAACAGAAGAGTTGTGTGGAATAGTGGGAGTTTCTCCTTCCCAATTAGTTGATTTGCAGAGGACCACCACAAGAAAAAAAGGGCAGGGATGAGACTTTGTTTTTATCACATCCATCTGGAAAACACAGTATATTTCTGCTAAGAACCCAGCTGGTGTTAAAATCCTATTGGAGAGTTGGAGATACTGCAGAGATGTCACTTTGATGGCCTCAGCAGAAACATTCATAGTATAGGAGGTCAGAAGAAAAAGTCTGGATATGGAGGGCAGACACCTGTTCCTTGAAGGAGGAAGGAAGTCGTGAGGGCTTTGAGCCTGCCATTTCCTGATGGAAACTGCACATTGGATCACAGAGACAGCTTGTGGCTGCTCAGCCCCCAACAGGAACACAGCTGGACCCAGCCTCAAGAGCCTCCAAACAGGATCTTCTCTTCTGAGAAGGGAGCCTGGAAAAGCACCAGGCAGAGAGAACACACCAGAAAGTTTCCTGTGAACAGTAAACAAAAAATTGATCTCTCCTGGTCCTGTGCAGCCGTGTAGGTGTCTGGGGACTGGTGAACCCGCTAGATGAGACAAGCTGCCCTCCTTGAGGAGACAGGAGCAGAGGAATTGCAACAACTCCATGAACTCTTTGATACTGTGTGAAAATAATTTCTGTTAAGAAGAGGGACCTGTACCCAGATGAGGTGAAGTGAAGTGAAGTGAAGCGAAGCGAAGCGAAGTAAAGCAAAGGGAAGCGAAGGGAAGCGAAGAATAGAATGCCAACTACTAACCCTGAGTATGACCAAGGCACTGCTCTACAGAAACACATGTATCACCAAAAAGGGCAGGGAGCACTATTGAGGCGTCTGAAGCAAGGAGTCTAAAGCAAGGTTTAGGACCCTAACCCTAACCCTAACCCTATCCCTAACCCCTAACCCCTAACCCCTTACCCCAACCTAACCCTAAACCTAACCTAACCCTAACCCCTAACCCTAACCTAACCCTAAACCTAACTTAACCTTAACCCTAACCCCTGACCCTAACTATAAAAAGTTTGTCATAGCAAGGTGGGAGGGTACAACCAGTGGAGAAGTGAAAGCAGTTTATTTTATAATGGTTATAATCAGAAGTCTTTGTGCAGCTGACATAGCAGAGTACTACTGAAAGAGCATAAGGGAAGTCTGAGGGATATGAAAGAAAAAACAAACACTTATGGAAAATATATCTGAAGGTGAACGTAGAGAATACAATGAGTTACTATGGTACTATGTTATCACAGTATTTTTTCTCCAGACTCATCTCAGGTTGACATCTAAGCAAGGGTCATGCCATAAAAAGAAGCAAGGGAGTAAGGGCTGTCAAATTTACATCCGGTAGCCTAAATTAATTTTTATGATTTTAGAAATATTTTAATTTTCTCCCCCCCGTTCAGTAGGCACTTAATCTAATAAAGTTTGCTGGACAATATGTTAGCTTCCATTTATATGGATGGTCTTGTAGGAGTGTCATTCTGCAGTCAAGTAACCGTGAGGAATCTTGAAATGCACAGATCTGCGTAAGCAAACTGAACCTATGTAAGTGTCTATATTCTTGGTGGATAAAAGCTCTTGGCAACCATTAAGGAAAGGGAAGTGTTCTGGCTGTAAAAATTGATGAGGCCAGCATTTTTTAATTATTTCTCACTTCTAAAAGAGATCTTTTCCAAAGGACTAAATACATCTCTTGCAAGCAGTGGAATGCAGCTTAAAATGCAGTGTTGCAATAAGCATCTATCTAGTCTGGGAAAACAGGTTATGTTTTTAGACATAGCAAAAACTGTATTAATTAACCCATTTTAAAACAGTGTTTATCCTCCTGCACAAATAATGACAGGGACAAATTAAAAATATTAGGCTTATGAATAGCTAACATATTTTCTAAATGCTTGACTGTAAGGGGAGCTGAATTTCCCTTTAAAACTGATTAGTACATGTTATAAAAATCCGCAGTTTTTAATCTGAAAGACAAAACAGATAAGCCAGGATACAATGAAGGAATAATTTGGAAAATTCCAGGTTTGTTTGTGTTTCTCCCTTCTCCCTTCCTTTGGCTGATGGTGGTCTGCAGTCCTCTGAACCCGTATCTCCTGCTGATGCAAATGCAGTGGGGACTGACTCCTCCCATCCTGGCAGGGAATCAACCTCAAAGGGCTTCTTCCAGTTTGCACCTTGTAGAATTGGCTTTGTCACTGTCAAAAGATGAGTGTACTGGAAGGCAAAATCCCAAATTAAATAAAAACTAATGCTCGTGATTAAGAAACCTTGGCATTTGCAGTGCAGAAGTATAATCAGTACATCAAACACATCTGGAAGGTTTGTCCAGGAGGAGACACTGGAATGTGAATGTGGACTAGGTTGGGCCATTGTAAACTTGAAGAATGTAGGTCAGGCACATTGCAAATCTCTTATCACATCTTTTTTCCAGAAATAAGATGAGAACATTTAAAAAATAAAAGCCAAACAAATCCTTTGGGTCAATGATTGAGGTTACACCGCAGTTGAATTTGACTCCAAGATCAAAGTCCATCATTTACAGTAAATGATCTTTTATTTATGTAGTGAGGTGTTGATCAGCATTTCACATCTGATGTCTTTATCAGTAGTTTCTTTTTTTCCTTAATCCTCTCCCTTCTGCACTGCGTATCACCAGAAGAAACTATTTTTTAAAAAAAATCTGCTGTTTTCTCTGAGTGTCACATAAGTTGAAAGCAGAGAAATGGTGGATGATCCTGGTCACTGATGCTGTGACAGGGTCTAGGAACGGAGGCTCTTAGGTAGAAACTTGTAATGGTATTTCCATGGATCATTGCCATTTTTATGAGTTTGTGGCTGCTTGAGCAGGCCCCTCTTGCTGTCTGCAGCCAGGCCCACTCCCAGCAGATGTGAAATTAAAGTTATTTGTTTCCCAGAGCACAGATGGTAATTTTCTTCCTAGAGCTCATCTCTGAAGATGTTAGGCAGATGGGAATGGACCTTTTCGGTATCTTTTGATTATTGTATTATAGTTGTAACATTCTATCCTGCTTCTTGTTCTCCAGTGGGTATGCCAAGGAGTGGGGAAGTTAGACAGACTACAGATCTGTGAGACAGAGAGACATTTCACTAATCCTCCCATTCATGGCACTGCTCCTCAGGTCTCTCATCCCAACCTGGTCAAGCTTGGATATTCCCTTCAGCACTACCTCTCTCAGAGCAGAAGCCCTAAGAATGACAAGGCTGGTTCTTGTTCAGCATCTAAGAGAGGCGTAAGTGACAACAGCCCCTGAGAGATGTCAGTTCTCCAGAACAGATTTTTGAGACCTAAATCACCAAAAAATTAAGATGTTTTTGCAGATTCAATGAACCAGTTTCTTTTCAAGCACTAACCAGTAACACCCAAGTGCTCTGAGCCAAGAGGTTATGCACCCCCAAATTTCTGCAGGCTCCAGAACAGCAGGAATTAGAGGTGTGCAAGCCTAATTCCTCATGTTCCCTATCAAAATCTTGACTTTCTTGTTGTGCAGAAATGTATAATGAGGTTTAATTTGAGTTTAGTGAAAATTTGTGTGCTGATAGATTTTATCCTGTATTTTTCCTTTTCCCCCCAATGGTAAACATTGCAGTAATAATTATAGTAGCAGAATGGATATTAGTCTTGCCTGCAAAGGCTTCAAGTTCTGAAAAATATACCTGAGACATTAGGAAGTAAAAGAGGGTGCAGCCTATTTTAAAAGGCAGTTATCCAGTTCCAGGTGGTTGGAGGGCAAGATCAGAGCATTCATTCATGATGTGGGTGGTCTGGACTGAGAGCTGAACTCTGTGCGAGGGAGTGGACTGCACAGTGGGAGAAAGAAAGCTTGAATTTATTGGTTTTTTACTTTATTCCTTTAGGTAGAAGTTATTAATGGAATATCTGTAAAGCCAAAGTTGCTGGTAGAGCTGGCAATGCATAGTTTAAAATTACCGAAAATATTTAAGACAACCTTGGGAGAAAAAAACATAGAGAATAATTTTGAAATTAGAGGTAGCTGTGGGGTAAGCACTCAGCTCTGAAACTATTCTGAATTTTGGAAAATCTGGATCCAAATCTACTGGGCCATGGCAAGCTATATTTCTTATTAAAAATCTTTATTTTACATCCTCAGGGACCTTCCTGTGCTCATTTCATTTATGGAGCACAAGAGATTGTTTAGGAGGGGCAGGGTAGGCATCTTCCTCTGGTGATGGCATAACAAGACCCCCAACATAAAGGGGGTGTTGGGAGTGCTACAGTGGTATAATTTATCAAAATCAACTTTCTGGCTAATAAGTATGTGTTCCAATCCATTACTCATAGGCAAAATATTCCATAATCGTATTACTGGTTTTACGAGCAAAGCTTTTTCAACCACATTTTAGTCTGGTAGGCACTTTTCTGTCAAAGAGAGGAAATGCTTTTTTTGCTTTAATTTAAAAAGTAATAATAGTTGTACTTTTGCTCTCCGTGGAACATTTATACCTGAGTTTGTGATGCACCAGAGATGGGAGCAGGTGCATGACTTCTGCAGCACTGCTGGGAAACTGGACCAAAGCCCCTGTCAAGATCACTGAAAAAAGACCTATTTTTAGTGGCACCAATCCCATGTATGACAGAACAGAGTTAGGGCCATTATACTTTCAAGGTCACTAAAGACAGCAAATAGAGAAAATGAAGAAAAAATTATTCTAGAGCAGCTTGATTGGAGCAAGTGAATAACAACATTTTACCTGTAATATACCCTTTCAAAGTCAGCTATAATTAGTCTAAAAGGCTTAACCCACTGGAAGAAAGTTTAAGGTTGGAATTTTGTTTAGAAAAATAGAAAGCAATGCTACGTAAATTTCTGGAAAAACAGTAAGTTTGAGTATGTTATATTTAGTATTGGGGTTTTTTTAATGAACTATTTTCAAACAAAATTATAGATGGACCAGGGAGGATGTGGTGTCTCCATTCTTGAAGATGCCAGCCCCTTGCTCCCCTCTCCCCAGATGGGACAGGGTGGGGAATGGGAAGGGCTAAAGTGGGAAAACCTGTGTTTTGTGATAAAGACAAATTAACAGGTAAAACAAATGCTGTATGTGTTAAGTAGACAAAAATAAGGAATTCATTTACCACTTCCTGTGGACAGGTAGGTGTGCAGCTACCCCTGGGAAAGCAGGACTCCATCACACATAATGGTTACTTGGGAAGACAAACACCTTATCCCCAAAGTTCTCCCTTGCTCCTCCTTTCACCCAGGTTTTATTGTTGAGCACATCATGTGTCCCAGCTATGTCCCCTCCCAGCTTCCAGTGCACCACAGCCACTGATGGGGCAGCATGAAAATCAGAAACCCTCAACACTGTGCAAGCTCTGCTCAGCAACAGCTAAAATATGGGGGTGTTATCAACACTGTTTTGGTCACAAATACAAAAGAGAGCACCATGCAAGCTACTACAAAGAAGATTAACTCTATCCCAAGCCAAGCCAGTATATTGGTTCTTTTTATGACCATAGTGCTTATCTTCCTCAACTATCTCCTAATGTCATTTTACATTCAGTCAGCAAAACCAGTATTTTATAGTTATTCCAGTATTTTTATTTTGTTTAAACAGCAATTCCAACAAGCTAGTTATGTAATTTTTTAAATGATTTCTTTCAGTGAATTGGATATACCCAGCAACTCTGCAGTTGTAAAAGTCTCTGCCAAAAGAAACCCCATAGCCGAGTGGCGTCACACGTCACAGCTCCAGCAAGAGGAACTCTCAGCTACTGGCTCATTTCCATTCTCCATTGCATCCCTGTAAATCAGGAGTCAGTTACCTTGGATTCAAAGGGTGTAAGCAGAAACTGAAACTGTGTTTAGGATGGTCCCTTCCAATCTGACCCATCCTGTGATTCTGTTACTTGTTATGATAACTAGAAGTAGTATTGCTTAAAGAGAAAAAAAAGGAAAGAAAATGAGAAGGCACTCAAGGGAAAACAGAGAAAAGGCAATTGGGACAGACAAGCGAGCACCAAACATTAACACGAGAGAGTATTTAGCTATGGTGTGTAGCAGTGGAAGGCTGTTGGATGGCTGAAGGCAACTGGAACATCCCAAAGAGAGAAACAAAGTGATTGCCAGCTTCCTCCTGTGGTTTATTGCCTGATATATAATGTCCTGAATCCATTAGATATTACAGGCTCATTCATCACAAATGTGCTTTAATGGAACCAAGCATCAAGGGCAAAATGAATGCTGACGAGAAGGGATGGCCTAAGTATGTGTGGAAGCAGGGAGCCGGTTAGTTCTATTTTGGCTTAAGTTAAAAGGTTGCTATGTGTCTGTGTATGCACAGCTTTTCACAGTTCAGGATTTCCAGGTTTATGGGCATAGGGTTATTATAAAGCTCCATGAAAAAATTCTAGATATAGTAGGTAAACACTAAAAGATGGTTTTAAACTAACAAAACAAAAAAACATGCTAAAAGGTGCAATCCATCCCTCTTGAGAGAATGTTGTAATACTTAGCCACAGAAAGAGGGAACTTAAGCATGCAATAGGAGCTTTATCCCAAGCTATTTCATTCTGCTTTGTCAATTTAATTCAGATTTTTAATATACCTTTCTGACAATCTTGAGAAAATTGTATGTAGAATAGTTAGCAAGAGACTTTTTGCAATTGGGACTTTATGAGATGTCAGAGAAATAAATGTGGCAAAGACTTCAGAGATCACTGGGGTCTCCAGCTGAGTCACTGAAAAAACTGTGAGCAAATACTATGGGAACCACTAAGTCCTCTTAGAGGCTGTGTGCACATTTCTAACTTGCTCTGCATGCAAAAGGAGCTCAAAGAAAAAAAATCCATATTTATGAAATCTGAATTCACTTCAGAATATTTTAATAACAATAATAGCTTGATTAAGATCTAAGTGAAAATATGAAGCTCTAAAATGAGTTATTTTAATAGTACATAATTTTCCCTTTTGAAGCTTTGCCTAGAAAGGAGTTAATCCTCATGGACCAAAGAACACAACATACATAGGAAAGGCCTTTTGAATGGTTATTAATTTCTGCAATGTTAATGACACACAAGGAATTGTGCAGGGCCCACCCACACAATGAAGACAGCAAATATCAAACTCTCTCAAACCCAGGTATTGCCAAAACTTAGATTGTCTATACAACTGCTGTTCAGCCCCCTTCCATTCAGGCTTTGTGGTAAATTCATTGGTTCTATGGATATAAGCTATTCTTTTACAGCAGAGTCTGCCACTTAGTACAGAATTGCCTGTTCAGGGAGCTCAGTAGCTGTAAGATATTTAGTCTTCCCAATTTAGCCAGTGACTTACTTATTACCCACCACCTGAAGCCTACACAGAATCTCTGCTCATGAAGGGAAGCTGCAGGAAGGATAATGATCATGCCCCTGAAGAAGGTACCGTAATGTGCACAACACAAGAGGACTAAATTAGGGATGCTCACAACAACCTCAATAGTTTTTGAGCATTTCAGCACTTCCTAAATATATTTCATCTGATGATCTGGTTTCTGGATGTTATTTCCTGGGGTTTTTTTTGGTCTGAAGACCCAGTCACAAGCCAGCATCAAGAACAGGGCTGAACTTAGATATGCACTGCTCACATAGAATTGAACAAGTATATTAATAACAGGAGAAGATTTATGATGGGGGTTATCCTTTCCACACATATCCTGTGTCAAAGTGATGAAGTAGAAGAAACTGCCAAGCACAATCAGCCCCAGTCTCTCTACCCACATCCCCTGAGAAAATGTGTGTTCACATAGGTCCGAGCTGACTAAATGCTGTTCCTTAGGTCTGACCTGGGATCACAACTTCCCAAGAAAACTAAGATGAACCAAAATTTCACAGCCACTGAAAAGGAGAATTTGCTCTCTCCTCCATCCCCACCCCTTCTCCTCCATCCTCCTGCTTGCACAATGCAGTTTGTATTTCTATACATTTACATCTTTGGATTTCAGGCAACGACTTGTGCAAGACATATTATCTCATCACCGGTGTCACAAAAGCTCATATTTATAGGGATTTATTCCTTGGCCACCTCAGAGGGAAATGATCTAATTACAGACTAATACAGTAGGATCATTATTATGTTAGTTGCCCAAGCTTTCTCGTTATAAAACTCCTTTTTGTATTGTCTGTAATGTAGTAGTTTTAACTCTTTGACCTGATTTCTTTCATCCCATAAGACTTCTTCAGCCTTTTTTTTTTAAAAAATAAAATTCTCTGCCAAAACCCATGCTAATTTCCAAGAATACAGCTGAAAAGAGAGATGCTGTTTTCCTGACACTAAATCTTCTATAAGAAAACTCTGGCCCACACATAGCTCTGAGTAGGGAGTAGCAATTTGGGGTGCAGGGGGAGTTAAGGGATTGCTGTTTGAAAATCAAAAGCAATCTACTGATGCAAAAAATGTCTGGAAAAACAGTAGTTTGCACATGGTCAGTAGAGGCTGGCCAGAACTTTGTAACATCACTCTTCAGAGATGCTGCCTGCAATGAGCACTCTTGACTTCACAAGGTTTTCTGTGGCAGGAAGGTTTCCAACCCAAAACCACAAATAATTGTTCCTCCACATTGAGTTGTAGGCCTATGCAGCAGATTTAAAGTCTCAAGCCTCCTGATAAATCCCGTTACTGTCGGTACAATGACACAGTTGAATTTTACTTGTTTGCACTTTTCACAAGCTTAAGAAATTTGGCATAAAAACTCTCCTTTAAAAAAACCCCAACAGTATAAAACCTATGCAAAATGAGTATTATTATCCTATTATACAGACTTGCATCTGAGATATGTGAAGTTGAAAGCCAAATGTATCCACTGGTTTTTGGGTATCCAGCCAAGAAGTAAAATTTAATTTTTCACTTTATTTTTTAATTTTTTTGAGCACATGGCTTGACACAGCTGTAGCTGTGTGTTCTCTGACTCCTGCAAACCTGTTTCAGGTCTCAGAGTCAGGCATTCAAAGAATAGGGAATGTACAAGATAAAGACTACCTGTGAAAAACACGGGAAAAAGAAGTGATCACCCACAGCCCCTCTCTGACCTTGCATTACATGGAGGACTGCAGCTAGGATGGGGAAGGGACTTCCTGACCAAGGACTGCCAGTAATAGCCTTTTAACACAGTGTTTCTATAAAGTTACCCACCAAGATTAAATGATGCAAATAGGCATCGTCATTTCCCAAAAGGTCTTCGGTCAGACCTATTTCAATACCAGCTTGGTCTTTCTGAGATTTTCTCTTGTTTGTTTGCATGAACAAACATACTATGAAATTATTAGTATATTTTATCTTGGAAAAGTATAACCCCTGCACAGCAATTATGGCAGATATTTGTATAGCAAAGATGTTATGTAGATACAAAGATAATAATGATTTCATAAGATCAAACCTTTCATTGTGATGTACTGTAGAACAATTAATACCTTTTATTTTGGAAAACCTGAAGTCTAGCTAAAGAGATCACGATTACACTGTGAACTCGGGCACTGGAAAAAGTTGATGGCAACTACATGTAATGTTACTCGCAAGGTATTAAAAAACAAGCAGAGGAAATAAAACACAATATTTTCTTTAAAACTGTTGAGACATTCTGACAAACACACAGAACCACTTGTAATTAAGATAAACACAATATCCTCTGAGTGCTGCTGTGCTTACAGATCTTGCAAATAGCACACATGGTTTGTACTTTTATCAAGTGTGCTTAGACCTTTTTCTCCTAATGAGTGATTCTATGTGTAGCAGTTGGGAGCAAAACAAGACTACGTTAAATACACTCTGGCTGTCTTAACTCAGAATTTCCCCGTATTTACGGATTTATATTAAATCCCTGAGGTTATTTTAAAATTGTTTTCAGTGTTATTTTATCATTAATCTTATTATCATCCAAAAAACTGGCTGCAAATGATTGCTTTGAGGATTGGCAAACACATTTGTACAGCTTGAAACAATTTATTGAAAACATGTTGCTTGCTTAAGAGAACATGATGTCTTTAAATGCTGTTAGTAAGAAATGTTCATTTCTTGGATTTCCATTCTATTTATGGACTCTGAAGACAGGAGAAATACATTTTAAAGTGCACCTAAAGGTTACATATGTTTTTAAGATCACCTTATTTTAACCTCAAGGGGTCTTCCTTGTCCATCAGGCTCCTCAGTGCACAGCACAGAAGCCAAGGTAGCACGCCTTTGCAAAATATTTGATCTCTTCGCCGAAGGAGAAACATGTAATCAGTCCTGTTGTAAACTGGTGAACTATGGTTTAATAACGAGAAGACTTTGGTCTCAGATCAATGGAACAATCACTTTTAGCCAAATGTATTTCTGTGAGCATATTACATACAATAAACACTGATTTATGGTAATGCATTTCCTTACTTTTCACCCCAATATCTCTGAATCCCTATAATACTTCAGTCGTTTGAACATTTACATAACTCCCTAAGATGAAATATCTTGTAACATGAAATATCTTTGCTATTTTATAGCTGGTGAAAAGAAGGTACAGCCTAAGTGACACAGAGCATACCAAGTAGAACAAAACTATCAGCCCCCCAAATGGTGAGTCACAGTAAATTTTCCTCTTTCCTCTGTGTAATGGAAGCTCCAGGGGCTGAATCTACTCCCTGGCCATTACAAGCACGAGAGCTCTGTGCTCTCCCACATACTGGATGGATACTCTCCTCCTCTCTCTGGGCTCATGGTGGGTGTCTTGCCAGCAGGACCTGGGGGGACAGTCTAGGACTTTCCCTGATTACCAGCTAAGGCAGCAAAACAAAACACTCTGTCCATTCCAGATTTTTTTAAAAATAAATCTTCGCTTTCCAGAAAGCAGTTTATTTCAGATGTTATTTTTAACTGAGACCTAATCCTTACTAATTTATATTGCCCTATATGAAAGTTTTGAGACAGTTACGTGATTTTCTTCTGCAGTGGTAAATCCCGATACTTCTGCCATCTACGCAAGCAGCAAATACAGAGGCTTTTCACCTCTTTCTACTTTCTTGGTCTTCCACTGATCAAGTACCTCATCACCTGCATTTCCCTAGAACACAAAAGCCCAGAGTTTTTCATTATGAATGGTTTCTTATCCTTTCCTTAACTTGGGAAGGAGAAGAAAGGTAGGATAGAAAACTCTGGAGTTTTCAGCGTGTGCAAAAATTCCAAGCTTTTAACAAAAGCTCAGCCCCCAGAGCATCTTCTAGCAGGGTGGAAGAAATGTATTGACTTTCATTGGGAAAATTTTGCTACAACACTTTTAGGTCAAAATTAAAAAAAAAAAAAAAAAAGTAATCTCAATTTCTGTATATTCATCTACCTGGTTAGATCTGAAGTTCTGCCTGTACTCAAATTCATACAGGAACAAATATAAATCCTTTCTTCAGACTGAAGAGGAGAAGGAGCTGGCTCACTCAGAAACTCAGCTAGAATCCCACATTTCTAGCTTGCTTTCCCATGTGGTCCCTTGTTTCAAATTCACAAAGGCTGGATCCAAAAGCCCAGCAGTCCAAGTTGACTCTCCTATATTAATACATTTTTTTTAATATCCAGTTTTAAATGAGAAGAGTGACGTATGTGCTTAGGCATTCAGAACAGCTTCCCTTTAAATTTAGCTGTCTTGTAAAAAACTGAACTTTGGAAACACGATAGATAGAAAGATTCCCCTGACCACAAGTATGCATAACTTACAATCACAGTCAGATTTCAAAGCTCCTGCCTTTACACCCACAGCAGGGTCTTTTTTATTGTAATTCTTTTCCAAATAACTAATTGCCTGCTAAGTAGTAAATAAGCAATTTACACTTTCCCCTTTATTCTTCATAGGGCAGCTGACATAATGTTGAGAGCGCACCTACCAGCTTACCCAACAGCAACACAGTTTTGGCCAGGTCCCTCCATCCCAGTTTCCCAGGGATTAAGAGGTGTGTGTAATGACTTATTTCCTATTTCATTGTAATGTTTGCCGTGTTCTATTTAAGATCTGATTCAGCATCTTCTGCCAAGAAACTATTTCTTGCCTAGATTGATCACAGAGAGTTTAGCCATGTTTTTGTCAGTGTCTGCCTCCAGAAAGCTGAGATTTGGTACAGAAACTGCATGACCACTGGCAAAATCTCTGCAGCACGACTTGCACTTACGTGTCACTTCTGAGTCCCTAATAGGACCTGAGCGCCTGGGTGTTTGTTTGCCTGAGTGCTTGAAAATGAAAGTCAGCATTTTGGAGTTTCGTTTGTACTCTGCTGGAGCCTCTTTTCCTCTGTCCTGAGCAGCACGTCTCTTTCCAGAGCTCCTGCCAAGGGAGGGGGCCGTGCTGTCCCCGCCACTGCCTGTCACCAAGTACCAAAGCCACGCCAAATTAAACGCTGTGGGAGCCACAGCTTAGCATGCAGATTGATCCAGACAGGTAAGAGATTTCTCAAAGACAACACCAGGTTTGTATTTCTGGCACTTATTCCTCCTCCTAGACTCTTCTGTCAAATTTCTCACTTGAAAAGAATCCAAAAAACTGTTACAGAAGCCTAAGAAAACCTTCAAACATTTATTATTTACTCACCTACAACCAGTAAGAGACAGATTATGATAACAAGATCATCAAAATTTTAAATACCGGTGGTCAGGTTTTCACAAACTATGTTTGCAGCATATTTTTGTCTGGCAACATATAATCCAGTCACACAAAACCAACTGATCTCAGTTACTACCAAGTAAGTAGAGAGTTTACTTTCTAATCATCTCGTTAGGTCAGCATTATTCACTGACATATAATTACACTGATACAGGCACTAAAAATAGTTCACCTAGATTCTTCTCTAAGGTTAAGCCTGGAAATTTATGGTAGCTTTTTTAATTCTGTGAGCTTTAGATCTTCGTGGAAAGCCACCAGCCCAGCCCTCCCTCCAACAGCTATGGAATAAGCCTGGGGAGTACAACCTTCTTTGTCAGTGGTCTAAATTAGGCAAAGTAAGTACTTTGATTCTCCTCACATTCCCAGTTTCTGCTTTATGGTTACTGTAATTTCAAACTCCTTTACAAAGCCTGGGGAGTACAACCTCCTTTGTCAATGGTCTAAATTAGGCAAAGTGAGTACTTTGATTCTCCTCACATTCCCAGTTTCTGCTTTATGGTTACTGTAATTTCAAACTCCTTTACAAAGCCTACTTGTTGGTTTAAATACTCAAAATAAAGAGAAATTGAGCCAATTACATCCTGTTGACTAAAGGTTATTTTAGTCTGCATTAAGCACTCCCCCAAGTTATTTTATGAAGTGTGAATAAACATACTTTGTAGGTTTTATAAATTTACCTTATTTTCTTAAGACATTATGGTTTTCTTGGTTTTCTTTTAATTCTTCCCGAGTTTTCTGTATATCAATTATCATGGGCAACTTTCCCAAAGTGTTATGCAAGGTGATTTGGGATTCTGTTCCAGGAGCTTCGTCCATGTATCTAACTATTTTCCTTCTCAACAGTTAATTCCTTCCTTCCTGCCTCTGATCGGAAATACGAGACCTCTTTCTCCTTTCCCTGGAAGTCCATGTTAACTCAATTCCCACTCCAGCCTTGCAAGATAAGGCTCCATTGCTGTCAGCTTTACTCCTTTCACAGTTACAGTTGTCTTGCTTAGATTATATACTTGGTATACAGTGTATGCATATCAACTTTATGCATGCTACTGAATGTGTTTATTGTCACCTCTTCTCACAATAGCCCAAAAAAGGAAATGACAAGTTCAGAAAGATACCATACTCAGCAAACAGTTTCTAAAAATGCTGACAGGAGCTTGGATGGGAGATGAGGGTACACATGCAGAATAAAAGCCTGCTATGCTGAAGGGCATACCAGTCCTCCCAGTAGATCCTAGGAAGGGACGGAGCTCCAAAACAAAATGGTTGGGCTTTCCTGGGCAGAATGTAGGAAAGCATTTCAGTCCAACCACAAGCGAGCAATCCAAGCATTTCTACTACCTAGGTCGTGGTCAAGCAGGCAGAATGAAGTGTTCAAGGAAAGGAAATACCTTAAATAGACTGAAATGCCCAGGAATTTTTGCTGAATAACAAGCACTGCCTGGAGGACATCATCCTTACTAGCAGCTCTGGCTTGGCTTTGGTTACCATATAAAGAATCCCCCAGAGCTCAGCATGGTTTCAGGAACTCACATGCTATATAAACGTGCAGTCTCCTTCCCTAAAGCCACATCACCAGGCACTAGAGATGAGCAGCCCAAAAATAATATTTTGGGAAGAGCATTGCCAATCCACCCTTCATGTGAACAGCTTTCTCACTTGCTTGCCTTGAGGTATTAAAAGTTATGATATGAAAGCCCTCCAGGCAATCTTTCCCTCCTAGTATTGTTAGCTTGTACTTTTACTAATTCTGGTCTGCTGTGAGGGCCTCCATCACTTCCCAGACAGAGTTTTGGTTTCAATTAGTGCATTTAGACATCTTATTCCTGGGCTATAGCTTTTTCTAAATCTGCAGTTTTCTTCTTACAAACTATTCTGTTTCTTCTACTCACTTTTCTCCTCCCAAAATGTATCTGCTCGGCAAAAAAAAATATTACCCTTCTGTGTGTTGATCGTTCCTAACTAGGTGCTTCCTCTTTTGTTTGTTGTTTCCACCAGGCACAGTCCAGAGAAGAAATGATGTTTCCTGTTCACAACCCACCCCCCCAACAAAACCCAATGCAAAGCCACTGCTTGTCTTCCACTCCTCAGGGCCTGCCAGCCACCAGACCATGAGATCCTTTTCCATCCCTCTGTGTGTAATCATGGGATGTGCCTCCTTCTGCTCCTACTTCAGAGGCAAATCCTGCACTAGATGTGTGAAGCCTCTTGTAGTAGCTACTGCACATTCATGGGGGAAAGCTGAGGCTGGGAGCACTACTGAGACCATGTGGTACTTTTTGCAAAGGAGGAGGAAAAAAGCATAGACCTGATGATGGGTTAGCAAAGAAGCCCTGAGAAACACATTAAACATCAGACCTAGCTGGGCAGGTGAAAATACAGATCAAAGATGAAGGCTGCAGCTTCAGGCAGGTGTACTGCAACAGGTACGTGGAGGAAGGAGTGTGGTACCTGTGAGTAGCTGAACTAAAATAACCCCCAGCTCCGGTGGAGCTGAGTGGGAAGAGGACTGTGCAGCTCACAGTGCTGGAAAAAAGGTAACTGATGGGACATCAAATGCAAAGCAAGGTAACAGAGTCACATTACATAGACAAGTTTTCATCTTTAAGCTGCAGAATTCCCTTACTCTGAAAACATCCAGAAAAACCTTAATCTACCACCATTATGAACAATAGTACCCAAGTGACCCAGGATGCCAGGCTTTCCCAGAGCACCTTAGACTACTCACAAATGGCTTTCTAATGCTGTATGAGCACCACAAACCCATGCCCTTTCAAACTAATACTGCTGGTAGGATGAATCTGGTATATCCTTAATCTTTAAAAAAAAAATAACCCAAACCCCAAATACTGTAAGAGGAGGAAGGAGAGAGAGTGCTATTACATGTGAATGCAGATCAAAACAATTTTCTGTGCCTACAGGGGTTTGAGAAAAAAATACAACTAAATATAACTTTCAATGAGGTGTCCTTGATGAATGATTTATGGGCTATTTGTGTAGAAGTACTAAGCATTAAGTCTCATCTTGATAAATCAGTTCAAATTCCAGTAGTGCTATTAATAAATCAAGAGCAGGTCAGCTCCATTCTTAATGTTATTATTATGGTGCCTTCTGTCTGCTAATGCAAGTTTTGACATCTTCTTCACACCTTAGTATGAGACAAAGATACATGTATCTCCTCAGTGAATTAATTAGCAGGATTTTGCATACCACTCATGCCTTAGGTTTTAACTTTTATATTGGTCAGATCCTGTACTGCTTAGTATGTAACTCTGAAACTTCATATAGCCTGTTAGCTACTGTTCCCTCATTCTGGTTAGACATAACAAACCCTTTCTAGGTTTGCTCTCCAAGGACACCTTGCTGTTCCAGGCCCCAAAATATGTAAACCGAAGCCTTTGAAGCGGGAGGGGGGGGTGGGGGGAACTTGGGGAAATGACTTCATTGCCTGAGATTGTAATTGGAGAATTAACCCGGATATGCAAATGGACCAAACTTATAAAAGTGTAGAAAACCCATGACCTGCTGTCCATCTTGGGTGGAACCCCTCAGAGGTTTTTGACTCCCAAGGTGTATCTTTG
Organism: Mohoua ochrocephala; assembly: GCA_013398855.1. Classification (NCBI taxonomy): domain Eukaryota; kingdom Metazoa; phylum Chordata; class Aves; order Passeriformes; family Acanthizidae; genus Mohoua; species Mohoua ochrocephala. Next base: position 34,255 of record VZTA01021974.1, read on the forward strand.
AAGGCCCTTCAAATAAATACCTGCTTTTATTCTCTTAATCTTGTCTAGCCTCTGTTTTCAGGTAGCCACTTCAAGGCATCACCACCACTCTCTTCCTTGCACTGCTTCAGCTTGCTGAAGGGGACATTTATAACACGTGAAGGATGAGGATATAGCACTATGATAAAACTGAGTCGAATTAACAAACCAGCCCTTCTAGAAATGGAAGACTTCCCTCTCCCCTTCTGCAATATCCTCTTCTCAGCCTCTCCCTTCGCTCTCCAGCTGTGCAGGTCACCCACCCACCACCCCGTCCCTTGTGCTGACACCAGCACTTGTCCAAGTGCAAAGTAAGTTGATGCAATTTACTATCCCAGCAGAACTTTAAAAACCCCAACAAAAAACAACAACAAAAAGACCCAACACCCCACACCACACCGCTTTGAAAACAAGCCAGAATATCTGTGGGAACATTCAGCAGAACAGAAAGGCGTGTAAGTGCTTTAAATTGATTTAAATGCAGTCACAAATGCCAAAGCCAGCTCAAGGTGAGAGGAGGGGAGAGGATAGTATCTTTCCCTTCTGATAGCTGCCAGTTGCTAATTTGGCTCATCCACTTATAAAACTTTATCTTAAGACTCTAGGACACGTTAGTGGGCTTAAGAATCATTAAAACTACCAGTTACTCTGATTTTTAATTTGACTTGGTCTAATTAGTTCCTACACACAAGTAGTAGTAATTCTCCGCATCTTCACTGTGCTGGTCAATGCTCAACAGCAGGACGGGCTGGTCATTGTATTACATTTAGAATTTATTACACATCTTAAAAATAGTCAACTTCTACTTGTAATATGAAACATTCTTAAGATGATACAAGAATTAATTTTTTTTCATAATGTGTTGATGAACTCACACCTTCTGAAACACAAGCAGGTTCTGGTTGGTGTGAGAACCCTACTCCTTACAGATTAATTTTAAGGATGTGTGACACAGAGAGAAAGAGAGTACAGATAAAGACTGAAAATAAGTAGTTTCTACAGATTCTTAGAGATCATTTCAAAGAGAAGGGGGACTGAAGAACATACTGAAAGATACACTGGAATTTAGAAATCTTAATACAAGTACTGGCATGCCAGTCTGAGGGCCTTTTTCTGTTTAGGAAAAAAACCCCTCAGTAGCTGCAACAAAAAAAAATTAGAAATTTCTACAAGGCTATGCACTAATTTTGCCAATAACACCATTTTATACACACAAAGCTAAGATCTAAAAACTACACGTGTAAAGGTGTATTGGCCAGACACTGCCACACACGTGGTCCCTGCTCTGCAGTTTACAAAGTGCTCACAAGGCACGCGCCCAAAACCAAATGGCTTTATGTAAACTGCATATTTCAGCCCCAAAATTTAAAGTGCTTATTAAACTAAACATTCAGCAATTTCCTATCTCTGCATTAATCAAATGTTAAGCAGACTCAGGAACGAGATGATGTGGTACACAGCTTTATTCCCATGTGTTTAATCTTCCCTGAGAATTCAAAAATGGTTGAGGCATGACCAAGGTTTGCAGGTGTTTATAGGCTTTGGTTCTCACTTGGCAGCCCCTGCCGTGGCCTCGGAGCACCTTGCAAGAACTAAAACCATCCCATCAATCACCTCTCCTTCCTTCCTTCCAGTAGGTAGGCATAAATTACCTGACTTGGATGACTGAGCTGAAGGGGAGTGGAACAGAAGCACAGCAACCAAGGAATGCTCCCTGGAAGAGCTGAATGCTTCATGACAAACATTCCAAGCCTGTGGTCATCCTTGCACCTCTTCTGACACACAGTTCCAAAGCCAAGGCCCAGCTCCCACAGAAAATCTGGCTCCTATGTGCAAATCTCCACTTGCTGCACAGGTGTGTGGCCACGGTGTAACACACCCAATGCACACAGCCACACACGTAACAGGACAACCATTCCAGGCTAATCCCAGGGCAGGCTCGGAACAGCAACACAGCCAAGAGATGGGAAGAGGACCCTGTCAGCACACAGGACATCAGTGTGATGATCTCAGAGTGACCTGCACTGCTCAGCAGGCAATCTGCAGCAGGTTTGGGCCAGATGGGGCTTTTCAGGGTGTGATCTTGGTTCTCGCTAATGGAAATAATCACGCCTGGCTGTCTCAAGTGCATGGATCACTGCGGAGGATAGGATAAGACTCAAACTCCTAACTAGAAGCAGATGGAAACATTTATTATTGTGGTTCTTCTGCACACACAGAGTGGAGGGGGTCTAAAGGGTCTGAATGCCGGAAGCTGACAGCATCCCTCTGTGGTGGGGCAATGTTACAGAGCAGGCAAGTTATCTCAAGCACAATCCTCTTTTCCAGCAAGAAATCCAGCTCAGATTTTGTCCTCTGTTATTATATCAGGAGTTCCCAGTGAAACAGCAATAATATTTAAACAGTTTTTGTCTTCGTTGGGAAGACATGAGGAGAAAAGGGTATTATCTTATTCTGACTGCTTTATTTCCTTACTGCTCATAGAAATGTACTCCATGTTTTGAGACACAAAATACTGTGCAGCTTCATCTTGTGACAGCATACAAATATATATGTGAGCTGGGCATTTCAGTAATTATCTCTGGCAGCCTCCCTCCTTCATTTACTGCTCCTCCCCAAAAGAGATTCATAACAGGAAAGATTTTATTTTATATCCGAACATGGGATAAAATGCTCACCAACTGCTTTAAGTAAAGAAAAAAGATCAAATCCTTAGATTACTTTATCATATAGGCTACACATTCTTCAGTGGCTGTAGAAATCACTTAACACTTCTTTACTCAATTATAAAGAGCGATAATCTCTCACTCTTGCAAAGATTCCTGTTATTATTGAATGGAAGCTATCAGTAAAAACAATGCAATGGGAAAATACCAGGCTCAGTAGGAGTTGGCAAGCACCAGACACAACTGTGGGAGTGACTCCCACAGTGGGCTCTGGCTAAGATATGCCAGTTATGCATTCTTATTTTATCTTCATTGTGAACCGGGTTTCTGACAAACACCCTTCCCCCATGATTGAACTAATGAAGCGCAGTGTTATTGTGCAGCTGCAAACCAAAATTATTGGCAAGGGAGGTTTTTCTTACTGTTAATCAAAGCTAATCAGTAATTGCTAATTTTATTTTGTGCCTTTAGACCAATATTTCTCCTGGAAAATGGGAACTCAAGTACTTTTTATGTATAAAAAGGTACTCTCCCTCATCCCAGATACCTAGGTGGTGGCCCCACGTCTGGGAGAGGTGACGATCTGGAGAAGGAAGACATCCCACCAGCAGCTGAAGGGGAAGCCCAGCAGACCCACCTGCCCCCAGTCCTTCAGCCTTGCCTCTGCTCACCCCCTGCCCAGCTCTGGGACTGCAGCAGCATTGGCTTGGTCAGCTTTCTCACCACAGCAGGAGTAATAAATCCCAGAATAGTTAGGGTTCCAAGGGACTCCCGGAGGTCACCTACTCCAACCCCTTATTCAGTTTATAGCTGCATTTCAAAAACCCAGCACGATGTTTCTGACCTGGCAGAAACTGTAATTTCTCTAAGCACCCCAGGTGAACAGAATCACACCTGAGCCAAAGCTGGCCTCACTTTTTCACTTGCTATAGGAGAGATGGATTGAAATGAACAAGTTCAGCTCCCTAACATCTGCTCAGCAAATGCTCACATAAATCAAGATTCAGAATATAGTGTATTTGCCACACCCTGAATAGCAATAGTCATGCAAGATGAAGAGCGGAGTGAAATCCTGGACTTGCTGAAGTCCATGGCAAGACTCCCATTTAATTTCAGGCAGGCCAAGGTTTTAATGCAGATTGTTACCATATGGTAGATTTTAAGACCAACTGACAAATGCAATTAAAAGCAGAAAATAATTAACTGTTATAATAGCTACGTTAATTAACTGCATTCATATTACCAAAACCCAATACACAAAATTCATGTATGTCCCAGCAACACCTATGCTCCCTGAAAAGTACCCGTTTTCACTTAGAAAAACTGAAATTCCTCTAATCAAGAAACATTCTCCTCCAAGAAAGCAGATTCTCCATATCAGCTTGACTTTCAAGCACAGAAAGATGCTATATTCAATGTTAACACAGTTTATTTAAATACACTATCTTACTCATGGCTTAGACCTTTTCCCCTTTTTTTCTTTTAATTCTAATAGAAAAGATTCTGTTTAAATAGCAGGGACAAAAATTGGGAGTTGTTCTTGAGGTAATACAGTGGTCTCCTAATTTCAAACCAAACATCAGATAATGCAATAAGTCTAGAGATAATCCAACAAGTCCATGCTCAGCATCATAGTGTGGCTGCTGGGGTTTTTTTCCTTAACCCCTTACAAATAATTTAATAAAGGCATTGCCTCCAGACAGTTACTCTTAAATTCATCCAAGACTGAGATGAATTACTATAACTCATGCTTCTGTCAGTATAGTTGTTTCAGATTGCCTGTTTATTTAGGAAGATTAATATACACTGGTCACATTATTAAAATTCTTCTGTTATCCTAAGGGAGAATTAAAACACCTTTTTCTCCTATAGGCAGCACCTTTATGCTGCAGATGTAAAGTTAACAGTTCAGTGAGCTACTAAGAATGAACTGAGTTGGGCGAAGTATCTCTCACCAGGCTGCCCAGCAGTCCAACGCACAAATTTGAGATACGCTTGTTTATTTTGAAACATATTAGTGGGTCTGTTTATATTTTCTTATTGGCTCCATCTAATTTTCTCACAAAGTGAGTAAAGGGACTTTTAAGCTGCTGGCCACAAAATCCATTTGACATCTCTAAGACAAGTCTTTCTTGCTAATGCAGTATCACCCATGGTGACTGCAGAATTCCAGGTTTGGTAAACTATCTCACGTCCAGCTTGGCTCTGAAGCAAAGGCAGACCCTATAAGATGATTAATAAAAATGCTTTTTTAGCCACTGCTGATAAGATTCTGGCTACATAAAAAGAGGCGGGAACCACCTTGATTATACCATACCATACCATGGAGATGTTTAAGATACTTGCAGCATCAGCACTCAGCCATTTATCCTGACAGTCCTGGCACCAGCTGTTCCAAGAGGGATATTGATCAACTTCCACATTAAAAGCCTTCTCTTAGCTCTTTAATGCAAAGGAGACACTACAGTACTGCTGTGCCTCCAAACTGCTGGTAAATGTTAAGTTTAGCATTTCCTGCAGGCTCCTGCTTTACATTCTTTCCCCCCAAAACTATTTATAGCACAGCTTCAGCCACACAGTGACTTAGAAAAAACCCTACATTCCTAAGCCCAGCCCAGTGCTCCATAGCACAAAACTTTTAAGACAACACCTAATAATTTGATGGGAATGTCAACTAATACATAGCAGCGTCATTAGTGCTCTCTACTGGATAAACACATAATTACTCCAAAATTAATATAGCACATCAGGAACCTCAGTAACTGAGTGGAATAAAACTACTCACATATAAATGATAATGCTTAGAATATATTTATAAAATCTTATGCCACTCAAAGGAAGTTAAAACCTTACATAAGGATGCAACAAAGGATGTACAGAAGTCCTTGATAACAAAACACAGCTGAAGTTGCAACTCTGATCTCTGAAGTAGGACAATTAGAGAAAAAGACCGTACAGTTAGGCGACTGCCCAAGAACACTTGAGTCAGGGCAGTTTTAATCAGAAATATTCCTTCCTGTTCTTCACATACTATATCCATATCTACAGATTAATTTACAGCTAACAACTGTGAAATTCAATTTCAGAAATTCCTCTGCCCTCAAAAGCAGTTATGCATTTGGAAGCCACAAAACAATTTGCTTCATCACAGTTCGTATCCTGCTCATACAGGGCAAGCTTCTACTTGGCAATCAGACTAAGCGGTGGCTCTTCGTTCACTGACTCCCAGATGAACAAAACCAAGTCAAGGTTTCTGTTACCCCTCATCATCACCACCAGTGTCCGTGGCTCCATCTGAATGAAGACAGCTGTAATTTACTATTCCCTCCAGCCAACACAGAACGACCAAGCCCCACCACCAGCAGAATGGTTGTGCTGCCCTGGAGTTCAACATTATTCAGAGCCAAACATAAAATACCTAACTTGGCACTGAATCATTAATGGTTCGGGCACCTGCAACCACAAACCTTCGCATAAAAATGAGCAGTGATTGGCCATTGTGAGAACCTCTTAATAATGCAATTCCCTAAAAATACCTGAAGCAAACCTACCCTTAAACTACCCCCTTCTAACAGTGGCCATAAAGATTTCTTAGCAGGTGTTCTTACAAGTGCTGAAGACACAGAAAACATTTTACAGTAACTGCTACTTGCCTGAATTTTTAAATGGAGAACTGAGACATTACAGAAAGTCACTTCTCGCTATATAGACGCAATAGTTAACTCTAAGTTTTTTAATTGTATTTTTGTTACCCTATATTTGATAGATTTGGGAATTATGTTCATCCCAGTAGCATTTAGAAGCTAACCAAGAAAGAAACAGTGTTACGTGCAGCCCTGTACTGCTGGCATGAACGCAGGGCAGAAAATACATCTGTGTCCTGGAGAGGTTAGCATCAGTCAACAAGGGAATGAGGAGAGAGAGAGCGGATGTGAAGAGGAAAAACACCAGAACACTGCTGAAGCCATAGCAGGAAACATTTCGTAAGTATGATTTCCACCAAATTTGTTTAGAGGAGAGTAAGATAAAAGGAAGTTGCCAGGTGGATGGGGCAAAATGGGTTAAAACCACTGCTAAACACAGAGCTGCTGAGAAAACTCACCAAATTACAGTTTTCTCTAATTTGTGATACTGCAGTTTCTCTTAGCCGGGCAGACTCTTGGCTGCATCCCTTCAGTTTTTCATGGGTCACTTAAAGCAGGAGGGGGGGTAAAGAGAACAGTCTTGCTGGGACCTAGGATAACATGCATCCTAAAAAAAAATCTGGGGTTAAGGAGGTTTCAGGGACAAGGCTATCTACAACCTAAAATAATACACTTATCACATCAAATTAGACTAATTGTTACTACGCACATCCACACCTCTTTATGTAAGAAATTGTGCATGATCCTTTAAAAAAGTGGGGAGAATATGCAAGGCAGAAAATGATTTGGAAAAAATTAATCAGCTACTTCCAAAGGAGATTAAGTTAAAAAGACAAACCCCAAAATACTTAGTTTTGTGTGAAAAAAAAGGGCTTAAATAAAATGTAGAGGGATAGGCTGGGCATATAGCTTAAATAATAAAAACACAAATAGGTCAGAATTACCTTGACCAAGTGATTGCTATACTTTTTCCCACGTTTTTTCCTTATGTATACGTGACATGTGAAGTTGGTATGGTTTTGCTTAAACAAAGCAAACTCTTTTTGGTCCCAAAAAGAGTAGGAAATCCACAGCTTTGCATACCCACACACTCTGAAGTTCTTGCTTACATTTCTTTCCAGCTTCTCTTTCTCCTTTTTAAAAACCCTCTGGCTGTTTTCCCTTTCATCAAATCCTCTCCGAAGCTGAGCACTCATGCCCATTGCCAGAACATGAGCTGGGGAATGTGAGCTGCTACTCTATAGTTCATCCTGGTCTTTCCCACTCAGCAAATCCTTAGCACCAAAGGGGACCAAACAAACTGGAGATGAGCTGACTTTAGCTCAAAAGCAGCCTTGTCAAATAAGCAGTTAAAACCTCGCGCTTGAAGCGCCTCCTGACTTGTGGCTCACTCCGTGCATTCACAACTGGAGAAATATTGACCACAACGCACAAACTCCACACTAGATTTGCTCCCAAGAAAATGAGAAGTTGCAGAAATATTCTGCTTCTTGATACCCCCAATGAAAGGCAACGGTCATCATCTATGACTACACTTAAACCTGTGATCTGTGAACAGAGGGTGCATTCCACGCCTAGTGGACTAACTGCATGTTTGTCTTCCATCCATGCCTTCCACCATAACACACCCTGTAGGAGCAGCACTACCTCTTGTAGGCTGCTATGCAACCTCACACTGACACTGCCTTGGATGCCGCTCCAGGAACTGATCCTTCTTCCACAGAAATGTTTGTAACTGCTTCTTTTAAAAAAAGATCATCCTTACACGTCTTCTTTCACATCAAATCCCCAAATGCAAAACACAGCAGACCAATCCAAACGATGAAATCATCCACCTAAGTTGCTTATTTATACTGCAGCCAATTCCCTTCCCCAAGGAATTCTGCATAGCTGCTGTTTTCATGGTCTCAGCAGTAAGAAACACCTCTTGCAGACCTGGGATGTTTAAAGCACAGCACACAATGAGCAGCTCCTTCTGGAGCCAAAGCACTCATTTAAAAAAAATTAAAAATATTATTAGGCTCTTTATTATGCTAAAGCTGGATCTATCCTTTCCCCTGGCAGTTAGCAGATTCAAGTTACTTAATCAAAGCAAAATCGAAACAGCTCAGGTCAAGAATAATTCTTCAATTAGTCTGAATAGGAGTTGGATGAAGGGGAGGTTCCCACGATTTTCTCCTCACAGGCAGTACCAGACTTAATCCGGAGACCACATAAAGGCAGCTGTTTCTAATGCCAGAGGGAGCTGTGGGCAGCCAACTCAAGGAGACTCAACTTCAAACTACATATTCTAAGGGCAACCCAAACCTTTCCCTTCCCTCTCACACAGTTCACCACCCAGCAGTAATTCACAGATTATTAACTGGCCTGTTAATTGTTTGAGTTTCCTAGGTATTCATGTAGTCAAGACAAACAACCAAACCCAAAAGCCTTCTTTCAACTTTTAGTCTAGGGAAACTTGAGGAAAAATACAGAAAAGTTGAAAACAGCTTTTGAGAATCATGTCTTTATTTACAGGTGGCCTGAACGTTTCTGTGCCGTAACTTCCATGTTCATTGAGAAAGGCTGCATTTTAACCAACTATGATGTCCGTTATTATTTCAAAAAGTTGAAGTCCTTTCATCTTCTTTGAAGATTTAAGTATCACCAATTGAGAAGACAACTCATATGAAACATTGCCATATCACTGCATCGTAAATACACAGGAAATCCAGCTACTTCGTTCTCCAGATACAGTTGGACCATCAAGAGTTCTCAGATGACTTATTTTCCATGTTTTTGTGTGAGATCCTTCAAGCTGAGATTTACAGATAAAATATACAATTAAAAAACCTCAAATCACCATTATATTTTACTAGAACATCTATCTTCCCTCTCAAGTCAAACACATGAAAACGTACGTACTTTGAGACACCTTTTGAGGCATGTAAAATATATATATTTTGACTTCTTTATGCAGCCCAACACATGTACAGTCATTCAGCCCCATCAATTTTAAAAAACTGATATGAAATACTATTAAAAATTTATGCCAGTTTACAAGATTTAAGAACAGGCATACTGCAAAAATGGTTTCAACTGCAGTTCAGTAAAACAAACACCAGGAAAGATACAGCAAGAAAATGAATAACTTTCTTCTGAGAAGCTGAACGCTAAATATTGCAATTCTTTAGAGAACACTTGAGAAAGGGCGAGTCAGTTGAAAAATGGTACTAACCTTTAAAGCCAAGTACTAACACGTCCCTGTGCTTGGCAAGGGATATGCCCTCCCCTCCAAACTGGAATGGCTTTGCATTTCTGCAAACCACTTAAGGCTGACACCTCTTATTTTGTCATTTAATGCACACTGTAGGAAAACAAATGGCAAAACAGTTCACAGCCCTTGGACCAAATTTTATAAGAACTCTGAATAAACAGAGATCCAAAACAGAGTCATGCAGCATAAAGTTAAGGACAACAGTCTATATTCACAGAGTTAAAGAAACTGTAATTATAAACTGGTCAGTTTTGATACCTGTTCCCATCAAGTTAAAACTCTTTCCAAGACTATACCCTAGAGAAGTGGTCTCCAAAGTGAGGTGCATGCACGCCAAGACAATCCATGTGGGTGCAAGAAGAAAGTATATTTTGTAGAATTAACAAACAAAATTTTAAATAATTTAAAAATAGTCTTTATTTCACTTCTCCCATATTTTTTCAATTTCTACTCCTGTGTATGTACAGAATATATTAGTATAGTAGTACACATAATTTATAAATTAATAAATATACATATACTGGGTGCACACGTAAGAGCTTTTAGTGATACAGGTGTGCAATCAGAAAAAGTTTGGAGACCACTGGCCTTGAGGATGCTGTATGATACTACAGCTGCTTGCACAATCACATATCCTGTTGGTGAATTCATTTTTTAATATGAACCTGAAATACTCTCCTCAGCAGCATATTTTCAGTATGCCTATTGAGATGTTTTTTCCTTCAAAATATAAATGGATATAATGACACAATGGAAACTTTTGAAGGATCAGGCTTGGATAACACAAGGTGGTGTTGACAAAGTATCCTTTGGTGGAATTGCACTAAAGTTACAGCAGTGAAATTAAAACATGTGCAACTTTTAAATAAGATTAGAGCCATTCTGTCCTTTCTGCATTTGTCTCATTTCAGTTCAGTACCAGCTCTTCTTCACCACCCACTGTCCCTCCTTCTCACACCAACTTCGAGGAAACACCCACTCACCCACCCACCATTGTTTCTTTTGACATGTCTATTAAAGCACTCTTACACCTGATTCCTAAAAATGTTACCTGCACTGGAGGGGAAAAAAAAAAAAGGGAACAAAAAATGTGTATCCTGAACCCACATTCCCATCTAGAATCCTGCAGATTTAGAAGAGGACTTTCTGCTTTAAATAAGGAGGGAGTGTATTGTATTTAAAAACGTTCATCTTTGCTTCACTCTGGATAGTTTTGGTTGTTGTGCCTTTGATCTGGATACTTTAATTCAAGCAAAAGCAGATTCCTAGTGAATTGAGGGATGCACGTGTACACTTTAACACAAAAGCTTGTGTGGTAAGGCAGTGCCACACTAGACCCCACAGCCAGCACAGCGAGCACAACCCAGACAGCAGCACACAGTTCTTGGTTCTCTGTCACATTTGACCCCACACCTCTGGTATTTAAGAACATATTACTCATAGCTCTGAATTCAGATTTAGGCAGACCTATGATGACTGGCTGCAGGGAACATGAAAGCCTTGAAGATTTTCTATTCTGATCTCATTTACATCATAGATCATTTGCTCACCCTTTGAAAATGTCCAACGATTTCCATTTGATTACAGCCTACTGAGGACACCAAGTGCTACAACTCATTACATCTCATTGTAGGTTGTTACCCAGGGAAATCAGCCTTGTGTTAGAAACTGAGCACATTTCTTTGGATCACAACTCCTCCTAGCTTCCACTTGCCATGATTAGGTAATTTTTATGCCTCATTCCCCTGTATCAGACCAACACCACCCAAAACTGAGCAGTTAACCTTTGCTGTTATGTCAGTATTCCCCTTATTTACCCTTGAATGTTTGAGCCTTAAAAACAAAACTGGCAATGTGGCAAGACAGGAAATCCACCAAAAGAGCAAAACTCTAGGAAGGGACTAGAAGGGATCTCTGGTTTATCAAGTCCAGTTACCTACTATTCAGACACAACTTTGCATTTAATTTCTTTCATAGACATACTTGGCTCTTCCTTCAAAGCAAGGCTCTGCCCAGAAGGCTGTTCCAGAATTAGGAACTTTGTTTCTAATCTAAATTTTATTTACAGAAAGTTTATACCCTACTTGCTTTTGTTCCAACACTCTCAGCTCCCAGAGCTTCTGCCCTTTGTACAAAAAAAGTGTTCTGACTCCATGAACAATAAACTTACTGCTACAGATTTAAAAAAATAAATTAAGGCTTACCCACGAAATTAAACTTCCAGAGCATAGAGAAGACAAAATACGTAACTTTCCAGAGAAAGGAACAAAGAAAAAAAACTGAAAAAAAGCTAGCCAGAAAGCGTGATTTGTTTAGTTCTCCAAAGAAGCCTCTTCTCTCCTCATCCTGGATAAATGGGCTCATAGACATTGTAATCACTTGTTACATGGGAGACGTTCACAGTAAGCCACTGTGATGCTCCACATGAAGACACTGCACAAAATTAACTGCACAGAAGAAAGTTAATACAACTCCAGTGACCATTAAAACAAAGACCAAATCACAGTCTCTCTTGGTAGAAGCAAATATGATTTTAAAAGACATGCCACCCTTGAGTTTGGTACAACTGCATCTCTTCCACGAAAGGAAACAACAAAAAACCCTAAGCTTCTGAAAAGGTCTTATGTATTTTGTATCTTTCTATTGATTCAACTTAGAAAACAAATTAAGAATGGAGCCAAAAAGGTAAATAAATTAACCATCCAGCATTCATTCACAAGCAACAGAAATCAAAGTACCATATGTACATTTTTCTCTCATGTCCAGAAGATAGAGGCATGCAACACCATTACTGTAAACAATCAAGAAGGTGCACATCTCAGAGCATGAAATAATTCTCCATTTCCACTAGGTTTATTGAAACCTTCCAAGCTGGGTATCTATGACTCACAAGCCTAGGACAGCTGTCGAGTCAGCAAACAGGCTTGTAAAAAGGTATCCTGAATTTTAAAATCTACTTGTAAAGTCCCAAGCAACTGCATTGACAGAAGTCAACAAGGTGAAAGAAAGAAGTTATTTTCAGTTTCAGACATCCATCATTTTGCACCTAAGCAGATCCAACCTGATTGGCATTATTCTCATGTAAATTTTCCATATTTAACACCTAATTTAGAACAGGCAAACAAGGGTGTAGAAAGCCTTCTAAGAGCTCATGAAATAAATATAGTACAACAGGTATACAAAAGACATACTGAATGTTATTTTTAGGTCGGCTGCATAATTTGTATTTTCACTGTGAGAACATAAAAACAAACCTGACTCTTACAAAATTATGATTTCATATAGAGTAAAACCACTTGCCCCTGCTTCTACTTACTAGTAGCTTAAAATGAGCAGTAAATTCATACAGAGAGACAAAATACTCCCATGGTAATGCAAAGAGTAGACAGCTTTTTAGGGTGTCCTCAATCTGCGAGAAAAAAGCCAAATTAATCTGTCTTACAAAACATTTTCAAACCAGAGCAAACTGGCAGAGAAGCCTAAAAGGAAATAAAATACCCTCTTAGACTGAAAGTTACAGAATTTCAAAGCAAAGTGAGCTTTCTAAAAAAACCTCATCCAAGTACAACGAAATGAGAACGTTCCTCATGCTGGTCTCAAAACATTCCATGTTTCTGTGGCTGAACCCCTGGTTCAGAGATCTACAGCTGAGATAGCAATGAAAAGAGCAGGCCAAAGCCAAGGTATCACAAACTGTCACAAGAAAGCTTGGAAAGTATTAAAAAAAAAAACAACAAAAAAAACCCCCAAAAAACAAATCATCAAAGTGAGCTGCTCTAGCTTTCTTGAGTATAACATCTGAACCTATAGTAGAGTAAATAGCATAGTTTTAGTGATAATACAAAAATAGCTTGCAAGCTAAGTTACCTTTCAGACTAAACTCCATATATTTAGAATCATATGAACAAGACCTCAGTCTCTCAACTTATCTTACGCTTTTTTAAAGCGTTTTCTAAGAAATTTGCTTATTTTTATACAGTTATGCTAAAACCTGCCAGGTCCGCATGCTTTTTAAGGACACACTTTGTCACCTAATAGAATATAAAAACACAGCAAAAACAGTGCAGAATTTTGTAAAAATACTTTAAATAAATTTACACTTCACTCTAAGATTACTCAAGAATTAATCACTGGGTTCAACAGTTTAAGTCCTTTACTTCTGTTATCCTCATTGCACATCAAAACCAAAGTTGCTGTTTCTGCCAAGACTCAAAGGAGTGGATCCTCAATCTCTGCTGGCCTAATGAGCAAGCAAACACCGCCCCTTAGGCAGAATCATTTTGGGCTTCTGCAGACAAAAATAAAAAAAAATAAAAAAATCCTGAACTCACCAGAAGGTTCTCACTACTAGCAAAACCCAAAGGCAAAACTTCATAAGACTCTTATAAGCAAAGATCTTCAGCAAAGATCAATACAGACAGCTTTTCTGTGACTTCACTAACATAGCTCCGTTTTTATGACCAGTTTTTTCTCAGCAGTACAGGCCATGAAAGTTACAGATCACTAGGTATGTATATTTTTTAATCAAAAAATAAAGGGCAACGCTTACTGAATTTCAAACTAACAGATTTTTACTTCTGGAAACCTAAAAGCTTTCTATAAATGTCTTGATTTCTAATGCTGACAAAAAATAATTGACTACTAAGACATTTTTCTCATTTTCTGCAGCCTCAGAGAGTTTAAATTACAGTACTGCAAGGCACATACAGAATCTCTTCCTTTCCAATACTCAGCAGATATATTCCCTGAAATAATTTTAAAATCCTCAAAACAATTAGAAATGCTACAAAGTTAACAATTTCTATTTAAAAACATTGCTCCTACACAGCATGCACTTTTTTGGATAACAAGTTAGCAAATATTTATAAATCTTTTCTTTTCATTTACATTGGAAATAGATTGAATAATTTTTAACCTGGAAAGTACTGTATCATGTCACATTAAAGTTATTGCCTTCATTACAAATTGCATCATCTCTGAAAATCCACACAGTACTGGATTTGAAAATAAGCAGTAGGTGAGAGACTACGGATGCAGTTTAGCCCATCTGAAAATGGGTTTCCACATAAAGCAATACCATCAGAGTAAAAAAATGAACTTTCTTCATTCAGTGGATGAGGACAAGAGAAACTGATGTAAGTGCATTTGTTCAGTTTAATGCAATGTCATTAGCATCTAGTTAAAAATTCTTAATTTTCTGTCTTTTGGGCAAACATATCTTACTATGAAAGCAACTGAACTTTTAAGAGGTAGGTTTTTTCCATTATGCGCTTATTTATTTCAAATAAAACATAACCAAAGAAACAGCAATATTTGCTTTTGGACAAGGATCAAGTCTCAAAGCTTGGTACAATATCTGACAGAGTTCAGTATTTTATTTGTCCTCAGCAGTACTGGGCTGCTTTGGAACCAGTGTATTCCAAGTTGTCTTCATAGTCAAAAGACCAATCTACCGACGGTACTGAACCCACCCCCTCCTCCTCCACCTGTGGGCCCACAGCTTCCCGGGGGATCGTTGTCATCAAATCCATTGGGTCGGAAAGAGCAAGAAGCTGAGGCAGCTTGAAGTGCTTGTGTTCGAGCACTAAGCTCTTGCTCCTGAAATGAAAGAATAAAGACAATTTAAAAAAAAACCCAACCCACAACCTCATGTCCTTGAAACAGCTTTTAAAGCAGCATCACTAATTTCTAGTGAACAGCTTTACTGCACTTTCAAGTTGAACATCCACAGACAATCTAAGATGTACAATTTCGCTGACTGTCAGTAAGTATAAGTGAAACAAAATGAAATCCATCTGAGTTCATGCTAAAATTGTGTTTTATAGCAACATGGGATGTCACCAGAACATGAGACTGCTGATCAGAAGCTAACAAAACAGGTTTGATATGTTTCATATGAATTTTCATCCTAGCAATTTTCAAATGCTCTTGTTCTTGGTCGCAAATTGGAAAGGTAAAACCTTTAAATCAATGTTAATTACTTTAAAGACACTTTTTCATTCCACTCAATCAACTGCATTGAGTAACAACATACTCAGATAAACGGCCAAAAGATGGACAAGCTATCTAGTTTCTACTCACTACAGCTTTTCAGCTTTCAAGTATTATTGCTATGCTAACTGTTATAACATTAGTAAGTCTCTGCGACTCTCAAGCACTTCATAAAAATCAGAGTCAACCACTGGAAAATGTACCTGCACAAGTGGAAGGAACATGAAAGCTCTGCCTCCTGCCAGCTGCTTTTTCAGCTGAATGCTCCTGAGGCTTCTTAAGACATCTAAGAAGGGGATGAGCACAGGCTTTTCCCTCATTAGACATATCATGCACTATTTTGTCTCTGGTCAACTAGTTCAATAAACCCTGCAGTAATTTTGTATCTTTAGTGCACCTTTCTCAAATTGGCCAAGAACTTCAAAAATTGAGGGAGAGAAGGCAGGTGCTGGGCTCTGGAAGACTAACAGGAAAAAGACAGTGGACCTGGCAACAAACGAAGTATTCCAGTGCTAAGGCTCATTCCAACAGCCTCCTTCACATGACACTTCTTCACTACACACCTCCCTAAAGGCAATGGGAGTAAACTTTAGAACAGGGTTTTAGTAACTACAGGGGTCACCTTGAATTCTTCCTGACTGTATTATACTACCATGAAAGCACTAAACTGAAGTCTTGTCCACATACACGTGCTAAAAATAGTCCTTGTGAGTTTAAATTACTTTGGTCTCTTCAAAAACACAGACTAAGTCTGAAACTATTGTATACTACTAGGGACTGAAATGCATACTCATTTTCAAAATTATGTAAGATATTTGGAGGACACTGTCTACACAGATGCACTGGCCACATTCCTGAAGACAGTATTATGCTATCTCCAGCAATGTGTGGATTCATAGCTGTCTGGCTAACTGTATGACACACAAAAAACCTAAGTAAGTTTACTAGGAATAACAAGGAAATATTAAAAACTCACTTGTAGTACCAGAAATCAACCATAAATTTTGATTAATAATAGCAGACCTTGCATATATAGCCTGTTTACTTGAAAAACTGCACTACCAAACTGTTTAGCTTACAGTGCTGGCATTTTTACAAGCAATAGCCTTATTTCTAAAAATGTTGAATCTTTTCATATTGATTATATTTATCTCAACAAATACTACATCAGGTAAGTAAAACTTGATAGTCAGTACAGCTCTCTGGACTGAGAATAATGCAGAGCATCCTCCCTTGCTTTCCACTTGTTCCCAGAAAGGGTTTTTTAAATTTGTTTTAAATAGAGTGGGAGCTACCCATATTGCAGGTTTAGTTATTTAAAGTGAAAACATCTTTGTTTACCATGTGGTAAACTGATATGCAATAGCAAAACAAAAGCAGTAAGATACAAAATGCTTTTTTGAACATATCTTCAAAAAAAAGTAAAGGCTTTCTCAGGACAGAAAAATATATTCTTGACTTAGCCAGAAAATACCAGTTTAGAACTCTGAACCAACAGTGAAATATGGCATCTTAAAATTAGAATAATCTAATTCAGTGAATTACAGTATTAGCATTAATTTGAGAAAAACAGTAACTGAGCACTTGTAATGAGCCTCAATTAAAACGAGAAAAAGGTCAGGAGCTCAGCAACTCTGAGATTAATAAAACACTACAAAGAAAGCCAATACTGAAGAATCCAAATGTGAAAGGTAGGTAAAAGTCTAAAAACAAACCAAAAAAACCCCCTAAAAAGCAAACAAAAATTATATGCTTGGAAAATATTTTTCATTTTGAGGAGATTGCAATTAAGAAAGGAAAAAACCCACCAAATAGGACAAGAAGTAATAGTTTTAAACTAAAAGAGGGTAGGGTTAGACTAGACATAGGGAATGAATTCTTTACAAGGGTGGTGAAGCACTAGAGCAGGTTGCCCAGAGAGGTGCTAAATGTCCCATTCCTGGAAACATTCAAGGCCAGGCAGGATGGGACTTTGGTAACCTGGTCTAGTTGAAGATGTCCCTGCTCATTGCAGGGGGTTGGACTAGATGGCCTTTGTAAGCCCCTTCCAACCCAAGCTATTTTGTGATTCTGCAATCAGAGATCGCTGCTACAGAAGCCGAGAGAAAGTCAAGATGAAATGTGGCACATATGCAGACAGGACATAAATGCTTTAACCACCCAGCCTGAAAATAGCAACAGAGTTGCAATTTAAGCTCTCAGTTCCCCTCTTCATGTTTGTAAAATACTTGCAGCAGATTTTCCGCAATGAGATTTGGCTCATTTTTTCTAAGTTAAATTTACCTAGTTCTTCTAATTTGAGTTGGCCTCTGACCCTTACAGGAACAGCTTAACCCATCAAAGAGCACACAGTAAAACACACTTTTACTCCTGGAACATCCAAAAATAGCAGCAATGCTCAAAAAAAACCATATCGAAGAAAAAAACAGCATTCTCCACTCTAATAGCAAACAAAAAGGCTGCTACAGCTAGGTGAAGTTCTCAGACCACAGGGAGTGTGCTGCTGGCAGAGCTGGTCCCACAGAGGATACGACATAGGCAGCAAAGGGAAAATGGAATCTAGTCACCCACATCTGGTCATCGTTTCAGGTGTTCCAGCACTCGGGTAAGCACAGCTCTGCAAGTAATACTTCACTACAAATGAAAATGCACTAGTAAGAACACCACTTAGAAGTTTTTAAGTATACTTAAGCCACTCTTGTAATTTAGTAAAGGCAATGAAAGTTTGAACTGTTTGAAGCCTCTCTCATCTGGAATTACAAGTGGTTAAACAACCTATACAAGCATCTCCACTCGAAGTTTAAACTGAAATGAGCTGATGCCATTTTCCTTGACATTTCCCATCTAACAGTGACAACCTTACTGTGAAACCTGTCCAGCAACACCAGGATGGAAGCCAGACTGGTGATTTATAAGGTTAATATACCAGAATACTTAAAAGCTACCTTATTTTTTCCTTTAGACTGCCTCTTGTGAGGCTTAAGGACACACTCTTCACACAGAATTTCCATCTTACCTGCAAGTATAGTTTGTTATCTTTTGTAATTGCATCCATGAGGTCTTTTTGTAGAGGAGGGTCTCCATTTACCCAGAGGCCATTTGCTGGATTGGTGTTGAAGCCACAGGTGCTGTTTTGCTTTTTGTAAAACAGAACATAAGCAGTGTCCTTTGGAAATCTACTGGTGATTTTCTGGACTGACTGAAATGAGGTAAATGTCACTCTGCTGTCATTGAACAGAAACCATTCTCTTGGCATCTCAGTGTCCAGCTCATTTTCTACAACAGTACAAGGACTCTCCTCTGTAAACAACTTATCCTGAGGAGAAACTAAAGAAAGGGCTGTAGACTGGTGGCAGAGCCCTGAAGGCCCTGACCCAGTAACATTTCTAGCATATGAATAATAATGTCCACTTTCAGAGGATACACCAGAATGCACCACCACAGAGCTTAACACGTAGGGCACCAATTGTGGGCAGGTCACTTCATCAGCACCTGAGGGCTTCAGTTTTTTAGCAAGGTTTTCTCCAGTATCAGAAATCTCCACACCAACAGACCAGCCTCCCGAAACAACAGCTAAAGGGGATGTCGCTCTTTTCACTGGAAGTTCCAATACAAGCGGTAGAGAAACATTGTCCAAGATTTTGCGCCTTATGTGACACTTTGGATCATATGAAAATCTCAAAAGAGTGAGAATGAGGTATTCAGGTTCCTCAATGATTTGCATAGTTTTTTCAGCATTCTGTAGAGAGGCACACTTTTCACAGTAATACTTATTGTCTCCACTAAGGATCTCAGGTGCCAGAAAATAATTGAGTAAGTCTGTAACTGACAGGGTATTTTTACCCACTAGACTCTGAGACATATCCCCATTATTTTGAACTTTGAGTTCAGAAATTGTGGTATTCTCAGAATTTGGCTCACTAGAAAAATCTTCTACAGTTCCTTCACTCATTATTGTGTCACATCCACGATTTACTTCCAAATTACTGAGAGATGTTTCTGCAGCAGGACTGGTTGCTAAAGTATTACTTTGCACCATGTAGTCATCTTTCACTTCAGAATGTTCCATACATTTTGGGTCAACATTCTCTAAGGAAGTTGGAGGACAGAAAGCCAAAGAGAGATCTGTGAAAGCTTCTTCCTTTTGAGACATACTTTTGCAGTTCAAACAGCATATGTTAGTCTTCAATTTTCCTCCAAACATCTTCTCTATCAGAGTTCTTTCCTCACTTCCCATACAAGGTGCTTCAGTGAATACTTGTGTTTTATGGACAGCTTCTTGTGCCTGGGACTCTTCATTCATTATACTTTCAGAACTCTTGGCTGAAGACAATGCTTTCAAAGTTCTCTCTTCTTCATGCAACCTGAAGACAAAGAAAAATAAATCCATGTAACTGTGCTATTTTCCAAATACTGCCACACTATTTCAGATTTTTTTTTCCAGATGAGCTAAAAAATATAGATGGTTAAGTTGCTAGAAGTGTCTTACACTACAAAATCTGTTAGTTATTTCTTATACAAGCAAGCTGAACCATAGAGGTCTGTGCTATCCAAAACAGAGTACGAGAGGCACAAATGCATTTATTGTGGGTGTCATTATATATAACGGAACACGATGGATACAATGAAAGAACTGGCAAGTATTAAAAAAAACCTAACAATGTTTTTATTATTTACCATTACACTGTCTTAATAAATCAACTCTCAAGTTGACTGGTCCCGTAGGTCAGATTTTGTAAGAGAATAAGTAACTATTTATCTATTGCCAGACTATTTGCAAAGAAAATGTCAGAATTCTGCAGCCAGGAAAGTTAAGAAACTACACAAGAAAATCCAAACCAAAAGAGAAACCCAAGACAAGGGGAAAAAGACAAGAGAATACTATTTCACTATTGAGATAAACGTCTCCAGAAGTGGAATGTGTCTTAAAGTAATATTGCTTAAGCCCCATCTCGGCAAGCCAAAAATAAAGAGAGTCATTAATAAATTTAGGTATTACTGCTTTATCTCTGCTACAGTTAATTTGCTTGCTTAATTAACAGGTTATAAAGACACGTACACCTCTTTGTGACTTTCGTGCCCTGTATGAAATACAGCTGTCTCCACCAACACGAAATTCCAGAAGCACAACTAAACTGCTTTCAGCAACTGCATTAATTTAACAACGGGACCACAACCTGAACATAACACCCAAGTTTAGATTTGTAAAAGTGGCACATTGTTACCACCATAGCCTGTTTTCAATTATGTGGATTCAACATGGCATCCAGACTTTACCACAGATTAAACCCATGAAGAAAAGTAGTTCCTAGACCATACAGAAAACCAGAGAAAGACAGGAATGAGGCTGAGAATTCCTGATCCCCGCTCATGCAGTGGAATTGTTACACAACTGCTCCTAGGAGTTCAACATTATGTGGTAAGGCTGTAGAGTCATTCCCATTAATGGCACCATGACCGTACCTGTCTAGCAGGAATCTGAGATATTCCGAGCAATCCTGCTGGGATCGAGGGGTGAACCATGGTGGTCTGGAAGCTTCAAAGAAAATTCTAGGAGCATATGCCTCCCTCTGTTCAAGTGAGAGGAGGACAGGCAAGGTTACATAGGAACTACTTAAAAATTAGTTATATTATGTTAATATTAGTAGCTGAACTTTGGACTACATTATCCCAGAGTAGCTGAATGAAACACATGGTACACAAACATTTAAACAACTTAATCGTACAAAGGGAGAGCCATTAATTTTGTAGCCATCACCTCTAGTACAAAGATAAAAATAGTTTATCCTGCTGGCAAATATTAATGTTTAGTGAGTGCAAGCCAGATATTATGCATAATAGCAGCTACTGTTCTTGCTGGTGAGTTAAAAAACCTGTTTGCTTTCTTGAGAACACCAGTACTTCATAAGTACCCATTTATTTTGAAGCTGATCCCTTCACAAGTCGCATCCCCTTCACAAGTTTATTGTTATTATTCAAAGAGAACAGAAGTGTCTTGTGCCTTTTTAGCAATAGCAGAATGTTTTGAACAGCTAATAATGTTCACATTAGAATTTGAACTACAATAAAATTTAGTGTAAAAATCACTAAAGAAGGTCAGTTTACCCTAGAAAGATACATAAAATCAGCTTGTATATCAACTCAGGTCTTATTTGGATTTTCTCATTCTTGCTTCTCAAAGAAAACCTATCACTGCCTATTTATAAAAACAACAAAATGTCAACATCTTCCACTTAGAGAAATGTGTATTTCATAAGTCCATCCACACCATCTGAGCATCTGAAGGCAGACTCATTCCCATATAAAACTATAATATTTATACTTGATATACTCAAGAGGACTCCCATGGCATCATGTTTGTTTCTTAATTTTGGTATATGGATCCAGGCTTAAAGAAAAGCAGATGGAAAACTGACATACCTGGGTATGGGCCAAAAATGCAAAAAGATGCTGTAACTTTCTCATTAGGGAATTACAGCCATTTAGATTCAGAGATAAAACATGTCTTCTGAAACTGAAACGAAAGAGAGAGACATCAGTTTCCTCGCTAGACTTCTAACAACGCAGTTATCATTCCAGCTCAGATAATTACTACAAATTGAAAGAAAGCAAAACATGTAACACTTCCCTTTAATACTGGGACTCTGCTCTAGTGCAGATATAAAATTACTGTACAGTAAGAACTAACACTGCAAAATACCCATGTCTTTAAACATTTAAATGTGTAGGAATGGGCTACAGAGACCTTTTTTAAATACTGTTCCAGATTATAACAAAACATCACCAAAACCCTCTACAATACTGCAGTGAGCAAGGACAGTGAGGAAAAAAGGACTTGTCTTTTGACACTGGGCAGAAGGATCAGGATTTTTAGTGGCTAAAACTGCAGTTTCCAGAGCTGGACTTGAACAAAGCAATCAGTAACTGAGTGCAAAAAACCCTACTCAGATCCAGCAAGCTGAGAGACCCCGGGACACGTTACTATTCTGTGAAAATCAAGAATGCAGTAACTGCAAGAATTATTTGCAATGAAAATTTTTGCTGTTAAGAAGTACTTACTCTGTAGCCATAAAAAGTGCCTGAATAACACTGTTCATGTAGCAAGTATTTCCTAGATTTATTAGGCCTGTCTTCCCAGTTTCAGATTTTCCAGAAAGTCTAGATAAACAAGATGGCAAAGAACTGGATTGAGAAGTCCAGGCACTCTGACTGAGAATCAACTTAATCTTCTCTTCAGTGGGTTTGGGCATATCCTACAAGAGAAACATTTTAACACACTTAATAGGTTTTTGTATTTGTTTCTATAATAGGTCCTGCCATTCAGCAGTATTGTATCTTCCCCTGCTTCCCAATTCTCCTTCAAGGTCCTGCTGCTGCTATCCCTGATAGCCTAGGAGATAAAACAGCCCCCCCCTGCCCTTGTTCCCTCCCCCCAACCTTCTCCTTCAAAGCCGTATATTTATTCTATATTTCAAACAGAGGATTGACATGAGACTGTGTGGTTAGCTCTTTTCTCCACATGGAAGCTCTAAAAAATTTAGATCTGTGGAACTACAGCTTCACATCTGGGAAAACAAAAAGACATTCCACCCTCTTAACATTCCTAATGTACCTTAATAGCTTCCAGAATGGGTTCATAGAGCTCTGGAAATCCTGAATAATGATACATCATACAGTGTATCAACTCAGTCAACTGCATCAAAAAGGCTGTACTGGAAGGCAAGCCATCTCTTTTGAAGGAGTGAACCAAACTGACCACGTGTGGGACAATCTGAATGGGAAAACAAAGAAACAAACAAAAGGGTGTTAACTGCATTTTCTCATTGTTTTTTTCTTCTACAAAATACTTCATTGAACTTCATTGGTTTATGCATGCCAAATGACAGGGGATCTTTTGTTATGAAATAAGAAGTGGTTGAAAAACAATGACTTGAAAAACACACATTATTCTTTACACATGACCATTTTCAAGCAGCACAATTAATTATTCAGTGCTGTCTTTAGCTCACATAGCAAGTTTTGGAACTTTATGAACTTAGAAGGTACAGGCTAAGATTTTAAATAGTCAAGTGTCCAAAAGTACTCATCTTATTAAGGATATTAGCTGCAAAGATTTGGCTTTTGTGCCACCACTAACAGTTTAACATCCTATTCTAATTTCACAGATACGGTTTTTAAAACAAACCTCTCAATTTTCCTTCAACAGAATCTAATGCTTGGAATCCCGAGCCAATGAATGCACTCCTGCTATTCCTACAAGAAGGAAACTGGCCCACAGCTCCACCTAGTGAGGGAGCTCAGCTCCATAACGACCATGTCACGTACTATGAGCTGAAAGTTTCCCACAGCTATGGTAATCTATTTGAGGCTTAGTTCAGATTCAGGACTATTTTAAATTGGGTCAGATTAGAATCAGAAATGTTTACTTCATCTCCTTCCTCTTCTTCAGCACAGCTCTCTATTTTTAAATGCATGAGACATTAGTCTTAAGACATCGAGTAGAAATTTACTTCAAAGCAATTCCCAAAGAGCAGGGGACTTCTCACTGTGAACCAAAGTATTTCAGACACCTTTGCCAGTTTCCAAGTGATCAAAATTGATTAACTGTGAAAGACGTTGATAGAATAATTTCTCATCATTAATTACTACCAAACAATTTGTAAGCTAAAGACATGAAATACAGAACAGGAATTATAAGAATACAGGAATTTGAGGAAAGTATACCAATTACAAGAACCGATATAGTTCAAAACGCCAGAGTAAAAGGGGCCAGGTGCAAAATACCGATTTGCCACTTCTCAAATATTGGTTATTCTCTGAGTGTAAAAAATATTTTTACATCTCTGATAAAGAAACCCTGCTCTTTAGGTAAGCAAGATATCCACTGTTTAAAAAGAAAAACACAAAGATGAAGTGTTCACTGCACCACAAGTCAATAGCGAAAGCCATTGCAATAACAAATTCCGTCTTCCACTTTATAAATGTGGGTACGTAGCAATGAGAGAGCGACTTCTGGGCTCCAAGAAAGAGACTTGGATCAAGTGGATCTGAGATACGATAACTCTGCACAGACAAAGCACGTGGGAAGAACAGAAAAAGTACAGGTTCTCAGTTCTGTGAAAGAGAGTCAGATTCTGCAGGCTGGATAATACTGAAAGTTACACTTTGAATACACACAGAATTACCACTTCTGGCCTGAGGTTGCAATAAACTTTTATACATCAGAAGATTTTTGATCATCATAAGTTCTACATCATAAGTGCAAGACTGCTTCTGCTATAAAAATATCCAACTAATTTATGCTAATGATGCTCAAGTGTAAGGAGGGGGAATGTAATCTCAGATGCATTACCAAGTAAAATCATTTCTATTTATCAAATATGCATTTGACCCGTTCACAATCAGACCATTTGTTCTAAAAAAGTAAACAAGCACTTAAAGTGAAGGAAAACATTACAGAATATTAAATGATAGTAGCAGCACAAAAAATGATAGTGAAGAAAATTGTTTAAAATGGAGCAAAAATGGTCATGAAATCTTGAAGAGAGGTATTTATGCAGTACAGCATGCAGCCTCCAATAGAAATTTTCTTTGTTAAATCAAATTCCTCTTTCTAGAGTAAGATATCTCATATTTTACATTTTTCTAATGTTTTGTCTCTCTCAGGAAAAAAGAAGAAAAGCAAGACAGTAAACATATGAAATACTTATGTTTTGAGCATATTCAAGGCTACTTGGCTCTTTAAATTGTGACTCAAATTTCTATCCTAAGCCAAGATGAGGGCAGTGAAGAAACTTCAGACATCTGTCGTTAAAAAGCAATGTAACAGGCACAAGGCAATTACTCTGACATTAAACAAAAGGTCTGATATCCCTTCAGAGCCTTGGGGACAGCTTAGAAACAATCTCCCAGGTTGTTACTATTAAACCTCAGATATATTTCTCCTAAACTCTAAGTTGAACACCTTTCTCTATTAATACAAACAGTCTGTCTCGGTTTGAAAGACAGGTGTCTGGCACAG
This sequence comes from Mohoua ochrocephala, assembly GCA_013398855.1. NCBI lineage: Eukaryota > Metazoa > Chordata > Aves > Passeriformes > Acanthizidae > Mohoua > Mohoua ochrocephala. The sequence goes on from VZTA01021974.1 coordinate 59,851, forward strand.
AAGGCAGGAGCCTCCCTTGGAATGGAAAATGTAACCCCCTTCCCTCCAAATTATTATAATTTCGAAATTAAGGGGCTCTCAGGCAAAGATATGAGAAATAGGAGTAACAGTTCTTTACAAACACATATATATATACACACACACACATAAAGGCAAACAAACAACAATAACGGTGGCAGTAACAACAGACAGAACCAGTAACCCGGTGCCAGCCTCTCTCGGCCTCAGGCCCTTTCCCCTTCGGTGCAGTTCCGCTCACCGCCGGCAGGGGCGCTGGTGGCTCCCGGCGGGCAGGGCAGGTGCGATGGTTCCCCTGCGCCTGCAGGGGGCGCTGTGGCGCGGGCTCGGGGAGCATGCGGCAATGGCGGCCGGGCCGAGCCGGGAAGGGATGGAACAAAGGCTTCACAAACCCCCTGCGGCAGCCGATCCCTGTGCCATAGCAGGACCCTCGGGAGCAGCAGGCTGGAACAGCAGGGATAAGCACGAAATCCCGGGTGGTAGGCGAGAGGTATCAAACTCCAGAGCTGCAGTGGAACCCCGGGAGGTCTCGGCAGGCAGGGGGTGCGGAGCTACAGTGTAGCGACAGCTCGGAGCCGCCACAAAGGAACTGTGGGAGCAGGGCAGCCGTGGCCCAGCTCCCAGCAGGGCAGGGAGAGGCAGGCTGGGGATCTCAGGGTTTTCCCCTGAGGCACCTCAGCAGATGGTGAAGAAGTTCCTCTTTTAGTGAGGTAGGGTGTTAAATAGGGTCCCAGTGCAACGGCCGCTCCAGCAAGCAGAGCTCCACTCACGGTAGAAGGAAGGCAGCAGAAGGCAGAACCCCGCAGTGGTGATGAATCCTCCCTACAGCGACCGCAGCCCCTCTCCCCTCTGAACGCTGAGAGAGCAAGAGAGCCAGGGCTGCGCCCAACTCCCTTTCTCCCAGTTCAAATCTCGTGGCATCTCTGCCCTACACGAGAAAACCCCAGGGAAAAGAGAGTAGCCAACTGGACCCCTTCCCCTGTGGCCAGGTCTTTTGTCTCTCTTAAGTATCCAGTCTTTACTGTCTCCTAGCAATATGTATGGGGAAAATTCTTTCAGAGAAAAAGGAAAACAAAAGGGAAACTCCTAAAACCCCAACACAGTCACTGTCACACCCTCCTATCTGTGGCCTTAACCAAAGAAATGCATTTTGAAGAGGGGCCATTAAAAATTGTGTCCTTTAATATGTCTATGAACATTGACACAGACAGCACATCTTTCTTGGTCTCAACAAGCCTATTCAGGGTGACTAGGTTACATAGAGCAGATAAATGGTTATCTGTTTTCCCCAAACAGCTGTCCTCAAAAACCTACCTGCAGCCCAACTTTATCAGCCAATTTCACACACGTAAAATGGATTTCCAGAAGCGTGCAGTCAAAATGTGGTGCCTAGATACTACTGCCAGAAATAGGTACATACAAGGAAGGACAATGCTTGCTTCCAGTTACATATGAAGTGGTTGAATCTGGAAGCTAAAAAGCCTTCCTGTCACCACGGGAATTTGATTCTAGGACCTTCCAACAGACAAAATCCAAGCACATCAGTTCTATTGCTCTTTACACCCATTTGAGAAATCACACAGTGAGTGACATTTCAAAGCACTGAAAAACAGTTATTTAGTAACTCACCAAATGAAAAGCTTCTGGAGAATGCTGGAAGCTAAGTAACATGTGGGAAAGGACAGCAAGGGCACCAGGCCTCACTAGAGGAAACCAAAGTCGATTAAAGACCTAAAAAAACCCACATTTATTTCAGTAAATCTGCAAAGTAAAATTTCAGTAAATACAAAAACAAATCTTCAAACACACAACCATTTGAAACAGACAAAATCATTGCATGCAAGTGACAGCTATAGATGCATTTACATCATATTTGCAGAGTAAGCAGATACTATATGTTGCAATAAAAAAGATGCTACACAATTGCATAGGTGTTAGCAACTCCTTTCCCTCTCCCTCACTTTTGAACGCTCTTTTCCAACATACCAATTCGATCTTAAGCAGAGTGACATCAATGAGGATGGTAAATTTCTGGACTGCGGCCAATCCTTTCAGCAGTGCAATCACCCATGTTTCCACGTGCTGAGCCAGAGGCCAGGATAGCCAGTCTATCATTCTGCAAGGCAATTGGAGAACAAAAAATATAAAAAACCCCAATATGCCACTAACTATAATCTCAACAAAAAAGGATACTCTCTATTACCTTGTTACATGCTTATACAATAAGACTCACAATAAGTAATGCAGGAATGTTAGGCAAGTGGTAAATTGATTGCATCTGAAGTCATTTAACTCTGAACTTAATAATGATTTATTTAATACATTTGAAGTAAATACGCATCCCCCAAAATACATAACCATATAAAAGTCAGTCAATTTTGTATTGTTTCTTGTTACTCTAGAAAATGCACCCTGATTTTACAGACATTAAGCTAACATCTGGCAAAACCTAACTACTGAAAAAGTGCCTGTACCTGGTAACCTCCCCTCTTACACCTTTGAATCCAAAGCAGACCAAAACTGACCATTAAGGAAGCCTCTTCAACTTACATCTACACTCCTGGAAGCCAACTCAAATACTCTAAATGAACGGTAAAATCTAGTAATTTTAAATACACTGAGCAGTCTGAGGTCTACATGCATTGCAAAAGGAAGAATTGCACTTGAGCTAAGAAAAAGTCAAGGGACCTCCTGTGCCTGGAAAATACAGCGAAATATCAGGAACAGAAAACAGAGGTATTCTATCCTTCTAAATTAATAGTCAATTTATACTGATCCTTAAGGCAGACAAGCAGATTAGCTGAAACAATTCTAAGACACAGACAATATTGTAAGGGAGTGCCAGCTAAAACATGAAATTTAGGCTTTGTTCTTCTGAGATTTTACTTGGCAATATTTAGAATTTTCTTTAATTGACAACAAGATCCCTTTCTTCAGAGAGGATGAGGCAGCACTAATTAAGTTGAAGGAAAAACTTTCTACCACAAGGGTGGACAGATACTGAAACAAGTTATAACATATATATATATATATATATATATATCTTAGAATTATGTATTATCGGCACATATAAAATTCAATGGTTTCTCTAAAATAAGGGATCTTTAGAACCAAATTTCTTCCACATTACTACAAAAAAATATATTTGGGAAAAAACATGGCAACATCATAATCATTGCTCTGAATTTACACAAAGCTCTCATTTCCTCAAGATGTTAAATTCAAACATGTTTATCCTGAGCAACTTTTCCATATACCTTCTAAAACGGAGAACCAAAAACACAGGCCCAAACTGTTTTTGACTGCAAAGATATAACCTCAACCTAAAAAAAGACCCCACAACTCACAGTCCAATCATCTTCAAATCTTCCCCTCCCTGATTTGTAGGCTTGTTATTTTTCAGCAGAAACATGTGCACAGCTAATTTAAGCCTAACGAAAATATATTTTGTTTTCTTAACTGTTTAGACAAGTACTCTGTAGAGCCCTACATCAGAACCACTGTTCTAAAACATCTGAGAGTTAATGCCTTTGAGAGCAGGAACAAACGCCACAAGAAGAGACAGAAGTAAACTTGCAGATCTGCTTTGAGACTGTCCCAAAAAGGATCAAATCTTAGATCCGGTAGGTGAAGATTTGGTATTTTGGTTGCATTTACTTGGCTTCTGCTCTGTTGCAATCAATGACTGCATTTTTAACACAAAGGCAGATACTACTATGGGCCATGATGATCATCAGTATAAACAGAGGATGCTTTTTTGGGTTTGACCAGATTAAGAAAACCTTAAAAAAGCATCAAGAGGACCTTCTGCCTCATATCACCTTAAAAATGAGCAGGTCTTTTACCCATACATATGCCTAGTAAGGACAGTATTTTCATATCTCTGAATAGAAAAAAAAAGTTATTTGTGCAACCTCAGACAGCAACTTTTTACTCAAAATATCTTCTTCACCACATCAAAGAATCTGGCAGCTCAGGTGTGAATCCCTCAGATTAGAAAAAAAACCCAAAAACAGCAACAGAAGACCCTCAGGCTATCTGGCACCCTCAACAAATTACACATATTTTACCGCATTTTACATTTTTTCCAAAAGGACAGAGCACCTGGTTATATCTGGAATTTTTCTTAGCCAAATTTTCAACTTCTCTTAACAAAGATACTTGGGTTGAAGTGCCAAGAAGCATTATGCTTGTCAGGATCCTGAGTACAGCCAGTCCATTTCCCCCCAGAGTTCTGAAGTAGACCCTTAAAGTAGCCACATATCCTCAAAGAGATTCAACAATTTTCTGCTTTTCCTCACTGATGATTCAGGTAAGGTTTCATGAGACAGTTGAGTCAATCAAAACCAGCTCAAACCAAAAGCCAAGTACCCTTTCTAACCTGTGTCTAATATACCACCCCCTCTGAACAAACTCAATTTATGAGTCTGTTAAATATAAATTATTTACTACTCTGTATTCAACTTTAGACAGACTCTGTAGTGCCATGGAAGTTATACTTAGGAAGTGAGCAACAAGGTCTCTAATTTACAGTCACTGAAGCTCTGCTGACTCTCATCAGACCTTGTTGTGCCTGGAGTTCTGCATCTCCTGGGAATGCTGCAAGCCTGATGACTGCATTGTCATTTGGTGCTCCAGACATTCCAGCTGCATTAACCTCTTTACAATTGCTCCACTAAGCCAGAAGAGAGTAATAACTGCAAAGGGTTGCCAGAGGTAGAGAAAGAAGCTGGATGCAGTGCTGACATGAGAGTATCCAGAAACAAAACCAACAAGGTTCCCTGGAACAAAACTAGAGGCTCTTAAGATCTAGTATTACCTCAAAGAATGAACAAAGCAAGCAAGATTGCCCTTCCCTTTCCAAAACAAGAGAAAAACTCACCCACTACATGGCTGGTACTAAAAAAAGAGCACTTATTTGATAATAACTCCTATCATATCCAAAGCTCAGCACTGCATTAATTCCCTAAGCAGAGGCACACAGAGAAGACATTGTCAAGCTACAGTTATATGATCACACTGTGTTGATGCAGCAATGCAACATAAATGTTAAAATTACATTAACTTGAAAATTAATCACCAGCACATTACTGGCAAATTATCAGCATGCCCAAATCCTGAATTTCCCAGCTCTGACTTTTAGACTGCGCACACAGCTTTGCTGAAATCTGTTCAGTCAAGGAGATTTTTTAAAAATCCCTACACAATATGTCTTACGCCAAACTGTACTACTAATGCTGCTTCTTTTCATTATGTTTTCGACTGAAATACAGCTTCTCAACTTACTGTAAACACAAGGAATGTTTTCAGTGGGAGAAAGCCCTCAGTATTTCACCAAGATATTCAAGTGCTACACTACATGAATGCCTAAGTATTACACTACACTCAAATGGACGTACCTAAAAGTACTAATATTGCAGACATTTAAGTCTTCGTTTAAGCCTTCTGAAAAGTTATTGTTTAAACAATACAAATTTCTAATGGTCCTCTGTTTAACTGCAGCACCCATTTTTCTACCCTTCAGTGCTCAATAACAGCTTCTTCAATGGTCTTCATCCTTCTATCACTGTCATCTTTCTGCATCACTATTATTCACATATCTGAAGATACTAACCAAGATTGCAATCTGAATCCCAGTCTGTTAGCACTGCTACTCATCTCCACCATGTTTACTCAAGGTCAGATTAGTGACAAACATAATATGCAATTGCTTTTACATCATTCCTATTCCTCTATCATTCAAAGAACATCCAAAAAACCTATGAGGGTTTGAGTGAAAAGGGTAACAGAGGCTGTTCTCTGTGAATCCTACTAAAAGATCGTGAAGATATTGAAGCAGAAAAAACCCTCAAAACTAAGCAGTAAAACTCATTTTGAACTGTCTCCTCTCTTCAGAGCAAGAGACGATGGTTAAAACAATCATGTGAGAATGTTACCCTGCTTCTTGGAAAAGCAGAAAGGTTCATCTTCTAAAAACAAGGCCTTGTTTCTCAGCTTGACTGTAAACCCCATGAAATTTCCTACTTATGCCATCTTCCAGAAGGCAGGAGACCTCACTCAAGATGCCATCTAGGAGGAACACAGGTGTTTCCTCTTAGATTCTATTTAACCCTCTTCATCCACCCCAGTAGGGCTGGAGAATGAAGCCACAATAGCAATGAAGGCAGCAGCCTTAAACTGAAACCATGCCAGTAACATCCACAGCATCATATATACCTATATATCTATATATATCTATATCTCTATATCTATCTCTCCTTATAACCTTAACATGCCAAAAAACATGACTTGGAATACCATCTTAAAAGTTCCTCTTTTTCATGTTTCCATTTGGTTGGTTTTTTTTAATAGAACCTAAGTAACAAATAACTCCAAGAAAGGCAAGATTAAGAAAGAGACTCTTCTCTCCCTTCACAATGAAATACATTACCTGCATAGAGCTTGAGTCATACTTGCATCTTTCACATTAGGATCTGTAGTAAGGCTCCTGATGAGTACGGTAATCATCTGCAATGGTATGTGCTGCACAAGACTTGCCAGTGCAACAGAAGGTTCGAACGAAGTATCTGTAATAGGTGAACAAGACATAATGTAAGGAACTAAAGAGAAAACCCCACAGGAAAAAAAAAAAAAGCTTTACGTTCTATCCTACAACTTTGCCATAGTTTAAAAGTGACAATAAATCTATCCTACATCTTGCATTCTATTATCACAAAGCAAACCAAAATTAACACGCTTCAATGAATTAAAGACAACGAATAGCACTGAATTACAAATTCCTTTAGTTCATTTCATACCCATGCAAGAAAGCGACAATCTGTCAACTTCCTCCTCCTCCACCCTAAGTGGAATTGAAAAGTAGGTCTTGTATTTTTCTAAAAAGAAGTACCATAAGTTGTTTATTATACTTCATGTTAAGCCTAGGGATTTAGTGCAGCTGGTATTCCCCACGTCCTATCTCAACAACTCTCTGCTAATCATACCACTTATGGCAAAATGCAATGTTAAGTTTCCCAGGCACCTCAACAGCGAAGGCACTTTCCAATGGGAACTAATATAATACTTCGCAGATTTCAGAAGCCAGAAAGGACCTATTTACAATCACATTTCCATTACTCAGGCACGAGCTTCTTCCTAAAGGAGGAAAGTTTTATATACTGGTTTTATATATACTACTTATACATATTTATAAATCCCAATTTGGAAAACAGTTCCAAGAAGCAAGGAGGAAGAGCAGCTTTTCACCAAATTACAGAATTGTGTTGGAAAGGACCTCTGGAGACCATGTAGCTCAACCTCCCTGCCAAGGCAGGGTCACCTGGAGCAGGTAACACCGGAACATGTCCAAGTGGGGTTGGAGTGTCTCCAGAGAGGGTCACTCCATGACCCCCCTGGGCAGCCCGTTCCCGTGCTCTGCCACCCTCAATCTAAAGCTTTTCCTCACGTTAAGGTGAAATTTGTGTTTTAATTTATGGCCTTTACTCCTTGTCATGTCGCTGGGCACCACCAAAGAGTCTGACATCAACCTCTTGGCAACAGCCTTTGAGATATTTATATGCATGTTACTCCTGATCGTTTTAAATCTCTCTAACACAGCACTCAAAGCTTCATTTCGGTATATCACTTAAAGCATTGCACCAGAAGTTTTTCCAAACACCATCCTGCTCTGTAGCAAAATAAATCACTATTTCCACTCCAGCTTTTGGGGGGGGGTGGGCAGAAAATAAAAAAGGCTTTGCTTTCTCGACGGTCAAAAAGTTGCATTTTAGTATCTGGGTGGGAAAGCAGTGGTTCCCAGGTGATGCCTGCAGAGCGCCCACTGCTCGCGCTAAGGCTTTCGTTTTTCTCGGGATAACCTACGCCCCCGTTACTCCGCGCCGCTCCCGCTCACCCGCGGCGGAGATGACAGCGAAGAGCTCCTGCAGGGAGGGCAGCAGCGTGTCGGGCTCGGCCTTCCAGACGCTCCTCAACAGCGCGCTGACCTGGGTCACCTGCGAGACGTAGAGGCGCAACTCGGCCTCCCGGGTGCCCTGGCTCTGGAAGTGGGCGATGCTGCGCACCAGCTGCTGGCAGAAGGCGAGAGACAGCTTCCTGCCGCGGGGCAGGCACTGCGGAAAGTCACCCAGCAGCTGGCAGAGGCGGGCGCAGAGCGGCGGCGCCGGCCGCTCGCACACCAGGCGCAGCGCCTCCACCTGCAGCAGCTCGAAGAGCTCCAGCACCGAGGGGCAGCTCATGATGAGGCGCAGCCCCGCCTGGATGTAGTCGAGGATGGCGGGGTCGCGGTTGCTCAGCTCACCGTAGCCGCGCTGCAGGAGCCCGAGGACGAGCCCGCGGTTGAAGAACGCCTCGAACTCGGCGCGGTGGAAGCGGCCGTAGGCGTCCAGCACCTGCCGCCCCACCTGCCGCTGGAAGGGGTCGGGGCCCTGCAGCACTAGCCGGGTGCCGAGCGCGAACATGGCGCGGCACTGCGCCTGGCTCAGCGGCGTCTCCGCCGACTCCACCACCCGCCGCACGATCACCC